>JAUPFX010000015.1:1120064-1170064 GCA_036937225.1 Sebastes paucispinis | reverse complement strand
GACTGGTGAAGCTGTCTGTCTGACGCACACACACACACACACACACACACACACACACACACACAAACTCTCTGATGCACTTCGTTTTATTTTAGCGTGGAGAGCTGACAGAGAGAGGAAATGCCGGACGTCTCTGACTGCGTCCAACAACATTCTGCAGTCTACAGTTGCACACACCTACACACACACTCACACACACACACACACACACACACACACACTCACACAGTGTGTGTGGGTGCGTGTTGTGCATTGAAAGCAGAAGGACTTTTCTCTATCAGTGTGACACAACATCACACTCACGACAACACTGATAACAGCTGTGTGTGTGTGTGTGTGTGTTACAGTTGATGTGTTCCTGTTGAAAGAATCACTTCCATAAAAACTAAAACCGTTTTAATGTGAAACTAGTGTTGATAAATCTGATCTGTGTCTAATCGTGTATATAAATACAGTATATTATAACATATACTGTATTTATCCAGCGATCAGCCGTAACATGATGACCAGCTGTCTAATATCCAGTAGCCCCCCCCCCTCCTGACCCGTGGAGGCATGGACTCCACTAGACCTCTGAAGGTCTGCTGTGGTATCTGGCACCGAGCCGTCAGTAGCAGATCCTTTAAGTCCTGTATAAGGTTCGAGGTGGGGGGGATCTCCGTGGATTGGACTTGTTTGTCCAGAACATCCCACAGATGCTCCATCGGATCGAGATCTGGAGAATCTGGAGGCCGAATCGACACCTCCAACTCGTTGCCGTCCGCATGATGTAAAAGATGATTCATCAGACCGGGCCACCTTCTTCCATCGCTGCGTGGTCCAGTTCTGATGCTTAAGACGTGCCCATTGTAGGCGCTTTATGGCGGTGGTCCCCACAGCAACAAACTGCTCCTCACTGTGTGTTCTGATACCTTTCTATCGGCAGTTTGAGCTCCAGTAGCTCTTCTATTGGATCAGACAACACGGGCCAGCCTTCGCTCCCCAACGAGCATCAATGAGCCTCAGGTCTGACCCTGCCTCCGGTTCACCGGTTCTCCTTCCTTGGACCACTTTTGGTAGGTCCTGACCACTGCAGACCGGGAACATCCCACAAGAGCTGCAGTTCTGGAGATGCTCTGACCCGGTTGTCTAGCCAGCACTATTTGGCCCTCCTCAAAGTCGCTCACATCTTTATGCTGGCCCATTTTTACTGCTTCCAACACAAAGTTCAAAGTTCAAAATGTTCACTTGCTGTCTAACATATCCCCCCCACTGCCAGGCGCCATGGTAACAAGATAATCCATGTTATTCACTTCACCTGTCAGTGGTCTGAATGTTACAGCCGATCGGTTCCTTCGGCTGCTTTCACTCAAACAGATCTCGGCTGATTTAACATTGCTTTCAATGGAGCGGTTTCTTGGACTTCCTCTAACTTTGTGGATCCCAGAGCCAGATGTGTGAGTCCGTTTGACTCCACAGCTACGTGACTGCGATATACAATTTGATCTAAATTCTATCTATGAAGAGGGAGAAGTGTGGACGTGGGAGCAAATTATTTGGAAAATTTACAGAAGATTTTAAAGCTCTCCTCCACTCTAGCTGTGATGTCATCACTCTAGCTGTGATGTCATCACTCTAGCTGTGAACATTCCGTCCAATACACACCCATTATGAAATCTCAGACGGTCTGAAAATTTCACCAAACGTAAACTTCGACTTCGTGAAATCTGTGCCAGCTATCAAAATTCCCATTTGGCCCAATAAAGTCCCGAGTCTGGTGACCCGTTTAAACTTTTAATTTTTTTTCTACGTTACAGTGGGGCGACTCTGTATCGCCCTAAAGAGGAGTGTTTTTTAGCTGTCTTCACGTTGATTTCCCGTTGGTTTCTATGGGGAAAAAATCACACTTTCATGTTGGGTTTTTTTCTGGAAATCGCTCTGCGAATCTCTTAGAAAAGTTGTAGCACACCATTTCCGATCATTCTGCACTTTTTGATGTACTTTCTGTACAACTGTTGTCAACGCTGTCAGAGGAGTAGTGCGTCAAAGTTTGAGGCAGAAGAAGAAGAATATTAAAAGTTAACCCGTCAGATTAATGTCGACTAGAACTAACTGGTTTTATAAAGTTCTGATGAGGATTAATCAAAGAAACACACTCTGAGTTGTAGTGTTTGATATCGACTGAATGAATGAAACGTGTCAGCCATCACCGATAACCTGAACACAGTCGAGGTTACTGCTGTAAGCGACCCGCGGTCGAGGTTACTGCGGTAACCAACCCGCGGTAGCTGTAGCCGACCCGCAGTCGAGGTTACTGCAGTGACCGACCCGCAGTAGCCGTAGCCGACCCGCGGTCGGGGCTACTGCAGTAACCATCCCGCGGTAGCTGTAGCCGACCAACAGTCGAGGTTACCGCGGTAAGCGACCTGCGGTAGCCGTAGCCGACCCACAATCGAGGTTACCGCGGCAACCGACCTGCGGTCAGGGTGTGAGACAGAAACTCTCTGACAGTTTAGTTTAGAATTTTCTCTCTGAGATCTCATTGGACACAAACCAGCTCCAGTTCACACCTGCTGCCAGACATGAAACACATCCACACACTGATATCTGCATGTGTGAGAGAGGGTGTGTGTGTGTGTGTGTATGTGTGTGTGTGTGTGTGTGTGTTTGCTGAGCGTGTGTTTTTTGAGGATCACATTGCAATTCAGATGCCAAGTAACTTGTAACTCTAAAACCTCCAAATGTGGTGTGTGTGTGTGTGTGTGTGTGTGTGTGTGTGTGTGTGTGTGTGTGTGTGTGTGTGTGTGTGTGTGTGTGTGTGTGTGTGTGTGTGTGTGCGTGTGTGTGAATGTGTGTGTGTGTGTGTGTGTCACTGATACTCTGAGTCTCCGGCCCGTTCTCATTCCCAGGGCATTAATTACAGATGCTTTGTCACAGCGGTCGGCGTTCAATGCCGCCACAGAAGGCAGCCTTGAGACGCACCGCCGGGTGTTCCATCAACCACAATGTTAATCCATCAGCAGCAACAGGAAACGCTCAGCAAAGTGCTGAGGTGACGTAGTTCATAGGGACACCGGGCGGGGGGGAGGGGGGGGGGGGGGTTGATGGGTCCAACAACGCAAAGCTGTTATCAGGAGACCGCTGTCGGTGTCCGTCGGACCGTCTTGTTGTCTCTTCCTCCCACCAGCCTCCTCTTCCTCCTCCTCTTCCTCCTCCTCCTCCTCCTCAGCTGTAGATCCGTTCTGGAACAGCTCAACGGATCAGTTTCATAAAGTTCTACGCCGCGACGTACACAAGATGATTATCAATGCACGCGCGTGAATGCGACCACGGCAACGTTTTGGTCATCATGTAGAAACCTCCGTCAGGTCACTGTGTAGAGAGAAAGGTTCTAGAAGAGCTTGAAGGGAAAACTGACTTTTGACACTAAACCTATTTTAACTAAAATGTAAATGTTGATTTAAATCCATCAGAATCCTCTGGGAGGAAACAGGATAGAAAAACCTAATAAAAACGGAACAACATAATAGAGTTGCCCTTTAGCCTTACAGTGTGACCCGGTTCAGTTAGCGGTTAGCCTGACCACGACTCACACGGAGCTAAATTAGACTGCAGCAGTTGTTGGTGTCAGCAGTTGTTAATATCTGATCCCTGATCAGCTTGTTCAACAGTCAGTCAGCTGGCCTATAAATACTGAGGCTGCTGGCTTGTCTTAAACTCTGACCCCAACACCAGAGACTACAGTCCAACAGACCAACTCTCATTGAGCTGGATAGAAAAGGTCACGAGGTCAAGGAAGGATGTGAAAGAGAAGACCGACTGGCCTTATATATACTGTATAGATATACCACTAGGCTAAGTTATTATGATGCGACAGGCAGGGTTGACGTATTTCTGTAGTCCAACAGGAAGTGATCATCTCCCTGGGTGACAGCCAATGGGATCGTTCCATTGGGTTTTGGATTATTGCAGAAAATAAGCTAAACGTTTATGATACTGACACGTTTTGTTCATCAAGATAATCTCCACTAAGGAAGCTAACGTTAGGCTACAAACGAATTACACTACGGTCACATGACTTCAGGCGGACTAGTGATCGATGTGATGACGTTTAGACGTTAGCAACCGCCTTTCATATCAGGACATTCTGACATGTATTTTCAAAATTAAAGCCCTTTAAAAATGTCATATATGATGCTAACTTCTTCTTTTAAGGCCCGAAACTATAATATATAACTAATTACATAATGAAATGCTTAAATAAATAAATAACCCTGACCGGTCCCCACAGCAACAAACTGCTCCTCACTGTGTGATGATGACGCAGAGTTAAATCAGTTAGAGAGAGTATCAGTTTAACAGCAGCACAGCAGGTGGACTACACACACACACACACACACACACACACACATACACACTAACACACTAACACACATACACGATGCGTTCAGGTTCATTCAGGTGCGTTCAGGTACAACACAGGAAAGGAAAGTCTAACAGTGTCTTGAATGATGCATTCAAATGATTTGTGATTCAAATTTCATTGTTTTGTTAAAACTTAATTTCAGTTAATTCTGGTTCTTGTAGATCTAGACCCGGATCCAGTTTACACCCGGATCCAGTTTAGACCCGGATCCAGTTTAGACCCGGATCCAGT
Organism: Sebastes paucispinis; assembly: GCA_036937225.1. Lineage (NCBI taxonomy): Eukaryota > Metazoa > Chordata > Actinopteri > Perciformes > Sebastidae > Sebastes > Sebastes paucispinis. The sequence continues at coordinate 1,165,428 of JAUPFX010000015.1, read as the reverse complement.
TTAGACCCGGATCCTGTTTAGACCTTGATCTGAACTCCTGATGAAGAAATGTAGGAGAGCTAAACCAGAACCACAACTCTTAATCTCAGCACACACTAACACACAGTCCTTCATATGAACACGGGCTTCATTATATACGTCAATACTTAACACACACTAACACACACACAAACACTAACACACTAGCACACACACAAATACACAATCAGTTGCGGTAAACAGATGATGGTTCAGTCTTACCTGCTTCTGTTGTTTATTCCAAAATAATTCTAGTAAACAATCAGAGTATCCACAACGTGTCTGTCTGTCTGTCTTGTCTATCTGTCTGTCTGTCTATCTGTCTCTCTCTCTCTCTCTCTCTAAATGTCTGGTGTCTTCTGGCCTCGCCTTGCTTCGCCTTGACTGAAACCTGAGAGGTCAGGTAGTGTGTCATCACACACACACACACACACATACGTGAAGTCACATGTTTATTAGTTCCCATCAGGCCTTTTCAAATAATTTGTTAATTATAGAAATACATTATTTAAAATGAACTATTTCAAGTCCAAGTTTAGACATACAAAACACTTTAATTTATTTATTTATTAAAATGGTTAATTCGCTTTTTCTTTTAAATTTAACCTTTTGAGGTTGACATGTTTTAGTCAGACAACAGAAGAGTTTAAATAAGGGATAATACCAGACAAGATGTGTGATGTCAGGGCTGAGAAACAGTTAATAAAAGTTAATTTAATCACCTTTCAGCCAATCGCATTGGCTCATTGTCAGTAGCCATGGTAACAGTCCTCTGAGTTCGGAGGAAAAACATCAAGAAGTAAAAGTAAAAGTGATGCCCCAAAGATGATTTAATTCACATTAAATCATATTATTCAACATGATAATTCATTATTTTGATAATTATGAATTACTTTTGATAGCCATTTTTAAGCTACTGCACCAACATCATTTGATGCCCTGTTATTATTAATATATATGGATAATGTATTACTATTGGTTTTGTTTATATTAATCATTTTCTTTAATATTTGTTATCAACCAGCTCCTGCATGCGTGTCCCCAACACATTGGTGCCCCATGTGAGGCATGGTATTGTTGACGTGGTCAACGCCAATTTTTTATTCCACTTGTAAGCTAACCAAAAGTGTTTACATTCTACACCACTAGCCTGCCTGAGCAGTAGACATCCAGCTGTACTTATAAACAAGTGCATTGTGGTGAGAATTGATTTATTCAGATTCAACTAAATCAATCTGAGAGATTTGGATTATTGATAACACTTTAAGTCTCCATAGTGTTATTCTAAGTACTTGCTATTGCTGCTTGCCATTCAAGTTAAACTACTACTGTGGGACTTGCAAGAAGTTTGGTTCAGCATTTGAATAGCAGGTATTCAATGCAATCTCCTCAAGCTGTCACAATTAGCTGTTAATTCAAGTGCTCTTTTAATTAAGACAGCATGGTGCCGGCCATGTGCAACATAGAGAACTTCTACCTGGCTGTTACTGCCGTGCATTCCAGTCCGAGTTAAAAGACCCTGAGGTAGAGACACAGTGTGCTACCAGCCCTGTGATATTATTAAGTTATGTACCTACCTGTTACTGTCACGTGTTCCAGTCTGAGTAATATAGAGCATATACAGTATATATATATATGCACATATATATATACACACAGTCAGTAATAATAAAAAATGAAAATAAAAACTAAAAATCTCTTATTGCCTCCAAATGAATCAGTTGAGCATGTTTGATGGAGCTGATGTTCTTACTTGTGTCAGTGGTTGTACCCGCATGGTCCAATACACTCACTGTTGGATAAAAGCGTTGGCTAAATAAATGTCATGTAATATAAAATAAAAGTTGATGTGTTTTCTATTTAAGGGGGAGTCGGTGTGTTTTCTATTTAAGGTGGTCTCAGTAGATGTGTTCAGTAGAGGATTGTGGTCTATTCTCAGTTTGTCTCTCTGCATTAGAAACCCTGAGAGGATCGTTCTCTGACCTTAAATGGACCTGATGGACCTGATGGACTCTCAGTGTGATGGTATTTAAACCGTCTCACAGAGGAATCTCCTGTTTCCACCCCTCCGTCCTCCTCCCATCACCTTCTACCATCTGATTCTTTACTTTCTTTCTATCCTGTTTCAGTGTTCATCTGTCCATCATGGCCCCCAAGAAACCAGAACTAAAGAAGGAAGCGGTGAAGACGTCTCCAGAACCAGAAACGGCTAAAGAACTGGACTTCGACCCACACAGCGTGAAGGTCTGTCTGCCTGTTTGATCTCCATGTATTGATTAGGTCTGTCAAAGTCGACACTAATTTCTTTAACGCAACTTTTTAGGTTGTAGTGGCTCGGTTTTAAAGCTAGAGTGAAGATACTGGTATCATATGAAACTACAGAACCTGGTGATCCATCGGTACCAACCATGTCATACTAGCTTGTCATGAAGGAGGTTAAATAAAGCTCCAAACTCGCTAAAAATGTTGGCGAGGAAAAACGGTCATGGGTATTTTCAAAAGTTTGCCATGTTCTGATTTATGTTGTTAATTGATTTACAATAATAAATATATACACATATTTGCATAAAGCAGCATATTTGTCCACTCCCATGTTGATAAGAGGATTAAATACTAGGGATGCACCGATACCATTTTTTTCAGACCGAGTACAAGTACTTACATTTGGGTACTCTCCGATACCGAGTACCGATACGAGTACTTCTCTGTGTCTGAAGACCCTCGTTAACAGCCAGCTGGAGGGTGTGAGCGACACACAGCAGGCTGAGGAGTCCCGCATACGAGACGGTGTGCAAATGGACCAAAATCAGATCTGAAGTGTAGTAGAAGTACCTGGAAGTACGAACAGAAATATCAACATCTGGAGCTCATTCATGAATAATTACTACACATTCATCTATGTATTCATCCGCTGATTCCAGATCAGCAGCCTCTGTTTCTTTTTCAGATTGAGTTCAGCGCTGATCAGATTGAAGGTGAATATATAAATATATATATGTAAATATAAATATGGTTTTAATTTAATCAGATGAGTTGTTTAATAAGTTGTTTTTAATTATTAATTATAATCTGAACACAGAGTTTAAAGAAGCCTTCCAGCTGTTTGACAGAACTGCAGAGAATCAGATGAAGATCTCGTTGTGTCAGTGTGGAGACGTGATGAGAGCGCTCGGACAAAACCCGACCAACGCCGAGGTTCTGAGAGTGCTGGGACGACCTAAACCTGACGGTACACACACAACATCATTATATATACTGGATATATATATGTATATATACATATATATATCTATATATACCTATATATTGATAATCAGTCAGACGTTATGCATCAGCGTGTTTCCTCTTCTCCTTGAACAGACATGGACAGTAAACTGGTGGACTTTGAGACCTTCCTGCCGATGCTGCAACATGTGGCTCAGTCCAAAGACAAAGTAGGATGAAGGGTTTTCACCTCTCAGAGGTCAGAGGTCAGAGGTCACTCTGCAGGTCACTCTGCTGATCTCTGTCTCTGTCTGTCTGTGTTAACAGGGGACGTACGAGGACTTTGTTGAAGGTCTCCGAGTGTTTGATAAAGAAGGAAACGGGACGGTGATGGGTGCCGAGCTGAGACACGTTCTGGTCACCCTGGGTATGATGCTCATTGATTCTGATCACACAGAACGCAGATACTACGTCTATATGAATGAATCAACAACATCTATATACTCAGACTGAATGTTGTGTGTTACCAGGGGAGAGGATGGCCGAGGCCGAGGTGGACCAGCTGTTAGCCGGACAGGAAGATGCTGACGGATGTATTCACTATGAAGGTATATACATATATATACAGTATGAGATATAATACAACACTAACAGACTAATAGAAACACTGACTGATGGAAACTTGATGTCTTTCAGCTTTTGTGAAGCACATCATGGCCGGCTGAAGCATCATGTGAGTGTGTTCATCAGTGAGTTTAGTTTAGAGGAGCGATCACATGAGTGGAGTCCTAACAGACGTCCGTCCGTCCGTCTGTTTCAGGTCGGAGTCTCTGGAAGAAGTTCTTCATCTCTTCTTCTTCTCTTTATTCTTCTTCTTCCATCTTGTTTTGTTTGCTCTAAACACTTCGATGCTTCAATAAAACTTCTAAACACGTGTTTTTACTCTCCAGCGTTTCACTGAAGACGGCTTGTGACTGATTTAGAGGCTCTGTCAGTTAGCTAGTTAACGGTTCCACATGCAGTTAGTAGGTGTACATATGTACTATGTGAGAACTAGTTTGTGTTTAATGAAGTGATAAATATGTACTTAGTAAACATTTACGTTAGCATGAGGCTATCAGTTTGAGCTAATGAACAGCTGGACTCGTTAACATGTGTTCAGATAAAACGTGTAAAAGAGATGAGATATGTCATCCTGACTGCAGCCTCTCAGGAAGTGAAGCCCCGCCTCCTTCACTGTGATTGGACGACTCTGACTCCGAAAGGGTTAATAGAAGGATGTGATTGGTGGAGCTGGTTGGAGGCGGTCCACAGCCTGTGAGACTCAGCTCAGGGTGATAAAGTGTAAAGTGGGATGAGGAGGATTAGAGCAGATTACAGTTCTAACAGCAGAGAAGAAGAAGAAGAGAGCGCCGAGACCAGTACAGACACATACTAGAACCAGGACTGACTGGACCCAACTGGACCCAACTGGACTAACTAGACTAACTGGACCCAACTGGACCCAACTGGACTCACTGGACTAACTGGACTCACTGGACTGGGACCAATTTGTCTGAGTAGAATCCAACTGGACTGAACTGGGAGGTGGAGGGTTAAAGTGGACTGAGCCGGGGCTGAACTGGTCCTTACTGGTCTGAGCTGGTCCGTGGAACAGGAAGTGGTCTGGATGGACGGTTTCCAGGCGTACGGGGCGGGGAAGGCGGGCGGAGAGTTCGACCCCCTGACCTTCATCAGACAGCCTCAGACCGTGGTGAGGATCGTCTGCTGGGTGAGTCTGATGATGTCATGATGATGTCACAGTAACAACGTTTCAGATTGATGTAAACAAAAAAAGAAACACCTGTGAGGTCACACCTGGAAATATATCTCAATATACCTCACATCAAACAGGAAACAGTCGGTTGGGTCATGTCTGTCAGTTTGTTCTGTTTATGCAAGTTATTTCAGTATAGTGCGTGCGTGTGCACGTGCGTGTGCATGTATTTCAGTCATGAGATTGGTGTTAACATTCCTGAGGTTCAATACAAGACTCCTCAAACAAAACCTCACTGTTTCACACTGCTGCTGCTCTGATTGGACGGTTTGCGGAGGAGAGAGTGGGATCCGATTAGAAGGTTTTGTTCTGAGTGAATCAAAATGTTTTCATGTAGAAAAACTCTGAATTAAAGCTTTATACTCCTCCCTGTTAGCATCTAGCCTCTTCCAATGAGAATGAATGTGTCTGTTAGCATTGAGCTAGCTGCTGTCTCCTGTCTGCTTTCAGCTCTTCTCCATCGTGATCCTCGGCTGCGTCGCTAACGAGGGTTACGTTAACCGCCCCGAAGAGGTGGAGGAGTCCTGCATCTTCAACCGCAACCAGCACGCCTGCAACTACGCCGTCGCCATGGGAACGCTGTGCTTCCTCTGCAGCACCGGTTTCCTGGCGCTGGACGTTTACTTCCCTCAGATCACCGGCGTGAAGGACAGGAAGAAGGCCGTCATGGCCGACATCGCGGTGTCAGGTGAGACTCCGCCTCCTCTGTATTCTGTGATCTTCACCTGTTGGTGTGATTAATAACCTGTGATGTAACCTATGATCCGTGCAGGTTTCTGGTGTGTGGTCTGGTTCGTGGGGTTTTGTTTCCTGGCCAACCAGTGGCAGGTTTCTGAAGAGGAAGACAACCCTCTGAATGAAGGCGCAGACGCTGCCAGAGCCACCATTGTCTTCTCCTTCTTCTCCGTCTTCACCTGGGTACGTACCTGGAATACATCACCTGACGCCGGTACTACAACATCTTCTCGTTATCTGGCTTCACTAACCCGAATAAACAAGATCACGCTTAGTCAGACCGAGGCATGCTAACAAACATGTGGTGGGATTTAAAGAATACAACTTGAGTCGTCACTTCGAGACAAAACATGCGGAAAAATACAGAAACTACCTGAAGATGAGAAGGTGAGGACAGCCGAGGGGTCGTTAGCTAGGCTCTAAAAGCAGCCAGCAAAGACTGTTACAAAACTGCCTGCAACGACAGACGGAAGTGTAAATGTTAAGTTAAATGTTAAAGCATCAGTAGACGAGATCGGAGCAAATAGGATTAAACAAAGTTATTTTTATAAAACGGTCACTATATCGTGACAGTAGTGCAAGAAACAGGTAACCTGAAATAAAATCATGTTCCTCTGTGTTCTCCGGTGCTCCTAATGGCATCTACAAGATTTCACAGACCGGAGGAAAACAAGCAGTAAGATCTGATCTGAGGTCTGCTGTCCAACTGCTGTCTATGAGAGCCGGCTGTCAATCACTCTGAGCTCCGACTAAAAGGTCAAACTAGGCAGCGCTGATCAAATATGAATCAATATTCTGTAACGTTAATGCCTATTTCTCTCCTCAGATGTTCTCAGAATCATCTTGTAGTGCAAGTTCGAAAAAATGTCCAAAAAAAAGTTTTTAAAAAAATGTCGAAAAGAATATGTCTGAACATTTTTCGAAAAGTCAGAAAATGTGCCCGAAAAAAGTCTGAAAAAATTATATCTAAATATATATATATTTTTTTTAAAAATTTAAAAAAACAGAGTAAAAGAAAGTAACAAAAAACTGTCCGAAAAATGTCTAAAAAAATCAGAAAAAAAAGGTGACAGATGTTCTCAGGATCATCTTGTAGTGCACGGTTTAGCTGTAAAATGAGAAAGTTTGTGACGCCGCCGTCATTGTAAAATCTGGTGAAGGAACGCCAAGTTCTGGCCACATGACCGGAGCTCAGCCAATAGGAACGCTCTCTCTCTCTGCAAAGTTTCCCGTCCCTAAGCTAGATGTTCTAAAGCCTGAAAACAGAGCCATGAGGAGGAGCAGAAGTCTAGTTCTCTCTCAGAACACTTGAATTACAATATGCTGAAAGGTTATTATAGGATGTTTTGCCCAATGATGCCAAAAATATACTGCCTACTGCAGCTTTAAGTTTTGTTAATGAAACATTACTAACCAAAACAGTCAGTCCTGCACGGTTCAAAGACTCCTGAATATTATACTGAATATGACGTCATCTTCTTAATAATCTGCTGGTTGGAGTGACTTTCAGTTTAATGAATGCTGAAAAATAAGTACACAGTATGTTTTCTATAAGTTAATCTATTTATAAAATAGAGTTTGTTTGGCCCCCGGCAACGATCTGGGTTTCTCATGTGCCCCCCCTCCCACCCTCTCTAAGCGGTCCTACAATGCTGGTTATGAACTCTGTAAATCAACCCAGAGGTTCTCAGTCTGGATACGAGCACAATCACAATCATGGACACGTCTACTGTCAGCAGAGTGGCACGTTTTACAAACTATAATATTAAACAAATACCAAGAAATTAAACACATAATTTAATAGACACAGCTGAAGCTGCCAGATGCAGGAAGAACAGCTGGATGTGTGAACCCTGAAGGGTTAAACTTGAAGTTACCTCGCTGACCCAGAACAGCTGAAAACATCTGCCTCTGCTGCCACCTGGTGGTCCAACACTGACATCACACTGTAGGACAAAGTATTCACAGTGTGTAGTCCTGCTGTAGTAGTAGTAGAAATACTAGCAATAATAATAATAACTATAATTATAAGAATTATAAAAAATAGCAATAAAAATACTAACAATAATAATAAAAATGTATTATTAATAATAATAGTAATTATTATTATTATAATAATAGCAATAGAAATACTAACAATAATAATAGTAATAATAATAACTATAATAATTATTAAAATAGCAATACAAAAAAAAATTATCATACTAATACTAATATTAATGTCTGTCAAACGAACCTTTAATAACAGAAAACAGACGTGTAACAAACATGATGCTGTTTTCTTCTCCCTGTTTTTGTGTGTGTGTGTGTGCATGTTGTCACGTGTGTTTCTCTTTGTGCATGTTATTCTGCTGTGGTATGTTGTGTGTGTGTGTGTGTGTGTGTGTGTGCACGTGACCCGCGTGTGTGTGTGTGTGTGTGTGTGTGTGTGTGTGTGTGTAGGGAGGTCTCACTCTGCTGTCGTCGGAGCGTCTCAAGAGAGTCTCGTTTGAAGAAGAATACAACAAACTGTTCAGCCCGCCACTCGCCTGAAACACACACACACACACACACACACACACACACACACACACACATCTAACGACACTTCTCTCCTTCAGCCTCCTTCTCCTTCCTGTTTCCTCATCAACTCAGTCTGGACTCTGATTGGCTGCTCTAAAGTGCCTGTCATCCAAAGTGCCTTCTGTTTCCATGACAACAGAGTGATGTAGTTTTGTGTCTGAGATGATTTATAAACGTCATGTGAAGTGTGTTATTATTATTATTATTAGTATTAATTATATTATTATAATTATTATTATTGTTGTTATTGTTATTACAGTGATGCCATGTTGTGTAAGATGATGTCATCATATATTCTGATTAATGACGATGATGTAATGATCTGTGATGAAAGATGAAGATAAATGAGTGGTACACAAAGAGTTAATGGACTCTGCGCTGATGTCTCTGATGTGGATCCGGACCTTCTGGATCAGTTTACCTGTTCTGCCTTTACCTGTTGATTCCAGTGAGGTGAACTCACCTGTCCACCTGTGAGTGTGTGTTCTGTGTTCTAGCTCGCTGTTTACTTGTGATCGTCCGTCAGCGGAGTGAAACGGTGTTAATAAAGCTTTTCTCTTTGAATCCCGTGTGTCTGCAGGCGCTCCAGTGTCTGCTGGCCGTCCACAGGTTCAAACTGGGAGCTGATTCTGTCACCTTCAATCACGAGTACGTCGACCCCAACCAACAGGAAGCTCTGGAGGAGGCCCCGCCCACCGAGGAGTAGAGGGGGCGTGGCCTAAAAACATGACGGGCAGGTGTAGCAGTTTATATTTTATATTTATATTTATTTTTATTCATCGTGATGCGTTCAGGGACTCGTCCTCCACTCAGACTTCAGCAACATGGAGGTTTCATAGTGTGATGATGATGATGCTCCTCCAGGGGGCGTGTCCTCTCTGTCAGCAGCCAATCACAGCCCAGAGCTAAAGAGTGTGTATACTTGTTAAAGCCCCCCCCGGAACCCCTACCTTCGGTGTATTTAGATATTTCTATTATATTTCATATTTATTTGAGACATTTGCTGATTAAGTTGATCAGCTTCACTGTTTGACAATTTCTTTGACAAAGAACTTAATTTTGTGCTCAAAATAAAAACATTTTTAAAAAGAAGGTTGTCGGTACAGATCACTAACGGTGATTTTTATTAGGGCCGTTTCTGGTACAGATCGCTAACGGTGATTTTTATTAGGGCCGTTTCTGGTACAGATCGCTAACGGTGATTTTTATTAGGGCCGTTTCTGGTACAGATCGCTAACGGTGATTTTTATTAGGGCCGTTTCCGGTAAAGATCACTAACGGTGATTTTTACCGGGCCGTTTCCGGTAAAGATCACTAACGGTGATTTTTACCGGGCCGTTTCTGGTAAAGATCACTAACGGTGATTTTTATTAGGGCCGTTTCTGGTACAGATCACTACCCGTGATTTTTATTAGGGCCGTTTCCGGTAAAGATCACTAACGGTGATTTTTACCACGGCCGTTTCTGGTACAGATCACTAACGGTGATTTTTATTAGGGCCGTTTCTGGTACAGATCACTAACGGTGATTTTTATTAGGGCCGTTTCTGGTACAGATCACTACCCGTGATTTTTACTAGGGCCGTTTCTGGTACAGATCACTACCCGTGATTTTTATTAGGGCCGTTTCTGGTACAGATCATTACCCGTGATTTTTACTAGGGCCGTTTCTGGTACAGATCACTACCCGTGATTTTTATTAGGGCCGTTTCTGGTAAAGATCACTAACGGTGATTTTTACCGGGCCGTTTCTGGTACAGATCACTACCCGTGATTTTTACTAGGGCCGTTTCTGGTAAAGATCACTAACGGTGATTTTTACTAGGGCCGTTTCCGGTAAAGATCACTAACGGTGATTTTTACCGGGCCATTTCTGGTAAAGATCACCAACGGTGATTTTTACCACAGCCGTTTCTGGTAAAGATCACTAACGGTGATTTTTACCGGGCCGTTTCTGGTAAAGATCACTACCCGTGATTTTTACTAGGGCCGTTTCTGGTACAGATCACTACCCGTGATTTTTATTAGGGCCGTTTCTGGTACAGATCACTAACGGTGATTTTTATTAGGGCCGTTTCTGGTACAGATCACTAACGGTGATTTTTATTAGGGCCGTTTCCGGTAAAGATCACTAACGGTGATTTTTACCGGGCCGTTTCTGGTAAAGATCACTACCCGTGATTTTTACTAGGGCCGTTTCTGGTACAGATCACTACCCGTGATTTTTATTAGGGCCGTTTCTGGTACAGATCACTAACGGTGATTTTTATTAGGGCCGTTTCCGGTAAAGATCACTAACGGTGATTTTTACCGGGCCGTTTCTGGTAAAGATCACTACCCGTGATTTTTACTAGGGCCGTTTCTGGTACAGATCACTACCCGTGATTTTTATTAGGGCCGTTTCTGGTACAGATCACTACCCGTGATTTTTACTAGGGCCGTTTCTGGTACAGATCACTAACGGTGATTTTTATTAGGGCCGTTTCCGGTAAAGATCACTAACGGTGATTTTTACCGGGCCATTTCTGGTAAAGATCACCAACGGTGATTTTTACCACAGCCGTTTCTGGTAAAGATCACTAACGGTGATTTTTACCGGGCCGTTTCTGGTAAAGATCACTACCCGTGATTTTTACTAGGGCCGTTTCTGGTACAGATCACTAACGGTGATTTTTATTAGGGCCGTTTCTGGTACAGATCACTAACGGTGATTTTTATTAGGGCCGTTTCCGGTAAAGATCACTAACGGTGATTTTTACCGGGCCGTTTCTGGTAAAGATCACTACCCGTGATTTTTACTAGGGCCGTTTCTGGTACAGATCACTACCCGTGATTTTTATTAGGGCCGTTTCTGGTACAGATCACTAACGGTGATTTTTATTAGGGCCGTTTCTGGTACAGATCACTAACGGTGATTTTTATTAGGGCCGTTTCCGGTAAAGATCACTAACGGTGATTTTTACCGGGCCGTTTCTGGTAAAGATCACCAACGGTGATTTTTACCGGGCCGTTTCTGGTAAAGATCACTACCCGTGATTTTTACTAGGGCCGTTTCTGGTACAGATCACTACCCGTGATTTTTATTAGGGCCGTTTCTGGTACAGATCACTAACGGTGATTTTTATTAGGGCCGTTTCTGGTACAGATCACTAACGGTGATTTTTATTAGGGCCGTTTCCGGTAAAGATCACTAACGGTGATTTTTACCGGGCCGTTTCTGGTAAAGATCACTACCCGTGATTTTTACTAGGGCCGTTTCTGGTACAGATCACTACCCGTGATTTTTATTAGGGCCGTTTCTGGTACAGATCACTAACGGTGATTTTTATTAGGGCCGTTTCTGGTACAGATCACTAACGGTGATTTTTATTAGGGCCGTTTCCGGTAAAGATCACTAACGGTGATTTTTACCGGGCCGTTTCTGGTAAAGATCACCAACGGTGATTTTTACCGGGCCGTTTCTGGTAAAGATCACTACCTGTGATTTTTACTAGGGCCGTTTCTGGTACAGATCACTACCCGTGATTTTTATTAGGGCCGTTTCTGGTAAAGACCACTAACGGTGATTTTTATTAGGGCCATTTCTGGTAAAGACCACTAACGGTGATTTTTATTAGGGCCATTTCCGGTAAAGACCACTAACGGTGATTTTTACCGGGCCGTTTCTGGTAAAGATCACTAACGGTGATTTGAATGAGGATAGTTTATTGTTCATGAGGTAAATAAAACCTTCGTCTGTCAGAAGGTCAGATTTAACTTCCTGTTTACTTCATTTAACTAATCCCTAGTTTAATATAGTAGGTTTGAGTTTAAACTACAGATTGTACCATTACTGTGAATGACTCATTTTAATGTGACTTATTTAATACACGAGGTCTGGTTTTGAATGTTTTCTGATTGTGCCGACAGGCCTGTTTTATCTCTTCACTTCTGTTCAAGTCACAACTGGATGAATAACAGAGTGAATGAACAGGTGATGATTTATCTGCGTGGTATTTCTGGATTAATTGTACTTTTGTCTGTGAGTCAGAGTGACTTCAAAATTATGAGTTAAAGGCTTTACTGTTGAAAATGAGTCACCGTGTTTACAGTCTGAATGTGTCTGAAAGTGAAAGTAACCTTTCACCTGGTTTCACTCTTTAATACTTTAATAACTTTATGACAGATAACTGAGTTTGGCTCAGTATCTGTCTATGTGTAGCTTAGCATTGGCTAACATTAGCTAGAGTCAACAATTAACCTGCATGTCGTCGGACTGTAGGAGGACGCCGCGGAGGAGCTTCGGGTTTGAACCTGCGACCCTCTCGCTGTGAGACGGTTAGAGAGTCAGACAGTTCAACTAAAAAATATCATCAGTGAGTCACTCCACCGCCGAGTCAGCATGTTTACTGTCTGTGTGTGTGTGTGTGTGTGTGTTAAAGTAAACGTCAAACTGTCAGAGTTTTATTTCAAGATGCTTTATTCTGATTAAATTGAACATTGAGACAAACAGAACAACATGATTTAAATAGGCAGGAACATAGTTTATAAATATAAATATAAATATGTGAAATGAAGTATCAAATAAATATAGATTTTTTGTCTTAATAAATATATAAATAAATATATGAATAAATAAATACAAAACTAGGTCAATAAATAAATAAATATTTTCAGTGTCATCAGTGAGCGTGGTTTTGGTCCTCAGTGGGCGTGGTCTCTGTCCTCAATGGGCGTGGTCTCTGTCCTCAATGGGCGTGGTTTTGGTCCTCAGTGGGTGTGGTTTTGGTGCTGTATTGGTCTCCAGCTGAAGCAGGCACGGTGCTTGTGCAGGGCTGCCTCGAGGATCCGTACCAGATCTCTCTTCAGAGCCATCCAACCACAGCCTGCGCTGTCCTGAGTGACACACAGAGAGAGACCCCCTTAGCTCTGATTGGTCCACACACTCTGACTGACAGACCTATATATATGTCTATATATACTCTATATATATACTGTATATATATACTGTATATATATACAGTATATATACATAATCCTAAAAACAAAGTGTGTTTGTGTGTTTACCTGCTGGTCCAGAACTGCTGTCACATTACTGAAGTAAGAAGATAAAACACCTGAATCATCAACACTGGGCAACTGGAGAGAAAGAGAGAGAGAGACAGGTCAGAGACAGACAGGTGTGCAGACAGACAGGTGTTTAGACAAACAAGTGTTCAGACAGACAGACAGACAAGTGTTCAGACAGACAGACAGACAGACAGACAGACAGGTGTGCAGACAGACAGGTGTACAGATAGACAGACAGACAGACAAGTGTGCAGACAGACAGGCAGACAGACAGGTGTGCAGACAGACAGGTGTACAGATAGACAGACAGACAAGTGTGCAGACAGACAGGCAGACAGACAGGTGTGCAGACAGACAGACAGGTGTGCAGATAGACAGACAGACAGACAAGTGTGCAGACAGACAGGCAGACAGGTGTGCAGACAGACAGGTACTCACACAGCTTCCTGCCTCCTCCAGACGTTGCTGCAGGTGTTTGAACTTGTTGACCTTCTGGTTGTCCCAGGCAACAGGAAGCTCACGCTCCTCAAACATTATCCCCGCCTCCTCCAGTGACTCATCCACTACCCATAATACTCGGGGGCACTGCAGGGAACCAATCAGAGATCAGTGTTTTCAATCAGCCGGATTTTAAAGGAAACAAAAAAAGCAGCCCCGTGATTGGCTGGAGAGGATTACCTTGGCTTTGGCAGCAGGGAAGGCGGAGCCTGGGAAGGAGATGTTGGCGTTGTACGGCAGGCAGCGGGCAGGAAACGGCCCCCCCTACAGGACATAAAGGTAAGGGAAGTGTGAGTTGATGTGAAACAGTAAAGACGGTCCAGGTGTGAGCAGTTGAAGTGTGAGTTGACGTGAAGCAGCAAAGACGGTTCAGGTGTGAATTGATACGTGAGAGCGTTCTGATTGAAGGTCAAAGGTCAAAGGTCGTACTAGATCTCTGAGCAGGTGATGAGCCGACTGGACCATGTTTCCCTCTAGCTGACAGGTCGGCATGGCGACCGCTATCAGATGGAGGCTGCAGATGTGCAGGAGGACGAGGAAGACTGAAGACGGTGTCATGGTTCTGATGGTTCTGGTCCTGATGGTTTTTGTTTCAGCTGGTCTATAGCAGGTCCTGGTTCTGAAACAGACCTCAGGTTTAGTCGAAGTTCTACAGAAAGACCAGCTGGCGTTTTGAGTTTTAAAAACATTCACCTGAAGTGAGTCCTGGTCTCAGGTGATCTTGGTTTGGGTTCTGGTTCTGGTTCTGGTTCTGGTCCTGGTTTGAGATGCTTCAGGTGTGCAGTGTTAGCCGGCAGCTTCAGGTGTGTTCAGGTAACCTGGAACACAGAGCAGCAGATTTGCATGCTGTCAGGACCAAACAGAGACCTCGTACCTGAGTGAGTCATCAAACCTTAGAGAGTCTGATCCAAACCACAACGGCAGAGACTCGGTCCAGGACAGGTCTCCTCCGCCAGGTGAGTCACTGCAGCTTCATGCTCACACAACCCGCTAAATGTGGAATTAAAGCCTTCACTCTGTCTGAGATCAACACCTTTTCACAAGTTATTATTTTATTAAATATGAATTAATATGTATTAATTATTACGTCTCTTTATGAGGACATCTTAAATATTGAACTGAAATGTGTCCTGAATCACAGCTGATGATTTTTACTTTATACGCTAAATTACAACGTTTAATTTGATCAAACATATCAAAGGTTTACTAATTGTTTCCTAAAACATTAACATTATTAACATTATTATTAATACAATACCATTATTACTAATACAGTTACATCATCAACATTGTTAACATTATTACTAATATATCAACATAAACATTGTTAACATTGAGCGACAGATCAGAGGTGACTCCACCAAGTGAAGTTTCATTTCAGTCTAAATAAACTGACACATTAATATTAATATCAATATTAATATTAATGTGAAGCAGCTTAAACACACCAGAGTCTGTCTGCACATATGATAATAATAATGATGATGATGGTGATGATAATAATAGTAATAATAATAATGATGTTAATAATATAAAGTTTCAACACTAATGACGTGGAGCTGCTTGATGATGTTTGAGTGAAACTGATCTCAGACTAGGACTCTGATCTGAGACCAGGACTCTGATCTCAGATCAGGACTCTGATGTCAGATCAGGACTCAGGAGGCTCTGAAATGAAACCGTTGAATCAGTGTTTCTATTGGCTGACTAATAGTTCCACTTGTTGCTCCGACATTCGATGTTTGTGACCGCGGCGGACGAGGAAACTCGATATATGTGGAAATAATGTCGCTTTATTACGAGAACGCTGAGCGTCATGTTTACCGTAAACTAATTTATCACTTTACTAAATGTAGTTAAACATTAAATCAGTTGATGATACAAACATCACGTTTAGGTTCGACTGAAAATGACAGGAAGTTAAATCCTCTCAGGTCAGTGAGACGCTTCTTAATGTTGATGAGTTCTGTTAGTTTGATGATTAAAACCTGTTTCTGTCGTCGGTTTGTTCATCAAGTCTGAAAACTGAGCAGAGAGACGCCTCAGAAACTACGGAAAGTACTCAGATCCTTTACTGCAGTAAAAGTACTAATACCACACGATACAACTACTCCGTCACAGTAAAAGTACTAATACCACACAATACAACTACTCCGTTACAGTAAAAGTACTAATACCACACTATAAAACTACTCTGTCACAGTAAAAATACTAATACCACACTATAAAACTACTCCGTTACAGTAAAGTACTAATACCACACAATACAACTACTCCGTTACAGTAAAAGTACTAATACCACACTATAAAACTACTCTGTCACAGTAAAAATACTAATACCACACTATAAAACTACTCCGTTACAGTAAAGTACTAATACCACACTATACAACTACTCCGTCACAGTAAAAGTATTAATACCATGTAATTGCTAATACGTTAACATTATTAACACTTTTTCTAATACATTAAAATTATTGACATTATTACTAATATGTGTAAGTTATTAACATTATTACGAATACATTCACATTGTTAACAGTGTTACTAATAAATTAACATTGTTAACATTATCAGTAATACATTAACAATGTTAACATTATAACTAATATGTTAAAATTGTTAACATAATCACTAATAGATTAACATTGTTAACATTATAACTAATACGTTAACATTGTTAACATTATAACTAATATGTTAACATTGTTAACATTATAACTAATACGTTAACATTGTTAACATTATAACTAATACATTAAATTGTTAACATTATTACTAATTCATTAACATTGTTAATATTATAACTAATACGTTAACATTGTTAACATTATAACTAATATGTTAAAATTGTTAACATTATAACTAATACATTAAATTGTTAACATTATAACTAATATGTTAAAATTGTTACCATTATAACTAATACATTAAATTGTTAACATTATAACTAATATGTTAAAATTGTTAACATTATAACTAATACATTAAATTGTTAACATTATTACTAATTCATTAACATTGTTAACATTATAACTAATACATTACATTGTTAACATTATAACTAATATGTTAAAATTGTTAACATTATAACTAATACATTAAATTGTTAACATTATAACTAATATGTTAAAATTGTTAACATTATTACTAATACATTAACATTGTTAACATTATTATGATACATTCACATTACTACTAATATGTTAAAAAAAATTATAAATGTTGTTTTATCTTATTGATTATTTGAAAAACTTTGCAGAATGTTGTCGTCAAAACATAAACAAAACATAAAAACAGGTAACTTTAAACCAATAAAAAGATCATCATGAAATTATGAAATGAAAATAAGTATTAAAATATTATAATGGTCTTTAGTCCCAGTTTAGTGATAAAATGATTAGATTTAATGTTCTCGTTAGTTTGAATTGTTTTGTTTCACGAGTCTGTAAATCTAGTTTCACATGAACTCTCTGGATCGATAACTAATAAACAATATCTGATCAGAAACATGAACTCACCGTAGAGAGGTGCTGGTCTGCTGGAGGTCTGGAGGTTCTGGTCTCTGTTGATCTGGTTCTCTGGCTGGAGGTCCTGGAGGTTCTGGTCTCTGTTGATCTGCTGGTTGTGGTTCTGATGAGCATCCCTGACATCTTGTGGTTTAAATAAAGCTTCGACGGACAGAAACTGAAACTCTGATGTTTCAAACCTCTGATGTGTTTAAAGCAAAATCTAAAAAGTTCTACGAAATTTGGAAATTTCCCTTTTCAACCCCCACCCCAACCTCAACCGCAACCCCCCCACCACCCAGGGTGCCAGGGTGCCAGGCTGTGTGTGAGGTATCTTACTATGACTGTTACTACAAAAGTACACAATAGAAAATACAATAAGAACAGAAAAATACAATAAATTAACTGGATCATTTAATGTCCTAAAGTATGTGGACACCTGAGCGTTGCAGCTCCATCCATCAACATGGAGTTAGACTCAAACCGTGTCCACATACTTATGGACACTTATAGTTTAGTTTTCACTAAAAACCTCCTGCACAAAAGTATGTTGACAGCCAACTGTCATAGTTGAATACTCCTTAAGATAAGATAAGATAAGATAAGATAAGATAAGATAAGATAAGATAAGTGAGATAAGATGATAGAAGATGAGATAATCTTTATTAGTCCCACAGCAGAGATTTGCAGTATTACAGCAGTAAAGGGGATAGTACTAAAGGGGAAAGGACAAACAACAATATGCATCAGTAAAAAAAACAAAAACAAGATATAATAAATAAATAAATAAATAAACCTCAAAAAAGCGAAATATAAAATATATATAATATAATAGTAGACAGACAATTGACCCTAAAAAGACATCAGAGTTCTTTCATTTGTCCATTTAGTTGAAAACCAAAACATCTTAAACTAAACTGTGATGTTTTATAGTCGAGGCGACTCTGAAGTTAACTTAAAGTAAAGTTAAACTTAAGTTAAAGTAAAGTTAAACTTAAGGGGATGACTTTTATTTTATTTGGTAAATTTTAAGAATGTATTTATCCTTTAAGAAAAGTACATGTATATGTGTGTGTATGTGTGTATATATGTATACATGTGTATATGTGTATGTATATATGTGTCTATATATACATATATACAGTATGTATGTATGTATATATATGTGTGTGTGTGTGTGTGTTTGTGTGTGTGTGTGCGTGTGTGTATATGTGTACATGTGTATATATGTGTGTGTATATATATATGTGTTATATGTATATGTAAGTATATATGTGTATATATATGTTTACATATATGTGTGTATATATGTGTATGTAAGTATGTAAATGTGTGTATATTTACTGAATGTGTGTGTATATGTGTATATGTATATATGTATATGTAGGTATATATGTGTATGTATGTATGCATGTATGTATGTACGTATATGTGTGTATATGTGTGTATACAGTATATATATGTATATATATATGTATATATGTGTGTATATATATATATGTGTGTGTATATATGTGTGTAGCTTTTTACTTCTTTAAACACACATAAACTATAGAAATACCAACATGTAGTATTTAATATCGTCTGTGTATTTATTCAGTAGTTATTCCTTTAACAACCCTCATTAACATATCTGAACTAAATCATCAATTATTAATTAATGAATTAATTATGAATGAGTTAATTAATTAAAAACAAACTGAAGAGGTTCCCAACCTGAGACTCGGGACCCTCTAAAGGACTCAGGACAGGAAGAAGAACCAGATAGTTCTAATTCATTATTTTTTTATTTCTTCTTCTGAAGGTTTTAAATCAGTTTATTAGTGAAGTTGTTGACGTGTTGAACCTGTGATGAGGGTTTAAAGGCTGACAGTGTTTAAAGGGTTAATGAAAGATGGAAACTAAGACATCAGTTTGCTGAATCATGAACTTTTCCCTGATTTCACCCTGAAGACGTTATTAGGTTCCATTTTGACGGATGAATCAGAGCGAAGCCGTCTGTGTCGTCATTCATCGAACTCCTCGACGTGCGGTTTAACCCCCGAAATGTTCAGTTTACATTTACCGTGAAGAGAGCAGGGAGACGGTTTAGTACGAGGCAGGAAGTTCAGCTTCAGTTTAGGTTTAGACAGAAAGAGACGGAGACGCAGACGAGTCGAGGATCTCTGAAAACAGGAAGGAAAACCACAGAACGCATCGGAGGGTTTTGTCTACAACTTTTCTGAATGACTTTCAGCTGCAGTTTGTAGATAAATGTGATGATTCAAGGACACCAGAGGAAAGTCCTCCTCACTCACTCCTCAGCATTCACATTCATTCAGCTTCATTCAGTTTCCACTGAAGCTTTAAGGAAAACAATGAAACCACACTGTCTCCTGCATCCCTCATCTCTGAGTTTAAAGGTGTCATCAGAACATTTTCCACTAAACAGAAAAAGTCACATCAGTCAGTTTATACTCAAAAGGGGGTGGGGGGGGGACATTATTAATTAATATAGTATAATAAATTAATGCCAAATAAAACAGTTTAATATATTCTAACACATCAATAAAGAGCTGCTGCAATGGACGCATTATCAGACATAAAAAATGATAACGATTTCTAAACAGATGTTTTAACACCAGGATGGATCTATCTGCTTCATCTGAGTCTATGTGGACGTAGAAGGAAGTTACCGCTTTTAAGCAGAATTCATTGAAAGGATAGGATAGGATCAGGGGCTTAAAGGAGAGTTCACGGTCAATCCAAAGTCCAAGATATCTGAATGAATCAACTTTCTCAAGGGGTGACCCATCAACAAAATTAATATGCAAATCCAAATAATGTGAACGATTATGTCGCGTATCAAACACCATGCTGCAGGACGTCTTTTTATTCAATGCAAGTTTGTTGTTATGAAACCAGTTTTAGACCAAATTAAAATCAAACTGTAAAGAATTCTGAATTTGTAATATATCAGAGTTAGAAATGTAAATAACAGTGTCATCAACATAAAGATGAACAAGACAATTTGAGCATATTTGAGGTAGGTCGTTGATAAAGATGGAAAAAAGAAGTGGTCCCAAGGTGGAACCTTGTGGAACACCCTTTTCAACAATTAAATAGTCCGACTGAGAACCTTGAATGACAACACACTGACGTCTATTATGAAGATAGGCATTAAACCAGAGGAGAGCATTTTGATTTAAACCAATAGAATAGAGCTTGTCAAGTAGGAGGTAGTGATCAACCATATCGAAAGCCTTGGAAAGATCGATTTAAATTGCACCTGTCAGTTAGCCTTTATCAAAGGATGAGAACACATCATTAGTACATTTTAAAGAGCCGTGGTGGTGGAGTGATTCGGTCTAAAGCCTGATTAAATGGAGATAAAAGGTTAAATAAATTGATGTATTGTGATAATTGCTTGAAAATAAGTTTCTCAAAGATTTTATTGTGGTAGTCTGAGCAACGTGACGTCATATCCGTTCCGTATCCGAAAACCAATTAGTATCAGTATTAAATTTACACGATAACGCAAATTCATTCTATCGCCACTAATTTCTTGAATTTTACTGACTAAAACCCTAAAATCAGGTTAAAAAGAGCATTTATTGTTGGCGTAATGCTCACCGTGAATTAAACCGTGATTTTGATCGATATTATTCATAAAAAAGAAAATAATTTTGCAAACTTGCATCCAGTGATTAGCTGCTGCAGCCGGTTCTTTTAATGTTCAATAGAAGAAGTCAAAGGTGTGAAAGGGAAATGTCCTCGACTCGATCAGTCACACAGACGAACATCAATATCTAAATATGGATTGTACTACAACATTTTGTCACATATTAACAAAGCTGATGATAATGATAATTCATGTGTGTTTCAGTGTGTACGTCTCAAAGATGAACATATTGATGAAACCGTTGCTTTATTATACGTAATAACTGTTATTATATATAATAACTGTCACACATTCTGATGATTGTTCCAGAGATACATGTGGCGAGGCGCCGGCCCTTTAAGAGGATCCAAACATCAACACGTGAACTCATTTTACAGTGAAATAACTTAATAATTGAATATATTTCTACTCATCCTGAACGAGCACCGAGAGAGAGTGTTTGTTACCGGAGATCAACCTGTTCCTGTTGTTTACTGTGTCTCCTGGTTCACATGAATCTGCTCCTATCGGTGTCACACAACCATGAATTCATTCAGTTAGAGTGATGTAACTCCTCTCTGTTAAAGGTCTGACCTCAGATCAGTGATGATTAATTCACATCTCTGAGGACAAAAACATCAAACATCTGACTCTGTTTTCTCAAAGTACAACACGTTTCCTGTAAATCTACTAAAATACAGAACATCACCTCTACTGTACTCTACTGATCTCTACTGATCTCTACTGATCTCTACTGTATTCTACTGATCTCTACTGATCCCTACTGATCTCTACTGTACTCTACTGTACTCTACTGATCGCAACTGATCTCTACTGTACTCTATTGATCTCTACTGATCTCTACTGTACTCTACTGATCTCTGCTGTACTCTACTGATCTCTACTGATCTCTACTGATCGCAACTGATCTCTACTGTACTCTACTGATCTCTACTGTACTCTACTGATCTCTACTGATCTCTACTGATCGCAACTGATCTCTACTGTACTCTACTGATCTCTACTGATCTCTACTGTACTCTACTGATCTCTACTGATCTCTACTGTACTCTACTGATCTCTACTGATCTCTACTGTACTCTACTGATCTCTACTGATCTCTACTGTACTCTACTGATCTCTACTGTACTCTACTGAGATCTACTAGAGATCAGTAGAGTTGATGTTCTGTATTTTAGTAGATTTACAGGAAACATGTCGCTGATCTCTACTGTACTCTACTGATCTATACTGTACACTATCAATCTCTACTGATCTCTACTGTACTCTACTGATCTCTACTGATCTATACTGTACACTATCAATCTCTACTGATCTCTGCTGTACTCTACTGATCTCTACTGTACTCTACTGTACCCTACTGATCTCTACTGATCTCTACTGTACACTATCAATCTTTACTGATCTCCATTGTACACTATGATCTCTACTGTACACTATCAATCTCTACTGATCTCTACTGTACTCTACTGATCTCTACTGATCTCTACTGTACACTATCAATCTTTATTGATCTCTACTGTACACTATTGATCTCTACTGTACTCTACTGATCTCCTCTGATCTCTACTGACCTCTACTGACCTCTACTGACCTCTACTGATCTCTACTGATCTCTACTGTACACTATCAATCTTTACTGATCTCCATTGTACACTATGATCTCTACTGTACACTATCAATCTCTACTGATCTCTACTGTACTCTACTGATCTCTACTGTACACTATCAATCTTTATTGATCTCTACTGTACACTATTGATCTCTACTGTACTCTACTGATCTCCTCTGATCTCTACTGACCTCTACTGACCTCTACTGACCTCTACTGACCTCTACTGATCTCTACTGATCTCTACTGATCTGATCTCTCAGGTGTCTGACTCCAGAACATTGTTCATCAGAAACAAAGACTTGAGTCCAGAAGTTCATCACTGAGTGACCAGTTTGTTCTGGAGGCTCCACGTTCACTTTGACCTCTTCGTCTGTTTGGAGTTAAAAAATAAAACATCTCTTGATTTACAGAATTTAATTATTATTAAATTATTAATTATTATTATTATTATTATTATTAAGTTTCCCTCCCACGTCACCTCGCCTCATTCTTCATATTCTGATATTTTCACCTCAAATCAATTCACCCGTCACACTTCTATGAATATTATTATTGAGGTGTTAATGTTAAATAGAGGTCAACACACACACACACACACACACACACACACACACACACACACGCATGGCGGTTGTTTGTTCGGTTCATGTTTCTGTTGATGAATTTAATCATCAAGTTTTCGGCTATAAAACCACAAAACTCTGAGCTGAATACATCAGAACGCCCCGGACACCTGAACTCAGATCAGATTAACCAGAACCAGAACCTGAACCAGAACTGATCCCAGACCAGCCATGGACCGAGGTAAGACATGATGGTTTTATTAGTGCTGGAACTCATTTAGTTTTTATTTGTCTATTTTATTTTACTTTAATCTGTTCTAATTACCCGTCTCACCTGTCTGTCTCTCACCTGTCTCCTGCGTCTCTCAGTCGTCCTCCTGTTGTCGGTGGTGTCTCTGGGCGTCTCCTCTCAGCCAATCACAGACGGCCAGCGTCTGTTCTCCATCGCCGTCAGCAGAGTTCAACACCTCCACCAGGTCGCCCAGAGACTCTTCTTTGAGTTCGTAAGTCTACCTCAGCTGACAGAGACAGACAGAGACAGACAGAAAGAGACAGAAAGACACAGAAAGACACAGAAAGACACAGAAAGAGACAGAAAGAGACAGAAAGACACAGAAAGAGACAGAAAGACACAGAAAGAGACGGAAAGACACAGAAAGAGACAGAAAGAGACACAGAAAGAGACAGAAAGAGACAGAAAGAGACGGAAAGACACAGAAAGAGACAGAAAGAGACAGAAAGAGACAGAAAGAGACACAGAAAGAGACAGAAAGACACAGAAAGAGACAGAAAGAGACACAGAAAGAGACAGAAAGAGACAGAAAGAGACGGAAAGACACAGAAAGAGACAGAAAGAGACGGAAAGAGACAGAAAGATACAGAAAGAGACGGAAAGACACAGAAAGAGACAGAAAGAGACAGAAAGAGACAGAAAGAGACAGAAAGACACAGAAAGAGACAGAAAGACACAGAAAGAGACGGAAAGACACAGAAAGAGACAGAAAGAGACACAGAAAGAGACAGAAAGAGACAGAAAGAGACGGAAAGACACAGAAAGAGACAGAAAGAGACAGAAAGAGACAGAAAGAGACACAGAAAGAGACAGAAAGACACAGAAAGAGACAGAAAGAGACACAGAAAGAGACAGAAAGAGACAGAAAGAGACGGAAAGACACAGAAAGAGACAGAAAGAGACGGAAAGAGACAGAAAGATACAGAAAGAGACGGAAAGACACAGAAAGAGACAGAAAGAGACAGAAAGAGACGGAAAGAGACAGAAAGAGACAGAAAGAGACAAAAAGAGACAAAAAGAGATAGAAAGAGACAGAAAGAGACAGAAAGAGACAAAAAGAGACAGAAAGAGACGGAAAGAGACAGAAAGAGACGGAAAGAGACAGAAAGAGACAAAAAGAGACAGAAAGAGACGGAAAGAGATAGAAAGAGACAGAATGAGACAGAAAGAGACAGAAAGACACGGAAAGAGAAAGAAAGAGACAGAAAGACACAGAAAGAGACGGAAAGAGACAGAAAGAGACAAAAAGAGACAGAAAGAGATAGAAAGAGACAGAAAGACACAGAAAGAGACGGAAAGACACAGAAAGAGACAGAAAGAGACAGAAAGAGACGGAAAGACACAGAAAGAGATAGAAAGACACAGAAAGAGACAGAAAGAGACACAGAAAGAGACAGAAAGAGACAGAAAGAGACAGAAAGAGATAGAAAGAGACAGAAAGACACAGAAAGAGACAGAAAGAGACAGAAAGACACAGAAAGAGATAGAAAGAGATAGAAAGAGATAGAAAGAGACAGAAAGACACAGAAAGAGACAGAAAGAGACAGAAAGAGACACAGAAAGAGACAGAAAGAGACAGAAAGAGACAGAAAGAGATAGAAAGAGACAGAAAGACACAGAAAGAGACAGAAAGACACAGAAAGAGATAGAAAGAGACAGAAAGAGACGGAAAGAGACAGAAAGAGACAGAAAGAGACTGAAAGACACAGAAAGAGATAGAAAGAGACAGAAAGAGACGGAAAGAGACAGAAAGAGACAGAAAGAGACAGAAAGACACAGAAAGAGACAGAAAGAGACAGAAAGACACAGAAAGAGATAGAAAGAAACAGAAAGACACAGAAAGAGACAGAAAGAGACAGAAAGACACAGAAAGAGATAGAAAGAGAAAGAAAGACACAGAAAGACACAGAAAGAGACAGAAAGAGACAGAAAGACACAGAAAGAGACAAAAAGAGACAGAAAGAGACGGAAAGAGACAGAAAGACACGGAAAGAGACAGAAAGAGACGGAAAGAGACAGAAAGAGACAGAAA
This sequence comes from Sebastes paucispinis, assembly GCA_036937225.1. NCBI lineage: Eukaryota > Metazoa > Chordata > Actinopteri > Perciformes > Sebastidae > Sebastes > Sebastes paucispinis. The sequence continues at coordinate 1,139,875 of JAUPFX010000015.1, read as the reverse complement.
GACACAGAAAGAGACGGAAAGACACAGAAAGAGACGGAAAGAGACGGAAAGAGACAAAAAGAGACAGAAAGAGATAGAAAGACACAGAAAGAGACGGAAAGAGACGGAAAGAGACAGAAAGAGACGGAAAGAGACAGAAAGAGACGGAAAGAGATAGAAAGAGATAGAAAGAGACAGAAAGAGACAGAAAGAGACAGAAAGACACAGAAAGAGACGGAAAGAGATAGAAAGAGACAGAAAGACACAGAAAGAGACGGAAAGAGACAGAAAGAGACAAAAAGAGACAGAAAGAGATAGAAAGAGACAGAAAGACACAGAAAGAGACGGAAAGACACAGAAAGAGACAGAAAGAGACAGAAAGAGACGGAAAGACACAGAAAGAGACGGAAAGAGACAGAAAGAGACAAAAAGAGACAGAAAGAGATAGAAAGACACAGAAAGAGACGGAAAGACACAGAAAGAGACGGAAAGACACAGAAAGAGACAACGGGGACAGAAACATGTACTGTGTGTTAACCATCAGTGTGTACATCACTGTGTGTACTTGTTCTGTGTGTGTGTTAGGAGAGCTCTCTGCAGACGGAGGAGCAGCGTCAACTCAACAAGATCTTCCTGCAGGATTACTGCAACTCTGATAACATCATCAGCCCCATCGACAAGCACGAGACACAACGCAGCTCCGTGAGTACTACACAGTACTACACAGTACTACACTATACTACACAATACTACACTATACTACACTATAATACACAATATTACATAGTACTACACAATACTACTCAATACTTTTCATTGGTTGTAGATTGTGATGTCTATCTCCTATCGTCTGATTGGTTCTAGATCCTGAAGCTGTTATTTATCTCCTATCGTCTGATTGGTTCTAGATCCTGAAGCTGTTATCTATCTCCTATCGATTGGTCGAGTCTTGGGAGATTCCCAGCCGTTCTCTGTCTGGAGGTTCGGCTCCCAGAAACCTGATTTCCCCCAAATTGACTCAACTGAAGGCGGGAATCCTGCTGCTGATCGAGGTGAGAACACGCACATGAATCATATTGTAAACACTAATTAAATATAAACCTCCAACCCGTGTGACGAACCACCTGATATCCTGCAGGCCAATCAGGACGGAGCAGAGCTCTTCCCTGATAGCTCCGCCCTGCAGCTCGCTCCGTACGGAAACTACTATCAGAGTCTGGGAGCCGACGAGTCGCTGAGACGAACCTACGAACTGTTGGCCTGTTTCAAGAAAGACATGCACAAGGTGAGGAAGAGGAGGGGTTGGATGTGATGACGATGATGATGAAGATGATGTAATGATGATGTAATGATGATGATGTTTGTGTTAACAGGTGGAGACCTACCTGACGGTGGCTAAATGTCGACTCTCTCCAGAAGCCAACTGCACCCTGTAGCCCCGCCTCTCCACTGTGAAGCCCCGCCCCCCGTGTGATGATGTAATCCCGTGTATTCTGTAGCCCCGCCTCCATGTTATCGGACTCTGTTTACTAGCGTTAGCATTAGCATTAGTGTTAGCCTCTGTTCGGTGTCTGAAGTCCAAACTGATGATGAAATGTTTTCTGATATTATTGTGATGGCAGTTGTGTGAACAGGAAGTGATGTCATACTGTCTTCATGTGAAATAAAGTGTGCTGTGTTGCATTCAGACGTGTGTTGATGATTCATGAGCTTCACGGTTTCTTCTTCATGTCTGTTTCCACCCGGATGACGATCCAGCTACACCTATGATGTTGTTCCCCGGTGGAAGAGATGCGGGTTGAGCTGCGCTCGCTGCACATCACAGCCTGCACCGCCCAAAGTCGGGCTTTGCATGATGCAGCGAAAAGCTGTCGTAGCGCGGCGCAAGCCGTTAGAAATGATAGGCCCGTTTGAGATGAGCCAGGACAGCGCAGAATCCATCAGCGCAAAATGCACGCCGGCTAGATTTGTGTCCGACTCGCTCTGACGTCATGAACATGAGTGCAACGATAACCTCACGAGGTCGAGGCGGTCGCAGTTCTTAGAGCCAGGCGACCGCAGCTGCTCTCCACCGATTGCAAGACCCAAAGCATGATGGGAAACGGCTGGCTGTCAACTGATGAAAGAGCTGATTGGCTCTCAGTTGTGATAGTAAACACCACGTGTTGTAGATAGTCACAACTCTCTGTGTAATATTTAACACTAGATTGTAGGATATTAGTCTCATGTTGGGCATTGAAGGTTTCATCTGTTAAACATATCTTGTGTGGTTTATATAATAATAATAATAATAATAATAATAATAAATATATATAATATAATTATATACATAACTATATATAATTATATATAACAATTATAATAATAATTAATATTATTATTATTGTTATTATTATTATAAGAATGATATTAATACGAATTATAAGTCTTCTTATTTTTTTTATTATTATTATTTTTATTTATTTTTATTTAAACCAGACATCTGATATTTCACCAGCAGTAGGCGCCTCAACTGCTTCGGCTCTTTCCGTCAGACACTCGTTGATCTCCGGCCCAGCCTTCTACCCCGCTCGGCATTCTTCGGCTGCGTTCGGCTGGTAACGGTCGGTGTGTTCAAATGTTCGGCTGCAGCTCCTCCTGGAGACCGAAGTAGAGAAAGAGCCGAGAGGAGAGAAAAGAGAGAAAACAGACGACAGGAACGGACTGACGCAGTCTGGAAGCGGGATGACGGTGCTGCAGGAACCTGTCCAGGTAAACGCACATCCTCAGCTCGTTGTCATGAAGCGGGAACTGCTCGGAGCTCCGGTCCTCGTCCCGGTCCCGCGGCCTCAGCGCGGCTCCGGTCCGCCGGAGGAGAGAGCAGCTCCGCCACAGGCCCCGGGCTGAGAGCCGGAGCTCCGCCACAGGCCCCGCAGCACGGAGCCTGTTTACCCGTGTTACTGGTGTTATAATGCAGATCATTACAGAGAGGTTCTGTCTGTCAGCAGCCGTCTGGTTCAACACTTCAACACAATGCTAGTTAACGTCAGCTCGGTTGTAGTTCAGATAGTTCCGCTCACACCAGACTCCTTTAACAATATGACAGTTTTAAGGTTTCCGTTGGTTTCGGTTACGAAATAAATGTAGTGGAATATTTCTGGTGAGCTCTGGTGATCTGTTGGACGTCGTTCTTTACTTCGGCATAAACTGAATCCACATATTGTGTTTTATTTATCAGATAATCCAATATTAACTTCTCATGTTGGTGTCACGGTGCTCCGCTCCGGCTGAGGTCAGCTGCTCCTCTGAGGCGGCAGCAGCAGAGTAAACACTTATTAAAGTTTATATTACACCCAAACTAACCAGGTCTGACTGAATAAATGTAAGCCGAATATATCAGTGGATTTTAATGACTGGTTAGACGTATTTTAAATAGCCGTGTGTTTCTGTTGATGAGCAGGGATTTATACTAATATACTGATCAGCCAGATTTCAGATGGAGTTTTGTATTGTTAGCATCGCTAATGCTAAATGCTAACCAGTGGAGTTGTGTTAGCCGGCTAGCATCGAGGCTAACGGCTAGCTGAGCGGCCTCAGACAATCACCTCTAAAGTTCATCAGTACAACTAAAGGGCTTTGGAGGGAATATATTGAGTTTATAGTGAAGGTGTGACTCAGATCGGCAGTCAGACTGAAGTTAACCAACAACCGGTTAGCATGTTGCTAATGCTAACTAGCAGCTAACAGATAGCTGCTAGTTAGCATTAGCAGTGTTAGCATCAGCTGGTTAGCTGCTGGTCAGACAACATTACACCCAGTTAAACCAGCCTGGAGCTCAGACAGTATACATATCTGCTGAAGGAAGGTTTACATCATCTCCATATCTGTGACATCATCACCAGAAGCATCCCATAATAACCCCTTCATGCTGTGTTGTGATGCAGTCAGTCAGACTGTATAAAGGAGGTTTCTGTGATCAACAGAGACTCACTGCAGGTTGATCTCTAACCAGGTTACCTGTCTGATCTGTGACCAGCTGTTACCAGGTGATCACAGGTCAAAACATCTGCTTTCAGTGATCTGCACACACAGTGTTCCTGTTGTAGCCTGTTACATCAGTATTATGGAACAGGAAACAACTTTCAATTGAATTTATTTTTATAGAGCGTCAAATCATAACAGAAGTTATCTGGAGACGCTTTATATATATAGAGCAGGTCTTAGACCGGTCACCAGAGTTTAGAGACCCAACAAGATCCACCAAGCGCGCTGTGGCCAGGAAAAACTCAGACTTCCTCTGAGTACATGATGATGATAATAATAATAATACTAAACGGTGTGTCACTGTGTATAAGTAAAACATCTTGCTGATGTGGATCAGGACTCTCTGTAGATAAAGGTCCCATATTGTAAAAAGGAAGATTCATGTGGTTTGTATTATAAAGCCGGTCTAGGGGGCTATATAAATACTGTGAAAGTATGGAAACGCTCAATCCATGGAGACATACACACAGCCCATATACAGAACCTGAGCCTTTGAAACAAGCTGGCAGGATTTCTGTAACTTTGTGATGTCACAAATATACAATACTTAGACCACTGCACGATTTTTAAACGAAACATTCTAAACGTGTCCCGGTTTATTTCCGGTTACAGGGAATGTGAGTGACATCAGCTGATAGGAAGTAAATATAGACCCAAGCTGTTGCCTAGCAACTAGGGATGTTAATAACTAACCGTTAACCGACATTAAGCATTTTAACCGATTAACACTATCGGTAAAAACGGTCAAAAGAAATGTTAATAATTAATTAAAAAGGTGACAAACTCGTCACTTAAAAGAGAAATGCTGGTCCACCTTAAGAGAGTCTGAGCTGGGGTTACAGATACAGGAAGTTGGCTCCCGTCTATAGTTCGCTTAGCAGAGGAGTTGTAGCCTCGTAGCATTTATTCACTGACAAATAAACTGTACACACACTGTCTGCTACAGCTATGTTCACAGCTAGAACGCCACCAACAACACACACGGTCTGTCGGAAACTCGCTGAAGTTACGCCGCGCTGACAGACCGTATGTGTGACTACGGGGAGCACGAAGCTACCAGCAAAGTTACAGATGCTAACGTAGCACAAACACACACACTGTGTGTTGGATCATTGCTATCGTTAATCCGGGCTGACAGAGTACCGTTACGCCAGACTGACAGAGTACCGTTACGCCGGACTGACAGAGTACCGTTACGCCGGACTGACAGAGTACCGTTAATCTGGATTGACAGAGTACCGTTAATCTGGACTGACAGAGTACTGTTAATCTGGACTGACAGAGTACCGTTACGACATGACAGAGTACCGTTACGACATGACAGAGTACCGTTAATCTGGACTGACAGAGTACTGTTAATCTGGATTGACAGAGTACCGTTACGACATGACAGAGTACCGTTACGACATGACAGAGTACCGTTAATCTGGACTGACAGAGTACCGTTAATCTGGATTGACAGAGTACCGTTAATCTGGACTGACAGAGTACTGTTAATCTGGACTGACAGAGTACCGTTACGACATGACAGAGTACCGTTACGACATGACAGAGTACCGTTAATCTGGACTGACAGAGTACTGTTAATCTGGACTGACAGAGTACCGTTACGACATGACAGAGTACCGTTACGACATGACAGAGTACCATTAATCTGGACTGACAGAGTACCGTTACGCCGGACTGACAGAGTACCGTTTATCTGGATTGACAGAGTACCGTTACGCCGGGCTGACAGAGTACCGTTTATCTGGATTGACAGAGTACCGTTATGCCGGACTGACAGAGTACCGTTTATCTGGATTGACAGAGTACCGTTACGCCGGGCTGACAGAGTACCGTTTATCTGGATTGACAGAGTACCGTTACGCCGGACTGACAGAGTACCGTTATGCCGGACTGACAGAGTACCGTTTATCTGGATTGACAGAGTACCGTTAATCTGGATTGACAGAGTACCGTTACGCCGGACTGACAGACTACCGTTACACCAGACTGACAGAGTACCGTTAATCTGGACTGACAGACTACCATTACGCCGGATTGACAGAGTACCGTTTATCTGGACTGACAGACTACCATTACGCCGGATTGACAGAGTACCGTTACGCCGGGCTGACAGAGTACCGTTAATCTGGATTGACAGAGTACCGTTAATCTGGACTGACAGAGTACCGTTAATCTGGATTGACAGAGTACCGTTACGCCGGACTGACAGACTACCGTTACACCAGACTGACAGAGTACCGTTAATCTGGACTGACAGACTACCATTACGCCGGATTGACAGAGTACCGTTACGCCGGGCTGACAGAGTACCGTTTATCTGGATTGACAGAGTACCGTTACGCCGGACTGACAGAGTACCGTTTATCTGGATTGACAGAGTACCGTTAATCTGGATTGACAGAGTACCGTTACGCCGGACTGACAGACTACCGTTACACCAGACTGACAGAGTACCGTTAATCTGGACTGACAGACTACCATTACGCCGGATTGACAGAGTACCGTTTATCTGGACTGACAGACTACCATTACGCCGGATTGACAGAGTACCGTTTATCTGGACTGACAGAGTACCGTTACGCCGGACTGACACGCAGCTGACAACCTGCTAAACTAAACTAAATGTTCGGTGGAGACATTTACTGGGAAAGTGGCTGCATGTCTGTGACACTACACGCAGCATCTAACGCTCCCGTACGGTGAACTGGAGAGACTGCACCTGCAATAATCGGTTAACGGGGGTCGGTTATCGGTTAAGAATATTTTTCAAAATTAGCATCCCTACTAGCAACGCAATTCCGTTGTACTTCCATTGAAATGAGCTAAACCGGAGCGTTTCAGACAGAGGGTGAATACTGGCATATTCAGGCAGACAGAGTGAGGAAAATAAAGGGTTGACGCGGAAGTGAAGTAAGTTTGCCGGACGATGCACGGAGATCGCCAAGCGGCGTGTTAGCTATGTTCACTGCAAGCTCTCTTAGCATTTTTAGTCATCTTTGGCTGTATTCAAAACCGCCTACTACATACTACTGACAAACGCAGTATACAGTATACAGTACACAGTATACAGTACACAGTATACAGTATACAGTACTGTGGTTTTAGGTGACGGCCTCTAAATATGACATCATCATCATCATCATCTCTATAACCTGTCTGTCTCTCTGTCTGTGTTCAGGCTGCAGTGTGGCAGGCTCTGAACCACTACGCCTACCTCGACGCTGTTTTCCTCGCTGAGAGACTCTACGCTGAAGGTAACACCTGTCTGTCTACCTGTCTGTCTACCTCTCTGTCTACCCGTCTGTCTCTCAGTGAGGTCAGAGGAGGCCCTGTACCTGTTGGCTACATGCTAACCTGTCTGTCTACCTGTCTGTCTCTCAGTGAGGTCAGAGGAGGCCCTGTACCTGTTGGCTACATGTTACTACCGCTCTGGGAAGCCATATAAAGCGTACCGCCTGCTGAAGGCTCACAGCTGCTCCACACCGCAGGTTCGATTCTTGTTGGCAAAGTGCTGCGTCGAACTCAGCAAGTAAGCGCACGCACGCACGCACGCACGCACACACACACACACACACACACACAGAGAACTAGTTAAAACTAGTTAATCTAGTAAACCAACCCGTTTCATAACAGACGTTTGGTGCTTTTAATTCAGACTTATTTGAAATGAAACTGTTGCCGTGGAAACAAAATTATTTCATCATCATCTCTATCCATCTGTCCACCTGTCTGTCTGTCTGTCTGTCTCTCTGTCCACCTGTCTGTCTCTCAGGTTGGCTGAAGGAGAACAGGTTCTGATTGGTGGAGTGTTAAACAAACAGAAGAGTCAGGATGACATCATCACAGAGTTTGGAGACTCCGCCTCCTTCACACTGTCGTTACTGGGACACATTTACTGGTAAAAACCACTTCTGTTACTGGTGTTGATGATGTTCCACACACTGATTGCTGACCTGTCTGTCTCTCTGCCTGTCTGTCTGTCTCTCTCTCTCTCTCTGTCTGTCTGTCTGTCGGAGCAGTAAGACAGATCGTGTTGCTAAAGGTGCAGAGTGTTTCCAGAGAAGTTTAACTCTCAACCCGTTCCTCTGGTCGCCTTTCCAGAACCTCTGTCACCTAGGTAATACACACACACACACACACACACACACACACACACCTGACCAGTTGACACTAATCAACCTGATCATGTGATCACGTGACTGACATGTTGTGGTCTGTGTTCCAGGAGAGAAACCAGATCCAGATCAGGTGTTTAGGTTGTCCTCCCTACAGAACTCCTCTATAGCACCGCCCCCGCTGTCTGTTAGCCCCGCCCAGAACCCCTCGCACCGCCTAGACACCGCCCTCATGGAGACGCCCCAGGACACGCTGGTACGTAACACAAACGCACCTCCAACACTCTCTGGACACAGCTAATCATGTCATATGTGTGGTCTGGTACTCAGATTACTGGTAGTTGTAGTCTGATTATAGGGTTAAATTATCAGATTACTGAGGTGGTTGTAGTCTGATTATCAGATTACTGAGGTGGTTGTAGTCTGATTATCCGATTGCTGAGGTTGTTGTAGTCTGATAATCAGATTACTGAGGTGGTTGTAGTCTGATAATCAGATTACTGAGGTGGTTGTAGTCTGATAATCAGATTACTGAGGTTGTTGTAGTCTGATTATCAGATTGCTGAGGTGGTTGTAGTCTGATTATCCGATTGATGAGGTTGTTCTAGTCTGATAATCAGATTGCTGAGGTTGTTGTAGTCTGATAATCAGATTACTGAGGTTGTTGTAGTCTGATAATTAGATTGCTGAGGTTGTTGTAGTCTGATAATCAGATTACTGAGGTGGTTGTAGTCTGATAATCAGATTGCTGAGGTGATTGTAGTCTGATAATCAGATTGCTGAGGTTGTTGTAGTCTGATAATCAGATTGCTGAGGTTGTTGTAGTCTGATAATCAGATTAAATGATCTTTGTTTCTCCTCTCCAGGAGTTGAACCGTTTGAATTTAGAGTCGTCTAACGGAAAGCTGATGTCTGATTTGTCGGTTTCCTACATCGACTCCTCCCTAATCTCCCCGGAGACCGGCTCCCTATTGGGTAACACGGTTTCCATGGCGTCAGCTGGCTCCTTATTGGCTAAACAGAACAAGCCCAAGAGTGGGCGGAGTTTACTGGGAGGACCTGCAGCACTCAGCCCGCTGACGCCCAGGTGAGTTATCAAACAATACCTGTACAGGTGGAAGTACTGCATTCCTCAGTAGCATGTAGTATGTTCTGTGTACTGTATACTGCGTTCCTCAGTAGTATGTACTGTGTACTGTATACTGCGTTCCTTAGTAGTATGTAGTATGTACTGCATACTGCGTTCCTCAGTAGTATGTAGTATGTACTGCATACTGCGTTCCTCAGTAGTATGTACTGTAGTAGGCGGTTCTGAATACAGCCATTGATTACACCTTTAAAGGGAACGTTCACAGTCAGGAGTTCATACGGACAAAGATTTTTAAAAACTGAACTTTTCCTTTAACGTCTCCATCATACGTACCATTTTGTGTGTGTGTGTGTGTGTGTGTGTGTGTGTGTGTGTGTGTGTGTGTGTGTGTGTGTGTGTGTGTGTGTGTGTGTGTGTGTGTGTGTGTGTGTGTGTGTGTGTGTGTGTGTGTGTGTGTGTGTGTGTGTGTGTGTGTGTGTGTGTGTGTGTGTGTGTGTGTGTGTGTGTGTGTGTGTGTGTGTGTGTGTGTGTGTGTGTGTGTGTGTGTGTGTGTGTGTGTGTGTGTGTGTGTGTGTGTGTGTGTGTGTAGTTTTGGCATCCTGCCCCTGGAGCCCAGCCCTGGAGACCCCACATATCTACAGAACTATTCAGCTACCATGGAAACACAATCTACAGCTCCCAGCAAGAAGGTACACACACATTACACACACACATTATACACACACTCCATCCATCATCATCGTGTGTTTCTCCGGGTCGAGGGGGCGGCAGGCTAAGCTCCGTGTTTCAGGAGCCTCCTACCAGTTAGACCGGCCTCCAAAAAACCTCAGATGTTGAACCAGCTCAGCTGGTCCCTTTGGGAGCGGTCACGCCGGGCGGACGGAGTAACGTCACGCCGGGCGGACGGAATAACGTAACGCAACGCCGGATGGACACGGTCCCGTAACGCAACGCCGGGCGGACACGGTCCCGTAACGCAACCTAACGCCGGGCGGAGGGAGTACCGTAACGTCACGCCGGGCGGACGGAGTAACGTAACGCCGGGCGTACGGAGTAAAGTAACGCCGGGCGGAGAGAGTACGGTAACATAATGCCGGGCGGACACAGTCCCGTAACGTCACGCCGGGCGGACAGAGTACCGTGACATAACGCCAGGCGGACGGAGTACCGTAACGTCACGCCGGGCGGACAGAGTAAAGTAACGTATTTTATTTTATTTTACTCTCCACTGTTTACGGTTTGTCTTATTAATAACTGTCTGTCTCTCCTCACCTGTCTCTCTCTCAGTCTGTCTCCAGGATCAGTCAGTCTAAATCTGTCTTCAGTCAGAGTGGTAACAGCAGAGACGTTCTCCCCATCCCCTTCAACCAATCACAGACCTCCGCCCCTCACAGCAGGTAACTATAGCAACCAATCACAGAGCTCCGCCCCTCCTCCGGGGCTTCATCTGGTCCAATCAGAAAGCAGCACGACAGACAGACAGACTGGCAGGCAGAGAGACAGGTGGTTTATGTTCATTAAAGTCTGGCTCACAGTAGCCTGTCTGTCTCACAGTAGCCTGTCTGTCTCTGAGTAGCCTGTCTGTCTGACGACCTGTCTGTCTCTCAGTGGCCTGTCTGTCTGATGACCTGTCTGTCTCTCAGTGGCCTGTCTGTCTGATGACCTGTCTGTCTCTCAGTAGCCTGTCTGTCTGATGACCTGTCTGTCTCTCCGTGGCCTGTCTGTCTGATGACCTGTCTGTCTCTCAGTAGCCTGTCTGTCTGATGACCTGTCTGTTTCTCAGTAGCCTGTCTGTCTGATGACCTGTCTGTTTCTCAGTAGCCTGTCTGTCTGACGACCTGTCTGTCTCTCAGTAGCCTGTCTGTCTGATGACGTGTCTGTTTCTCAGTAGCCTGTCTGTCTGACGACCTGTCTGTCTCTCAGTAGCCTGTCTGTCTGACAACATGTCTGTCTCTCAGTAGCCTGTCTGTCTAACAACCTGTCTGTCTCTCAGTAGCATGTCTGTCTGACGACCTGTCTGTCTCACAGTGGCCTGTCTGTCTGACGACCTGTCTGTCTCACAGTGGCCTGTCTGTCTCTCAGTAGCATGTCTGTCTGACGACCTGTCTGTCTCTCAGTAGCCTGTCTGTCTGACAACATGTCTGTCTCTCAGTAGCCTGTCTGTCTGATGACCTGTCTGTCTCTCAGTGGCCTGTCTGTCTGATGACCTGTCTGTCTCTCAGTAGCCTGTCTGTCTGACAACATGTCTGTCTCTCAGTAGCCTGTCTGTCTGATGACCTGTCTGTCTCTCCGTGGCCTGTCTGTCTGATGACCTGTCTGTCTCTCAGTAGCCTGTCTGTCTGATGACCTGTCTGTTTCTCAGTAGCCTGTCTGTCTGATGACGTGTCTGTTTCTCAGTAGCCTGTCTGTCTGACGACCTGTCTGTCTCTCAGTAGCCTGTCTGTCTGACAACATGTCTGTCTCTCAGTAGCCTGTCTGTCTAACAACCTGTCTGTCTCTCAGTAGCATGTCTGTCTGACGACCTGTCTGTCTCACAGTGGCCTGTCTGTCTGACGACCTGTCTGTCTCACAGTGGCCTGTCTGTCTCTCAGTAGCCTGTCTGTCTGACAACATGTCTGTCTCTCAGTAGCCTGTCTGTCTAACAACCTGTCTGTCTCTCAGTAGCATGTCTGTCTGACGACCTGTCTGTCTCACAGTGGCCTGTCTGTCTCTCAGTAGCATGTCTGTCTGACGACCTGTCTGTCTCACAGTGGCCTGTCTGTCTGACGGCCTGTCTGTCTAACAACCTGTCTGTCTCTCAGTAGCCTGTCTGTCTGACGACATGTCTGTCTCTCAGTAGCCTGTCTGTCTAACAACCTGTCTGTCTCTCAGTAGCATGTCTGTCTGACGACCTGTCTGTCTCACAGTGGCCTGTCTGTCTAACAACCTGTCTGTCTGATGACCTGTCTATCTCTCAGTAGCCTGTCTGTCTGACGACCTGTCTGTCTCTCAGTGGCTCCCCTCAGGTCCTCAGTCCCAGTATGTCTGGTCCTCCCAACGTTCAGCCCAGAAGAAGCTCCAGACTGTTTACTAGTGCTAGCTCTACTGCCAAGGTACTGCATCCTCCAGTACTACAGCAGTAATACTGCAGTCCTACAGCACTGTACTGCTAAACTAATACTACTTTACTATTGAAGTCTTGTACTACAGCCTCGTAACCTCCACCTCTGTCTCTGCAGGAGAACAGTAAGAAGTTAAAGATGAAGTTTCCTACAAAGATCCCCAACAGGAAAACTAAATGTAAATCAGCCAAGACGTCGAATAGCAGCAACCTGAACGAGAGTCTGGACATCCTGAGACTGGACGCCAGTCTGAGTCTACCGGATACCAAGATCCCCCAGTACCAGAGGGCTGCTGCAGGTAATACTATAAAGTACTGTAGTACCCCAGTACTGTTCCACTGATGCTCTCACTTAAACCTGAACCTTCTCTAATCAGAACAGGAAGTTGTTCACATATTCGTGTAGTTTGACAGGAAGCCACACTGACTCTGTATAAACCTTCTCTGTGTGTGTACAGACAGCGTGATGGTGTTGCTACGGGAACTGGGCCGTGGTTACCAGGCGTTGTGTTCGTACAACTGCAAAGAAGCCATCAACATCCTGACCTCCCTCCCTCCTCAGCACTACAACACCGGTTGGGTCCTCACACACATCGGCAGGGCTTACTTCGAACTGGCCGAGTACACACAGGTAACTCACCTGACACACAGGTAACTCACCTGACACACAGGTAACTCACCTGACACACAGGTAATGCACCTGACGTACAGGTAACTCACCTGACGCACAGGTAACACACCTGACGCACAGGTAACGCACCTGACGTACAGGTAACGCACTTGACGTACAGGTAACACACTGATTTACAGGTAATACACCTGAGACAATTAACATGCCTGACATACAGGTACCGTTCAACTGATATGCAGGCAACACACCTGACGTACAGGTAACACACCTGACGTACAGGTAACTCACCTGACGCACAGGTAACTCACCTGACGCACAGGTAACGCACCTGACGTACAGGTAATGCACCTGACGTACAGGTAACGCACCTGACGTACAGGTACCGTTCAACTGATATGCAGGCAACACACCTGACGTACAGGTAACACACCTGACGTACAGGTAACACACCTGACATACAGGTAACACACCTGACTTACAGGTAACACATCTGAGACAAGTAACACGCCTGACATACAGGTAACACACCTGACACAGGTAAAGTTCAACTGATATGCAGGCAACAGACCTGACATACAGGTAACACACCTGACACACAGGTAACTCACACCCGCAGGTGACTCACCTCACTGTGTACCTGTGACGGTGGGAGTCAGTGAGCGACCTGATTGGTCTGTTGTGTGTGTGTTAGGTTTCTGTTCAGGTGAGTCATGATGTCATTATGATGTGTCTGTTGGTAGGCGGAGCGTCTGTTCAGCGAGGTTCGTCGGATCGAGTCGTACAGAGTTGAAGGGATGGAGATTTATTCAACAACGCTGTGGCACCTGCAAAAAGACGTTGCACTGTCCGCCCTGTCCAAAGATCTGACCGACATGGACAAGAACTGTCCTGAGGTAAGAACCACACCTGTCCACAAACTGTCCTGAGGTAAGAACCACACCTGTCCACAAACTGTCCTGAAGTAAGAACCACACCTGTCCACAAACTGTCCTGAGTAAGAACCACACCTGTCCACAAACTGTCCTGAAGTAAGAACCACACCTGTCCACAAACTGTCCTGAAATAAGAACCACACCTGTCCACAAACTGTTCTGAGTAAGAACCATACCTGTCCACAAACTGTCCTGAGGTAAGAACCACACCTGTCCACACCTCTCCCGGCAGCTACCTGCAGTGTCCCGGCAGCTAACTGCAGTGTCCCCGCAGCTACCTGCAGTGTCCCCGCAGCTACCTGCAGTGTCCCGGCAGCTACCTGCAGTGTCCCCGCAGCTACCTGCAGTGTCCCCGCAGCTACCTGCAGTGTCCCCGCAGCTACCTGCTATATATATAAATGTGTGTCTCTGTGTCCCTGCAGGCCTGGTGTGTAGCAGGAAACTGTTTCAGCCTGCAGAGGGAGCACGACATCGCCATCAAGTTCTTCCAGAGAGCCATCCAGGTGAGCATCTGTTACCATGGTTACTGTTGGTTACTGTCACCATAGTTACTACGGTTCCATTGTCACTTCTCTGTCTACCTGTCTCTCTGTCTGTCTCTCAGGTGGACCCGGGCTTTGCGTATGCATACACTCTGTTGGGTCATGAGTTTGTTCTGACGGAGGAGTTGGACCGAGCCCTCGCCTGCTTCCGGAACGCCATCCGAGTCAACAACAGACACTACAACGCATGGTACGGATATCTGTCTCTCTCTCTATCTCTCTCTCTCTCTATCTATCTATCTCTCTATCTCTCTATCTCTCTCTCTCTCTCTCTATCTATCTCTCTATCTCTCTATCTCTCTCTCTCTCTATCTCTCTATCTCTCTATCTCTCTCTCTCTCTATCTCTCTCTCTCTCTCTCTATCTATCTCTCTATCTCTCTATCTCTCTATCTCTATCTCTCTATCTCTCTATCTCTCTATCTATATGATAGATCAACTTCCCCACCTGGATCAGTGTGTGTGTGTGTGTGTGTGTGTGTGTGCGTGCAGGTATGGTCTGGGGATGATCTACTACAAACAGGAGAAGTTCAACTTGGCAGAGATCCACTTTAAGAAAGCGTTGAGCATCAACCCTCAGAGCTCCGTGCTGCTCTGTCACATCGGAGTGGTATGTTAGCTCGTAGCATCCTCCATCCATATCAACTGCTCTGTTAGCATGTAGCTCCAGTCCTCTGCTCCTGAACGCTGACTGATGTGTGCGTGTGCGTGTGCGTGTGCGCAGGTGCAGCATGCCTTAAAGAAGTCTGATGCAGCTTTAGAGACTCTGAACAGAGCAATCGTGATCGACCCCAAGAACCCGCTCTGCAAGTTCCACCGAGCCTCCATACTCTTCGCTAACGACAAGTACAAGGTAATCAACACTGATCTATACTGATCAATACAGGGAGACTATCTGTCTCTCTCTCTAACCTGTCTCTCTCTCTAACCTGTCTCTCTCTCTAACCTGTCTCTCTCTCTAACCTGTCTCTCTCTATAACCTGTCTCTCTCTATAACCTGTCTCTCTCTAACCTGTCTCTCTCTCTAACCTGTCTCTCTCTATAACCTGTCTCTCTCTCTAACCTGTCTCTCTCTCTAACCTGTCTCTCTATAACCTGTCTCTCTCTATAACCTGTCTCTCTCTCTCTAACCTGTCTCTCTCTCTAACCTGTCTCTCTATAACCTGTCTCTCTCTATAACCTGTCTCTCTCTAACCTGTCTCTCTCTCTAACCTGTCTCTCTCTATAACCTGTCTCTCTCTCTCTAACCTGTCTCTCTCTCTAACCTGTCTCTCTCTCTAACCTGTCTCTCTCTATAACCTGTCTCTCTCTCTCTAACCTGTCTCTCTCTCTAACCTGTCTCTCTATAACCTGTCTCTCTCTATAACCTGTCTCTCTCTCTCTAACCTGTCTCTCTCTCTAACCTGTCTCTCTATAACCTGTCTCTCTCTATAACCTGTCTCTCTCTAACCTGTCTCTCTCTCTAACC
Source organism: Sebastes paucispinis (assembly GCA_036937225.1). NCBI lineage: Eukaryota > Metazoa > Chordata > Actinopteri > Perciformes > Sebastidae > Sebastes > Sebastes paucispinis. Next base: position 1,123,987 of record JAUPFX010000015.1, on the reverse strand, counting down.
TGTCTCTCTCTATAACCTGTCTCTCTCTCTCTAACCTGTCTCTCTCTCTAACCTGTCTCTCTATAACCTGTCTCTCTCTATAACCTGTCTCTCTCTCTAACCTGTCTCTCTCTATAACCTGTCTCTCTATATAACCTGTCTCTCTCTAACCTGTCTCTCTCTCTAACCTGTCTCTCTCTATAACCTGTCTCTCTCTCTCTAACCTGTCTCTCTCTCTAACCTGTCTCTCTATAACCTGTCTCTCTCTATAACCTGTCTCTCTCTATAACCTGTCTCTCTCTAACCTGTCTCTCTCTATAACCTGTCTCTCTCTCTCTAACCTGTCTCTCTCTCTAACCTGTCTCTCTCTATAACCTGTCTCTCTCTCTAACCTGCCTCTCTAATCTGTCTCTCTCTAACCTGTCTCTCTCTCTCTAACCTGTCTCTCTCTCTAACCTGTCTCTCTCTCTCTCTAACCTGTCTCTCTCTCTCTCTAACCTGTCTCTCTCTCTAACCTGTCTCTCTCTATAACCTGTCTCTCTCTATAACCTGTCTCTCTATAACCTGTCTCTCTCTCTAACCTGCCTCTCTAATCTGTCTCTCTCTCTAACCTGTCTCTCTCTCTCTCTAACCTGTCTCTCTCTCTCTAACCTGTCTCTCTCTCTCTCTAACCTGTCTCTCTCTATAACCTGTCTCTCTCTCTATAACCTGTCTCTCTCTCTAACCTGCCTCTCTAACCTGTCTCTCTCTCGCTAACCTGTCTCTCTCTCTAACCTGCCTCTCTAACCTGTCTCTCTCTCGCTAACCTGTCTCTCTCTCTAACCTGTCTCTCTCTCTCTCTCTAACCTGTCTCTCTCTCTAACCTGTCTCTCTCTCTCTCTCTAACCTGTCTCTCTCTCTCTCTAACCTGTCTCTCTCTCTAACCTGTCTCTCTCTCTAACCTGTCTGTCTCTCTAACCTGTCTCTCTCTCTGCAGGCTGCCCTTCAGGAGTTGGAGGAGTTGAAACAGATCGTTCCCAAAGAGTCTCTGGTTTACTTCCTCATAGGAAAGGTAACAGCTGACCTTTGACCTTTGACCCCGACAGTTTAACCCCTTCATGTATAACAGCTGACCTTTGACCCTGACAGTTTAACCCCTTCATGTGTAACAGCTGACATTTGACCCTAACCACTACCACTAGCAGTAGATCTCAGCTCCTGTCTGTGTGTTTACCATTTGATCTCCTGTCTGTGAACCTGAGAGAGAGACTGACTGCCTGTCTCACCCCCCTCAGGTGTATAAGAAGCTGGGTCAGACACACCTGGCTCTGATGAACTTCAGCTGGGCGATGGATCTGGACCCTAAAGGAGCCAATAACCAGATCAAAGAAGCCATCGACAAGAGATACCTGCCAGAGGACGAAGGTGAGACAGGTACAGATCAATCAGTTCTATCAGTGATTGATGAGGTGAGACAGGTACAGATCAATCAGTTCTATCAGTGATTGATGAGGTGAGACAGGTACAGATCAATCAGTTCTATCAGTGATTGATGAGGTGAGACAGGTACAGATCAATCAGTTCTATCAGTGTGATTGATGAGGTGAGACAGGTACAGATCAATCAGTTCTATCAGTGATTGATGAGGTGAGACAGGTACAGATCAATCAGTTCTATCAGTGTGATTGATGAGGTGAGACAGGTACAGATCAATCAGTTCTATCAGTGATTGATGAGGTGAGACAGGTACAGATCAATCAGTTCTATCAGTGTGATTGATGAGGTGAGACAGGTACAGATCAATCAGTTCTATCAGTGATTGATGACATCTACCCGTCTCTCTCTCTCAATTCAATTCAATTCAATTCAATTCGCTTTATTGGCGTGACTGTCAGGTGAACAATATTGCCAAAGCGTCAATTCAATAATAATAATAAAAAATAACAAAATAAAAAACAAAAACATATATAAACACATAAATACAATTCATTAAGCAAATTACAATATAGAGATATTTAAAAAGAACATGGTAGAAAACAATACAAAAATAACTCTCTCTCTCTCTGTACCTGTCTCTCTCTCTCCCACCTGTCTCTCTCTCTACCTGTCTCTCTCTCTAACCTGTCTCTCTCTACCTGTCTCTCTCTCTCTGTACCTGTCTCTCTCTCTCTGTACCTGTCTCTCTCTCTGTACCTGTCTCTCTCTCTCTAACCTGTCTCTCTCTCTGTACCTGTCTCTCTCTCTCTAACCTGTCTCTCTCTACCTGTCTCTCTCTCTGTACCTGTCTCTCTCTCTCTGTACCTGTCTCTCTCTCCCACCTGTCTCTCTCTCTGTACCTGTCTCTCTCTCTAACCTGTCTCTCTCTACCTGTCTCTCTCTCTCTGTACCTGTCTCTCTCTCTGTACCTGTCTCTCTCTCTCTAACCTGTCTCTCTCTCTGTACCTGTCTCTCTCTCTCTAACCTGTCTCTCTCTACCTGTCTCTCTCTCTGTACCTGTCTCTCTCTCTGTACCTGTCTCTCTCTCTGTACCTGTCTCTCTCTCTCTAACCTGTCTCTCTCTCTGTACCTGTCTCTCTCTCTCTAACCTGTCTCTCTCTCTGTACCTGTCTCTCTCTCTCTCTAACCTGTCTCTCTCTCTGTACCTGTCTCTCTCTCTCCCACCTGTCTCTCTCTCTCTAACCCGTCTCCCTCTCTCTAACCTGTCTCTCTCTCTACCTGTCTCTCTACCCGTCTAGCTGCGGAGGTGGATGACAGTCAGGACAGCAGCATCATGACGGACGCCGATGACACGCAGCTCCACACGGCGGAGAGCGATGACGTCCTTTAACCCTGCCGTCGCCATAAGCCCCGCCCCCTGCTCGAGCCAACCCCCGCCCCTTGCCCTGATTGGCTGGAGGAGTACTGTTGCTAGGCAACATTCTGACAGACATATTTTCTGTTTAGCTCCACCCCCGGCCCTCCTCCCTGTCCTCTGATTGGCTGAAACAGACTGCTGCTGCCCCGCCCCCTCCTCTTCCTCATATGTCATCAAGCTCGTCCTCTGACATCACAGCTGTTTTTTATGTTCTTTTTATCATCGTTATGGAAATAAATCAATAAAAACGTGTAAACCCCGCCCACCGCTGTCTCTACTTCCTGCTACCAACAGCCAATCAGAGAGCAGCTCTGCACTGATTGGACCAGGTGAGTGAAGATCACCTGTGAACGTTTGATGACATCACTGACGGTAGAGATGATGTGTGACCCCGGCAGGTGGTGACGAAGAGAAGAAGAAAACGTCAGACCTCCCAACACTCATCCAGGTGAGACAGGTATGTCAGCGGCAGGTAACCACACGGTCACCATGTGACACCATCTAACACCAGGATGTATATATCTGCTTCACCTGAGTCTCTGTGGAGATAGAAAGAAGTTACCGCTTTTATTGTGGTAGTCTGAGTAACGTGACGTCATATCCGTTCCGTATCCGTCAACCAAAACAAAGCTCAGAGAGTCTAAAACGTTGAGTGTCAGCGTGGATACGACCTGCACCCTCACATGTTAAATACTGCAGTATATATTTATACTGTGTGTGAGTGTGTGTGTATATATATATATATATACATATATATATACATACATACATATATATATACATACATATATATATACACATACATATATATGTATGTATACATATATATACACATACATATATATACATACATAGATATATACATATCTATGTATGTATATATATATACACATATATATACATGTGTATATATATGTATACATATATATATACATGTATGTGTATATATATATATATGTATGTGTATATATATATACATGTATGTGTGTATATATATATGTATATACATATATATATACATACATGTATGTCTATACATGTATGTCTATATGTATAGACATACATGTATATATATACGTGTATATATATATGTATATACATATATGTATAT
>JAUPFX010000015.1:1100064-1115064 GCA_036937225.1 Sebastes paucispinis | reverse complement strand
GTGTGGAGGTAACGTTATGGTACGGTGGTAACGTTATGGTACGGTGGTAACGTTATGGTACGGTGGTAACGTTATGGTACGGAGGTAACGTTATGGTGTGGCGGTAACGTTATGGTGTGGAGGTAACGTTATGGTGTGGAGGTAACGTTATGGTACGGAGGTAACGTTATGGTGTGGAGGTAATGTTATGGTACGGCGGTAACGTTATGGTGTGGAGGTAACGTTATGGTACGGTGGTAACGTTATGGTACGGTGGTAACGTTATGGTACGGAGGTAACGTTATGGTGTGGAGGTAACGTTATGGTACGGTGGTAACGTTATGGTGTGGAGGTAACGTTATGGTGTGGAGGTAACGTTATGGTGTGGAGGTAACGTTATGGTACGGTGGTAATGTTATGGTACGGTGGTAACGTTATGGTACGGTGGTAACGTTATGGTACGGAGGTAACGTTATGGTGTGGCGGTAACGTTATGGTGTGGAGGTAACGGTGGTAACGTTATGGTACGGTGGTAACGTTATGGTACGGTGGTAACGTTATGGTACGGAGGTAACGTTATGGTGTGGCGGTAACGTTATGGTGTGGAGGTAACGGTGGTAACGTTATGGTACGGAGGTAACGTTATGGTACGGTGGTAACGTTATGGTACGGTGGTAACGTTATGGTACGGAGGTAACGTTATGGTGTGGCGGTAACGTTATGGTGTGGAGGTAACGTTATGGTACGGAGGTAACGTTATGGTGTGGAGGTAATGTTATGGTACGGCGGTAATGTTATGGTACGGAGGTATCGTTATGGTACGGTGGTAACGTTATGGTACGGTGGTAACGTTATGGTATGGCGGTAACGTTATGGTATGGCGGTAACGTTATGGTATGGAGGTAACGTTATGGTATGGTGGTAGCGTTATGGTATGGAGGTAGCGTTATGGTACGGAGGTAACGTTATGGTATGGTGGTAACGTTATGGTATGGTGGTAGCGTTATGGTACGGAGGTAGCGTTATGGTACGGAGGTAACGTTATGGTACGGAGGTAACGTTATGGTACGGAGGTAACGTTATGGTACGGTGGTAACGTTATGGTACGGAGGTAACGTTATGGTACGGTGGTAACGTTATGGTACGGAGGTAACGTTATGGTACGGTGGTAACGTTATGGTACGGAGGTAACGTTATGGTACGGTGGTAACGTTATGGTATGGTGATAACGTTATGGTATGGTGGTAACGTTATGGTATGGCGGTAACGTGACGGTGGAGCCGGCCGTCGCTCTCGTCTCCGTGGTCAAATGGTCCGACGCTACGACTGTAGAGCACCCAGATACTGACATTTATGTTCTCTGCATTGAAACGGCCCCGATGGAGCTGACCATGGATGATAAAGAGAACGGAGCTGACGGGAGAGCTAGAGACCACCTTGGAGAAGTTAGAGGAAGTAGACACGGGGGACTACGTCCGCTTTTCAAAATAAGGTGTTAACAAAGGGAACTGTATATACTAAATACATCTATGGAAATCAGATTGATGGATTATATTCACCAGAAGTATAAAACATTACTTGTCTCTTATAAATTAAAAAGAAAACTCCACTAATCTGTGAGGGAAATGTCTTTATTCTTTGATTTCTGGGTTGCTGGATAATCAATGTAATCAATAATTCCTGTCAATGATCCTGATATATTTGACTTCAGGACGTCTCTGACTACATACATGCTGAAAATCAAACATTTTACTGGATTCATTTAGAGATTTATAGAAGTTAAAGTCTCTAGAAGTGAATGATTCTACTTGTTCCCTTCATGGTCTAGAGGTCAACAAGTTAACAACAATCACTATAAATCAGAATATAGAATCAGCACCAGAGTCTGTTATAGTATCTAATCAGTAGACAGGTGAGTTCAGCAGCAGCTCCACATGTTCAGCTCCAGTCAGGCAGAAGTTAAAGTGTCTCCAGACGTCAAGAGAAGTGAAGCTGAACTTAAAAATAGTCCTGAAGAGAATCTCTGCAGCTTTCTGAGCCGTCAGGATCCTGAAGCACAGACTCTGTAATATATGATAATGTATTCCTCCTGTTGGGGATCAGCTTCACCTGACGGAGCAACACACCTGACGGAGCAACACACCTGGACGTCTACACACAGTCTGCTTTAGTCTTTACAGAAATCAGGCATGAAGTTTATATCTAATTATTACCACTTTTAGTTCAGACCGAGTACAAGTACTTACATTTGGGTACTCTCCGATACCGAGTATCGATACGAGTACTTCTCTGAGCCTAAAGAGCCTTTATTGACAGTTTATTGTGTTTATGAGTTTCATGTTTAAAACCAGGAAGTTTGTGTCCTGATATAAATGAAATGTGTTTCCTGTCTCTGAGGGAACCGAAACAGAGAGGTGATGTATAACTGGAGGTGGGGGGGTGGGGAGGGGGCTGGCGTTTCACCAGCGTACATCATTCTATATATAGAACACACACACACACACACACACACACACACACACACACACACACACACACACACACACACACACACTGGAACACACAGCTGAGGTTTCACTGAGTTCCAGAGGACGAATAATGAGAATAAGGACAAGAGAGAGAAACCGACCAATCAGAACACAGTAAACCAGCCAGTACTCATTTTACTGAATAGAGTTTGATCACATCATAATGTAACTCAGAGCAACCTCCGTTAACGTTAGCTGTTAGCTGTTAGCTGTTAGCTCCGTTATTTAGCTGAGCAGGACTGTGCTGCTGCCCACCGGCTGATCCCCGATACCTGATCCCCAATCCCGGTACCTAATCCCTAATCCCTGATCCCTGATCCCTGATCCCTGATCCCTGATCCCTGATCCCTGATCCCGGTACCTGATCCCTGATCCCTGATCGTCAATCCCGATACCTGATCCCTGATCCCTGATCCCGGTACCTGATCCCTGATCCCTGATTCCTGATCCCTGATTCCTGATCCCCGATCCCCGATCCCCGATCCCTGATCCCTAGGCATTGAACATGTTGGATTCTTTCTTCTTCTGTGGTGGATTATTAGCTGTAATAATCCACCACAGAAGCTGTGCTGCCTTCACTGCCCTCCGTTCCTCTGAGCGCTGTGTCAGCTGATCCTCTGGGACGCCATCGTTCAGAGGAACGCCGCTCCGGTTTAATGTCACAGCTGTTCGCTCCCGCAGGACGCATCCCCTTCAGCTCTGCTGCTGTTTCCTCACTATATACTATACTATATATAGAGTATATATATATATATATATATACTCTATATATACAGTGGAGGAAATCAGTATTTGATCCCTTGCCGATTTTGTAAGTTTGCCCACTTACAAAGAAAAGAACGGTCTATAATTTTAATGGTAGGTTTATTTTAACAGTGAGAGACAGAATCTAAAAAAAAAATCCAGAAAATCAATTCATATAAAAGTTATAAATTGATTTGTATTTTAGCAAAACATGACTCAGTACTTGGTGGAGAAACGTTGTTGGCAAGCACAGAGGTCAGACGTTTCTTGTAGTTGGTCACCAGGTTTGCGAACATCTCAGGGGGGATTTTGGTCCACTCCTTTTTGCAGATCATCTCCAAATCCTTAAGGTTTCGAGGCTGTCGCTTGGCAACTCGAAGCTTCAGCTCCCTCCACAGATTTGATATGGAATTAAGGTCCGGAGACTGGCTAGGTCACTCCATGACCTTAATGTGCTTCTTCTTGAGCCACTCCTTTGTTGCCTTGGCCGTATGTTTTGGGTCATTGTCGTGCTGGAAGACCCATCCACGGCACATTTTCAGTGTCCTGGCTGAGGGAAGGAGGTTGTTGCCCAACATTTCACGGTACATGGCACCGTCCATCCTCCCTTCGATGCAGTGAAGTCGTCCTGTCCCCGTAGCAGAGAAACACCCCCAAAACATAATGTTTCCACCTCCATGCTTGACGGTGGGGATGGTGTTCTTGGGGTTATAGTCAGCATTTCTCTTCCTCCAAACACGCCAAGTTGAGTTGATGCCAGAGAGCTTGATTTTGGTCTCATCTGACCACATCACCTTCTCCCAAGCCTTCTCTGAATCATTCAGGTGTTCATTGGCAAACAGACGGGCCTGTACATGTGCCTTCTTGAGCAGGGGGACCTTGTGGGCGCTGCAGGATTTTAAACCATTACGGCGTAGTGTGTTACCAATGGTTTTCTTGGTGATTGTGGTCCCAGCTGTCTTGCGATCATTAAGAAGTTCCTCCCGTGTAGTTCTGGGCTGATCCCTCACCTTTCTCGTGATCATCGATACCCCACGAGACGAGATCTTGCGTGGAGCCCCAGACCGAGGGCGATTGATGGTCATTTTGTGTTTCTTCCATTTCCGAATAATGGCACCAACAGTTGTCTACTTCTCACAAAGCTGCTTGCTGATGGTCTTGTAGCCCATTCCAGTCTTGTGCAGGTCAACAATCTTGTCCCTGACGTCCTTATACAGCCCTTTGGTCTTGCCCATGGTGGAGAGGTTGGAATCTGATTGTGGACAGGTGTCTTTTATACAGGTAATGAGTTGAGACAGGTGTCTTTTATACAGGTCACGAGTTGAGATTCGGAGTACTTTCTTAAAGCAAGAGGACTAATCTAACCGGTCTGTGGGGGACAGAATTCTTGTTGGTTGCTAGGGGATCAAATACTTATTTCCCACAATAAAATACAAATCAATTTATAACTTTTATATGATGTGATTTTCTGGATTTTTTTTTATATTCTGTCTCTCACTGTTAAAATAAACCTACCATTAAAATTATAGACCGTTCTTTTCTTTGTAAGTGGGCAAACTTACAAAATCGGCAAGGGATCAAATACTTATTTCCTCCACTGTATGAATGAGGAAACAAGGACCAATACAGAATCTGAAAACTGAGCCACATTATAGAAACTCCAGAGACTGTAGATGTGTATTGAGATGCTGATGATGAAGATGGAGGAGGAGGAAGAAGAGGAGGAGAAGGAGGAAGAGGAGGAGGAGGAGGAGGAAGAGGAAGAGGAGCTGTGTGAATCAGCTTCAGACTGGCTGTGAGGTGATCAGCTGACCTCCGTCCTCCTACACTTCAACAGCTTCAACAGCTTCAACGGTTTCAACGGCTGGAGTGAAACTGAGCTGAGAGACAGAAACTCTGATTCAGTCAGTTTCTACAGAAACACGTCGATTCTTCATCCGTCTGATCAAGCGATGATTTAATCACAACGTCCCTAATGTTCTTTATATATATAAGTATATATATATATATATATATGTATATACATATACATATATATATATATAATACTCTACACAGGTTTACATTATACTCATTTATAAATCTGGATTATAAAATCTGACTCTGAATATTCACCTTACAGCAGATAAAGAACTTTTTTAATTAATCAATCAACCCATTTAATTTTCTAATAGAAATAGAAAATATATGTATAATAAAATGAAAAATGTATATATATTTATTTTATTTAATTTTAAATGAATAGAACTCGTCAGTCGATTTCTTGTGATTTGTTCCGCCAACAAATACAGATTAAAGCTGAATATTTCATTAGATAAAAACATTTCCTGAATTTTATAAATGATTACATCAATCTTTTAAAATAAATGTTAACTTTTGGACTTTATAACCTCAACCTCAACCCTTAACCCTCAACCTCAACCTCAACCTGAACCCTTAACCCTCAACCTCAACCCTCAACCTCAACCTTTAACCCTCAACCTCAACCTGAACCACAACCCTCAACCTGAACCTTAACCTCAACCTCAACCTCAACCTCCACCCTCAACCCCAACCCCTACTTCAACTCTCAACCCTCAACCTCAACCTGAACCACAACCCTGAACCTCAACTTCAACCGTCAACCTGAACCTCAACTTCAACCTCAACCTCCACCCTCAACCCCTACTTCAACTCTCAACCCTCAACCCCAACCCCAACCTCAACCCTCAACCTCAACCTCAACCTGAACCACAACCCTCAACCTGAACCACAACCCTCAACCTGAACCTCAACCTGAACCTCAACTTCAACCCTCAACCTGAACCTCAACTTCAATCCTCAACCTGAACCTGAACTCAACCCCAACCTGATCCTCAAAACCTCAACCTCAACCCCAACCTCAACCTCAACCTCAAACCTCAACCTCACCCTCCAACCTCAACCCCAACCTGAACCTCAACCCCAAACTCAACCCCAACCTGAACCTCAACCCCAACCTGAACCTCAACCTCAACCTGAACCTCAACACCAACCGTCACCTCAACCCCCAACCTGAACCTCAAAGCCAACTGCCACCTCAACCTCAACCCCAACCTGAACCTCAACCCCAACTGTAACCTCAACCTCAATCCCAACCTCAACCCCAACCTGAATCTCAACCCCAACTGTAACTTCAACCTAAACCCCCAACCTGAACCTCAACCCCAAACTCAACCTCAACCCCAACCTGAACCTCAACCCCAACCTGAACCTCAACCTCAACCTGAACCTCAACCCCAACCGTCACCTCAACCCCCAACCTGAACCTCAAAGCCAACCGCCACCTCAACCTCAACCCCAACCTGAACCTCAACCTGAATCTCAACCCCAACTGTAACCTCAACCTCAATCCCAACCTCAACCTCAACCCCAACCTGAATCTCAACCCCAACTGTAACTTCAACCTAAACCCCCAACCTGAACCTCAACCCCAACCTGAACCTCAACCCCAACCTCAACCTCAACCTCAACCTCAACCCCAACTGTCACCTCAACCTCAACCCCCAACCTGAACCTCAAACCCAACCGCCACCTCAACCTCAACCCTCAACCTGAACCTCATCCCTCAACCCCAACCTCAACCCCAACCGCAACCTCAACCGCAAACTCAACCTCAACCTTAACCTAAATCCCAACCCCAACCCAAACCTCAACCTCATCCCTCAACCCAACCTGAACCTCAACCCCAACCCTCAACCTCAACCGCAACCTCAACCTAAACCTGAACCTCAACCTCAACCTCAACCTGATCCCTGAACCTGAAGCTGTCCCTCTTCAGTTACCTGAGGACTCTCAGTCACATCTTGTTGCTTCCTGTGTCAGTGAGCCTCTATATCTTCACTCGGTCAGTAAATCCCTGAGCTCTCTCTGCGTCATCATGACAGACAGGAATATGTAAAGAGTTCAGGTGTGGTTGGGTTTGGAGGAGGCCGGTGGAGGAGGCCGGTGGTTCAGCCCATGAGGACCGCTCAGATTCTGCAGACCGAAGACGAAGAACTCATTTAGTATCTTCAGTAGAAACCTGTAAAACCCTGATCAGCTACCAGATGGCTGTTCAGACGAGCTGCCGTCTAAAATAATCTGATGAGTCAGAACCGAAGTGTAAATAATTCAAACTGTTCACAACATAAAAAAAGAAGAAACATGTCATTAAAGGAGAATCAGTGAATCCGTGAAGACGTCAACAAGAGAACAAAACTGGGAAATAATAACTGAAGATGAAACATGTTTTAAAATATTCAAAAAATGTCCAATAAACCAGAACAGAAGGAAAACCGAGTCATCCTGAATATTTACTGAGGAGTTCCTCTTTACTTCATCATTAACTTACCATTACTCCATTCCTTAACATCTCGGTGAATCCGTGTGATCGGTGCTAAACAGAGGTGAGGAAACTGAAACAGCTGCTCATTCAGAGAGGAACTACTTTACTTCTGTTGGTGTTAAAACTCAGAAAATGGCACCGTGGCTGCTCCCGATATCTGATATCAATCACTAATAGAACCCGTTTCCATTCATACAAAGCGTCCGTATGTGACGAGTTGAGATGAGAGCGTGTCGATATTTCAAATGAATGTCGGCATCGGACATAAACTGAGCCGCTGCATCATCCAATAAGAGCAGAGCTCCTCTGTAGGGCTGCTGTAGCTCCTCCCACTGAGCTGAGTCTATATTTAGCTGCTGCAACACAACATGAACCTCTGAGGACAGATTTACTCTGAGAGGTGAATGAAACAGAACAGATCTGAGAACAGATCACGATGAGAGAGAATTATGAATCAGAGACATTAGTGAATAATTAACATCATCGCAGCTGATTAACCCTCAATTACTGAATGTAATTAGTGAACTAATGAGTCAGTGTGGAGTGGATCAGTTCCTGCTGTACAGATCACTCATCTCACTTCCTGTCAGCGTCTGTTCGAGTCTCTGCAGAGGCCAGTTGGTGCAGCGGCTGCAGTCATGTGACCGTTTTAAATGATCACGTTGTTGTTGAATGATGGACGGACCGTCTGCCGCGGTGACGCACGGCTCAGAGACTAAGTCCTGCTCTCAGAAGATAAGAAAGTTTAAATATTCACCATCTGATGTCTTATTATTATTGATGTTCCTGTGATATATATATATATATATATATATATATATATTTACCATTGGCAGAGCATTTTGGAACATGGTTCTTGGGCGCTACCCACATAATCAGCTGTGCTGCTCATCCCACTAATGCATGATCCTTACAAGTTGGACATCATTGTGAAGGTAAATAAACAGGCTTTCCAACCATGTAAAATACAATGACCATTAGCATTGTAACAACAGAGAAATAATCCACCAAACACAAGTTAACTACTTTTTTTTCCCAGTTTATATATATTCCGGCTGTTTCCTGTGAGGATACGACGTCCGTCTGTGTGATATTAAATGTAGTTATGAAAGATTCTGTAGAACCAGTCTCAGACCCGTCTGTCTGACTCCGTCAGCGAGCTTCAATATAAAACATGGAGTCATTTAAATGTCTAGAGATCATAAAGAGTGAAGCAGGAGACATGAAACAAACAGAACATCATCTAAAGAACAGTACACGTATATATATCCAGTATAGTGTTTTATTATCACAGTCCTGATCTCTATAAACTGATATCTGCGTTAGCTTTGAGTCAGTTTTATCTTAACCTTCCATAGTTCTATAATATATTATATTAAAAGACAATGTTATATCATAGTTCATGCTTAAGTCCAAGTTGGCGTTTGTGCTAAATTTGAATAAATTCCCTCCCGGCGTTCCTGAGACGTCCCGTTGGTGAGAATGGGTCGGCCGGCGTACGGTCACTGCGGTCGCATTAAAACAAAGACATGGTTTAATCAGCAGTTAGTGTTAGGGATGCACTGATACCTGATACCGGGGCCGGGATCCCACCTCCAGCCCGGCCCTCACTTTCATTGCTCCACGGGGTTTTGCTTTCACCCTCTGACTCGCGTGTGCGTTAGACTCCTTGGTCCGTGTTTCAAGACGGGTCGGGTGGGTTGCCGACATCGCTGCAGACCCCTGGTGCCTTTTATGTGGGACGAGCCCCACCCTGGGAGCACGAAGCGGTTTGGGCGCACAGAGGACAGTCCGCTCCGGTTGACAGTCGCACCGGGAGCAGGGAGCCCTGTTTCGGTGCGGCGAGGTCCGGGTTGGGAGCGCTGTAAAGCTGCGGCCGCGAGCCACCTTCGCCCCGAGCCTTTCTAAGCAGACCTTTTGGCACAGAGAAGTACTCGGTATCGGTACTCGTATCGGTACTCGGTATCGGTGCTCGTATCGGTGCTCGTATCGGTGCTCGGTATCGGTACTCGTATCGGTGCTCGGTATCGGTGCTCGTATCGGTGCTCGGTATCGGTACTCGGTATCGGTACTCGGTATCGGTACTCGTATCGGTATCGGTGCTCGGTATCGGTGCTCGTATCGGTACTCGGTATCGGTACCCGGTATCGGTGCTCGTATCGGTGCTCGGTATCGGTACTCGTATCGGTACTCGTATCGGTGCTCGGTATCGGTACTCGTATCGGTACTCGTATTGGTGCATCCCTGAACTCTACTGTCAACCAGACCGCTGACTGAGCACCGACAGACGTCCTCCTGGTTATAAAGCTGTTAAACATAATGAAACTCTGTTTTCCAGTCGATGTGTGTGATGGTGATGGTGATGGTGAGCGGACGAGTTTCTCCGGCAGAGTTAACCTGTGAAACTCTGATCCTGCTGTCGACCAACCTGACAGGTAACTCCCCGTCTCTGGTTCTACGTGTTTTATTATCACACAGTCGACCAGCTGGAGAGAAGATCAGCTGATTTCTGTTTCCTCTGTTTCTCTCTCTGCATGCTGGTCTCTCAGCGAGGACGTTGGCGTTTCTGAACCAGACGTTCAGCATCAGTAACTCCTCAGGTCGGTACAGCTGACTGCTGGATCTCACCTTTAAAGGGCCTCTGTACCTGTGGCCGTTCAGTCAACGACAGTCAGCATCCTGTTGCTCGCACTACGTCCAGAAGACGTGAGGCGAAATGATTAACGTTAGCAACATTAGCAGCTAAAACCACAATATCACTCTATTGTATATATATATATATTTTTTTAAAGTTATTTTTTGGGGGCATTTTTAAGCATTTTATTGACAGGACAGTGGATAGAGTCTTGGAAAGGGGGGAGAGAAAGAGTGGATGCGGAAAGGGCCACAGGCCGGATTCGAACCCGGGCCACCGCGGTCAGGACCAAGCCTTGTTACATGGGCGCCCGCTCTACCGACTGAGCTAACCAGGCACCCACTCTATTGTATATTTGACATGGCGGTAACGTTGCTACCAGACGAAGGTTCCTCCATGAATCCATGTTGATCCTAGTTTTCCTCCGACATCGGTCACATTGCTGTCTTCCAGATGGCTTCAGATATAACTCTGGTTTATTTGATGCTTCCGTGGAGTTTGTGTCGGTGTCGGAGTCTGAGTCGTGGTGGCGGCTGGCGTTATCGGACTCCATTTCTAACCGAACGTTAGCCGTCGTTAAAGCACTCGTGGCGTCACATCGGCTGGATTATCCCAGAAAATCAACCAGGAATACAATTTACCACACTAGAAGTACCCTGCAGTACTCCAAACCACCCACACTAGCAAGATGAGAGTATGTCTAAGTACTTTGGACTTGTCTTTCAACACAAGATACTCTGGTTCCCAGGACTACCCTCTGGTTCCCAGGACTACCCTCTGGTTCCCGGGACTACCTTCTGGTTCCCGGGACTACCCTCTGGTTCCCAGGACTACCCTCTGGTTCCCGGGACTACCCTCTGGTTCCCGGGACTACCTTCTGGTTCCCGGGACTACCCTCTGGTTCCCTGGACTACCCTCTGGTTCCCAGAACTACCCTAATTAGACAGGAATACCCTCAAATCCCCAGGACTGGCCTGAGAACATGAGAGTATCTCTAAGTACTTAGTACTACACAGGAGTAACTTTAAGAACCTCTAAGTAGCCTGGAAAATACCATGACTGTCTCTCTGACTGTCTCTCTGACTGTCTCTCTGTCTGTCTGACTGCCTCTCTGCAGGTGTGTATTGTGATCTGTCTGTGGACGGTATAGGAACTTGTTGGCCTCGCAGTACAGCAGGAGACCTGGTCTCCAGACCCTGTCCTGAACAGTTCAACGGCATCCACTATAATACCACCAGTAAGTACCTGTCTGTCTACCTGTCTGTCCACCTGTCTGTCCACCTGTCTGTCTACCTGTCTGTCTGTCTACCTGTCTGTCTACCTGTCTGCCTGTCCACCTGTCTGTCTACCTGTCTGTCTGTCCACCTGTCTGTCTGTCCACCTGTCTGTCTGTCTACCTGTCTGTCTGTCCTACCTCCATGGTACCTCCATGGTAGCTTCATACTATCTCCATGGTAGCGTCTCTTCGGTGTGTTGTGATGGACTCTGGGACACCAGCGTCTTCGTCCTCCTCAGTCCTCCACCAATCAGGAGCTGCCCGTTAAGTGTCGGCCAATCACAGCTTCACACTTCGTGGACTAACCGAGGAGACGAGACGACAGCAGAGGAGCTGCTGACTCTTCATCTACCGCCAGCTGGACAGATCACATGACCTCCCAGCAGAGAGAGAGTGTGTGTGTGTGTGCGTGTGTGTGTGTGTGCGTGTGTGTGTGTGTGTGTGTGTGTTTTAATGTGTGTGTGTGTGTGTGTGTGTGTGTGTGTGTGTGAGTGTGTGTGTGTGTTTTAACGTGTGTGTGTGTGGCAATAAATATCTTGTTTAATTAGAGGTTTAGTTGTTGATGTGACTTAATAACAGGAGTCGTGTGTGTGTGTGTGTGTGTGTGTGTGTGTGTGTGTGTGTGTGTGTGTGTGTGTGTATGTGTGTGTGTGTGTATGTGTACCAGCTGGAGATCATGTCTCACTCCTCCTTCATCATCATCATCATCATCTCTTCACACTGTGAAATACCCTCGCTGTCGCTCCTCTTATGTAATCAAATCTCCGGCCTCTGATTGGTTGGCAGTGGGCTAACGTCGACACGGCTAACGGGCTAATGAGCTAACGGAGTGGGTGTATTGATCCATTCGGATGATCGGCTGGCGGAGCAGCTAAACCCGGACTTAGTGATTGATTGGTTCTGGAGTTGGCTGGATGAGAATCCGCCTTCGCCTGTCTGGTGGCAAATTACAGCTCTGGTGTTGCCGTGGTTATGCCGTGCACACTGATTAATTAAAGGGGAACAACGGCCATTTTTAAAACATCGATATTATTCTGGAGGTTTTAGAACATGATGGACAAAATACTGAATCTCAAAATACTGAATCTCAAAATACTGAATCTCAAAATACTGAATCTTAAAATACTGAAACGTTCTCATGTTTTGCCTGCTGCTAGCATGGTTGTTGCCAGATGACCGTCACAACGTGCACTGAAGTCCTGGATCTCTCTGTTTTAGTGGATTTCTCTGGTGTGTACCATGGAGCTACCATGAAGCTACCATGAAGGCTTCATGGTAGCTTCATGATGAAGCTACCTTGAAGCTAGAATATGAATATAGATGTGCTGTATTAACCCTTTAACCTCCATGTGTGTTCAGACCGGGTGTTCAGAGAGTGTCAGTCTAACGGCAGCTGGGCTCCTCGAGGAAACTACAGTCAGTGCACCGAGATCATCGTCCTGGTGAGACTCATCAGTACTCTGATTATTAGTGACAGAACCACAACAATCATTTAACATTTGACCTGTAACGATGTCTGAATGCAACTTCATTATCACAAACTAAACTAATATGACAGCTTTGTTTTATACTCAATGATTGGTCAATCACGGCATTATGTTCTTTATAACAGACCGTTGCTACGTATAGCAGACCGTTGCTACATATAGCAGACTGTTGCTACGTATAGCAGACCGTTGCTACGCATAACAGACCGTTGCTACGTATAGCAGACCGTTGCTACGTATAACAAACCGTTGCTATGAATAACAGACTGTTGCTACGTATAGCCGACTCTTGCTACGTATAACAGACCGTTGCTACGTATAACAGACCGTTGCTATGTATAACAGACCGTTGCTATGGACGCAGTTCTGATGTCGGACTCTGGAGGACTGTTTTTGTGTCAAATGATTGATTTCTTCAGTGCGTAGTCGTGTAATAATCAGGATAATGTACAGCAAGCGGGTCATTGTTGACAAATTAAATGGTTTATTTCACAACAATGAACCGGATCGCTGTACGTTATCTCTTAGGTAATAATCATGACACCACAGAAGAAGTGAGGAAACATGTTGAGTTATTGGATGGTCACATGGTGGATCATTGAGAGTGAATCATAGTTAATCGTACAAAACAGGATGAAACTAATAATAGTGTCGTCTCTCTTTAACAGCTCTAAAAAATAACCTTCACAATGTTTTATCAGTGTCATGTTGATGATTCCTGATTCCATCTCAAGAACCTGACTCTGAATGTTTCAGAGGTCCTAAACCGGCTACAGGAAATGACTCCAGCTGTGAAACCTGATGCTGATAAACCAAATAATGACCTGATAAACCATGAAGTACCCAAAAACTACTAATTACTACTAATAAAAACGTACAAAGAGACGACCTGAGGAGCTGAAACACGTTGATGATTAGTCTTCATCATAACGGTGACGGTGACGTCCACTAATCTCTTAGAAAGGCCAGAGGGAATGCTTTTGTTGTTTGTTGCCTAGCAACAGTTCCTTATAGACTCTAAACCTGTTGAACGTCGAGCATTCGGTGTACTTGACTTTGAAAACATGAATGAACGAGACGCACTCGACGGCAGCCTTCACACACCAGACTACTATTATTATTATTATTATTAAATGTTCAGATTGTCATACTGACATCAGATCAGCCTTGACCCTGAAGCACACGCTGACAGATGATTCCAGATGTTACAGGAACACAACAGACTACAGAGGAGTTTATCTTCTACTGACTTCAGCTCCTCTTTAAAGACCACGTCTTCATGTTTGTTCTAAAAGACCGAGACAGAGCTCACGTACGTCCCCCGATGCTCTAAAGACAAGAAAAGACTTTTAGTGTGTGTGTGTGTGTGTGTGTGTGTGTGTGTGTGTGTAGAAGTTAACACATCTATTGGGTGATAATGTGGTTTTCTGATCCGTCATCTATAATAGATCAGTCACACTCAGAGGGCAGAGATCTGTTCTGACTGTTTGTTGACCTGAAACCACTTAGTACAGTCTCTCTGTCTCTGTGCCTGTCTGTCTCTCTGTCTGTCTGTCTGACTGTCTCTCTGTAGATGTAGACACAAATTTACCTTTTTTACAACGCAGCGTTTTCGTACGAATGTCCAGCAACACGTGGCGCACTTGACAAATTCTGCTTCAGTCTTTTCAAAATAAAACTAATCAGTCAGGTTTAGGAATAGATTGACTTGGTTAGATTTAGGTAACAAAACTACTTAGGTTTAGGAAAATATTGCATTTGGGTTAAAATAACTCAAGAAGTGCTGTAGGTTAATTACGGAAGATACGTGACAAATAAATCAACGTTGACTTCCTGCCTCACATGAGGCACCAATAGTGGTGAAAGTCTGGTGTTTTTAGACCCACACATCCACCCCGACCTCCTCCCTACGCAGCGTTCGCCGCTCTTTATACTTCCTGGTTCACGATTACGTGGATTACATACGAATTGATTTCGTGCTGACCATCACGAAAAAAAATTTGAAA
>JAUPFX010000015.1:1080064-1095064 GCA_036937225.1 Sebastes paucispinis | reverse complement strand
GATGGTCTGTAGATTGTAGATGGTCTGTAGACGGTCTGTAGATGGTCTGTAGATTGTAGATGGTCTGTAGACGGTCTGTAGATGGTCTGTAGATGGACTGTAGATGGACTGTAGATGGTCTGTAGATGGACTGTAGATGGTCTGTAGATTGTAGATGGTCTGTAGACGGTCTCCAAATGGTCTGTAGATGGACTGTAGATGGACTGTAGATGGTCTGTAGATGGACTGTAGATGGTCTGTAGATTGTAGATGGTCTGTAGACGGTCTGTAGATGGTCTGTAGATGGACTGTAGATGGACTGTAGATGGTCTGTAGATTGTAGAAGGTCTGTAGATGGTCTGTAGATGGTCTGTAGATGGACTGTAGATAGTCTGTAGATTGTAGATGGTCTGTAGACGGTCTGTAGATGGTCTGTAGATGGACTGTAGATGGACTGTAGATGTCTGTAGATTGTAGATGGTCTGTAGACGGTCTGTAGACGGTCTGTAGATGGTCTGTAGATTGTAGATGGTCTGTAGACGGTCTGTAGATGGTCTGTAGATGGACTGTAGATGGACTGTAGATGGTCTGTAGATGGACTGTAGATGGTCTGTAGATTGTAGATGGTCTGTAGACGGTCTCTAGATGGTCTGTAGATGGACTGTAGATGGACTTTAGATGGTCTGTAGATGGACTGTAGATGGTCTGTAGATTGTAGATGGTCTGTAGACGGTCTGTAGATGGTCTGTAGATGGACTGTAGATGGTCTGTAGATTGTAGATGGTCTGTAGACGGTCTGTAGATGGTCTGTAGATGGACTGTAGATGGACTGTAGATGGTCTGTAGATTGTAGATGGACTGTAGATGGACTGTAGATGGTCTGTAGATGGACTGTAGATGGTCTGTAGATTGTAGATGGTCTGTAGACGGTCTCTAGATGGTCTGTAGATGGACTGTAGATGGACTGTAGATGGTCTGTAGATGGACTGTAGATGGTCTGTAGATTGTAGATGGTCTGTAGACGGTCTGTAGATGGTCTGTAGATGGACTGTAGATGGTCTGTAGATTGTAGATGGTCTGTAGACGGTCTGTAGATGGTCTGTAGATGGACTGTAGATGGTCTGTAGATTGTAGATGGTCTGTAGATGGTCTGTAGATGGTCTGTAGTACCGGAGGATCTCGTTATGATGAGCCTCATCCCGTTTTACTGCAGCTCATTATTAATGTATGACTGGGCGCCATGTTTGAGTCCAGGATCCAGTTCCTGTAATCCATCCGTGACTCAGAGTGCCGGTCCTGATGTTAGAGAGACGGGCTCCTCTGCTGCTCATACAGTCAGAGACATGAACCCTCAGCCGGTCCATCAGCTGATCCAGACTCTGATGAACCTGAAGGATCGGGATCCCGTCTCATCCTTTAATCCTCACATACGCTCCGGCGGAGCGGCAGCTGGTCTGTGTGTGTTCAGCTGGGTGGAGTCCAGCTATTGTTGGAGGATTAAGGATGAACCCGAGGCGGAGGAGGACGATCAGAGACTCACAGATGAAATACAGCTTCAGTCCAACAGATTACTCTGTTTCTGTGTTTCTGTGTTTCTGTGTTTCTGTGTTTCTGTATTTCTGTGTCGACTGTGGAGCATCAGGAGAGAGACATCATAGTGACCTCTCTCTACTGACCTCAGAGAGGATCAGAAACACGTTATTGATCCCCGGAGGAGTTACAGTCCTCTGATACACACAGAACGAAAATATAGGAATAAAGGATGTAACATAATGTACATGATGCTACAATGTGTGTGTGTGCGCGTGCGTGTGTGTGTATGCGTGTGTGTGTGTGTTCAGGAGTGTTCGCTGTCTGAGGAACATCATCCACTGGAACCTGATCTCAGCGTTCATCCTGAGGAACGCCACCTGGTTCATCGTCCAGTTAACCATGAACCCGGCTGTTACCGAGAGCAACCAGGTAACCACACACACACACTGACACACTTCGTGTCCCTGACGACCGTCACCATGGAGACCAGATGAGGGGAATAAACTGAAAGACAGCGGTGACCTTCAAACTTAACGTCATGTGACTCTTAAACACGCTGACATCACTCTGACATCACTCTGACATCACACTGACATCACTCTGACATCACACTGACATCACTCTGACATCACACTGACATCACACTGACATCACACTGACATCACACTGACATCACTCTGACATCACACTGACATCACACTGACATCACACTGACATCACTCTGACATCACACTGACATCACACTGACATCACACTGACATCACTCTGACATCACTCTGACATCACACTGACATCACACTGACATCACTCTGACATCACTCTGACATCACACTGACATCACTCTGACATCACACTGACATCACACTGACATCACACTGACATCACACTGACATCACTCTGACATCACACTGACATCACACTGACATCACACTGACATCACTCTGACATCACACTGACATCACACTGACATCACTCTGACATCACTCTGACATCACACTGACATCACACTGACATCACTCTGACATCGCACTGACATCGCACTGACATCGCACTGACATCGCTCTGACATCACTCTGACATCACTCTGACATCGCACTGACATCGCTCTGACATCGCTCTGACATCACACTGACATCACTCTGACATCACACTGACATCACACTGACATCACACTGACATCACACTGACATCACTCTGACATCACTCTGACATCACACTGACATCACTCTGACATCACTCTGACATCACACTGACATCACACTGACATCACTCTGACATCACTCTGACATCACTCTGACATCACTCTGACATCACTCTGACATCACACTGACATCACACTGACATCACTCTGACATCACTCTGACATCACACTGACATCACACTGACATCACACTGACATCACTCTGACATCACTCTGACATCACTCTGACATCACTCTGACATCACTCTGACATCACACTGACATCACACTGACATCACTCTGACATCGCACTGACATCACTCTGACATCACACTGACATCACTCTGACATCGCACTGACATCGCACTGACATCGCTCTGACATCGCACTGACATCGCTCTGACATCGCACTGACATCGCACTGACATCGCACTGACATCGCTCTGACATCACACTGTGTAGGAATCCAGTTAGATTCAATTTACAGGTTGGTTTTAATTAAAATCACTCGTTACCATAGCAACATAGTGTGTTGTCTTCCTCCTCCTCCTCATCCTCCTCCTCTACCTCCTCCTCCTCTTCCTCCTCTACCTCCTCCTCCCCCTCCTCAGGTGTGGTGCAGGTTGGTGACAGCAGCTTATAATTATTTCCATGTGACAAACTTCTTCTGGATGTTTGGTGAAGGTTGTTATCTCCACACGGCCGTCGTCCTCACCTACTCTACCGACAAGCTCAGGAAGTGGATGTTCATCTGCATCGGCTGGGGTCAGTCTACCTGTCCACCTGTCCACCTGTCTACCTGTCAGTCTACCTGTCTACCTGTCAGTCTACCTGTCTACCTGTCAGTCCACCTGTCTACCTGTCCACCTGTCTACCTGTCTACCTGTCTACCTGTCAGTCCACCTGTCTACCTGTCCACCTGTCTACCTGCCTACCTGTCAGTCTACCTGTCTACCTGTCTATCTGTCAGTCCACCTGTCTACCTGTCTACCTGTCCACCTGTCTACCTGTCAGTCTACCTGTCTACCTGTCAGTCCACCTGTCTACCTGTCTACCTGTCCGCCTGTCAGTCCACCTGTCCACCTGTCCACCTGTACATCTGTCTATCTGTCTACCTGTCCACCTGTCCACCTGTCTACCTGTCAGTCTACCTGTCTACCTGTCTACCTGTTTACCTGTCTACCTGTCTACCTGTCTACCTGTCTACCTGTCTACCTGTCAGTTGACCTGTCTATCTGTCTATCTGTCTATCTGTCTACATGTCTACCTGTCTACCTGTCAGTTGACCTGTCCACCTGTCTACCTGTCCACCTGTCTACCTGTTTACCTGTCTACCTGTCTACCTGTCTACCTGTCAGTTGACCTGTCTACCTGTCTACCTGTCAGTTGACCTGTCCACCTGTCTACCTGTCTACCTGTCAGTTGACCTGTCCACCTGTCTACCTGTCTACCTGTCAGTTGACCTGTCTACCTGTCTACCTGTTTACCTGTCAGTTGACCTGTTGACCTGTCTACCTGTCTACCTGTCTACCTGTCAGTTGACCTGTCCACCTGTCTACCTGTCTACCTGTCAGTTGACCTGTCCACCTGTCCACCTGTCTACCTGTCTACCTGTCTACCTGTCAGTTGACCTGTCTACCTGTCAGTTGACCTGTCCACCTGTCTACCTGTCTACCTGTCTACCTGTCAGTTGACCTGTCGACCTGTCTACCTGTCTACCTGTCAGTTGACCTGTCTACCTGTCTACCTGTCAGCTGACCTGTCTACCTGTCTACCTGTCAGTTGACCTGTCCACCTGTCTGTCTGTTTACAGGTATTCCGTTTCCCATCATCGTGGCGTGGGCTTTCGGGAAGCTTTACTACGACAACGAGAAGTGAGTCACCTGATCAGAATAATAAACCAGGTTCAGGTCTGATACTCACCAGGTAGAATCCACTCAACTACAGTTCCCATGATGCAATGTGAAATAGTAATAATTCTGCCCTGTAGTCAGTGAGTTCAGCTGTAAACTACAACCAGGCAGCCAATCAGAGAGGAGGATTCTCTGTGTCCTTCAGGTGATCTGATTGGTGGTTGTGTTTGGATTGACAGGTGCTGGTTTGGAAAGAGGGCGGGTGTTTATACGGACTACATCTACCAGGGTCCCATGATCCTCGTCCTGCTGGTAAGACCTCAGTAATGGCCGACAGACACGGAGAACCAAAGCCGGCTTAAACCCCGCCTCCATCTCTTCTTCTCCTCAGATCAACTTCGTCTTCCTGTTCAACATCGTTCGCATCCTGATGACCAAACTGAG
Source organism: Sebastes paucispinis (assembly GCA_036937225.1). Classification (NCBI taxonomy): domain Eukaryota; kingdom Metazoa; phylum Chordata; class Actinopteri; order Perciformes; family Sebastidae; genus Sebastes; species Sebastes paucispinis. The sequence goes on along the minus strand of JAUPFX010000015.1, from coordinate 1,090,075 downwards.
GGCATCCACCACCTCCGAGACCATCCAGTACAGGTAACCATCTCAGAGACAATCCAGTACAGGTAACCATGGTAACCACCTCAGAGACCATCCAGTATAGGTAACCATGGTAACCACCTCAGAGACCATCCAGTACAGATAACCATGGTAACCACCTCAGAGACCAGTCAGTACAGGTAACCATGGTAACCACAGGAAGTACCGGTAGAACAGGAGGACCAACAGGTAACTCCTGGCTCTGTTTTCAGGCTTTAGAATATCTAGCCCGTGACGGGAGACTTTGACCAATCACAGGTCATCTCAGAGAGAGAGAGCGTTCCTATTGGCTGTGCTCCAGCTGGTGGGCGGTGCTTGGTATTTCCTCAGCAGATCTCAACATGGCTGCCGGGTCACAAACGTTCTCATTTTAAAGCTAAACAGTAACTACAAGATGATTCTGAGAACCTGTCATTGCTGGTCAGGAATAAACTTTTTTAAGACAATTTTCGGAAATTTTTGGGGCTTTTTTTTTCAAAAGAAATTCAGATTTTTTTCTGAACTTTTTCAGAAATTTTTTTGACATAATTTTCAGACTTTTTTGTGATTTTTAAAAAAAATATTTTCCAGCTTTAATATTTTTTCAGACTTTTTTCTAACATTTTTTGAACTTTTTTTTCGAAATTTTTTTCGAAAATGCTCAGCCTTTTTTATAGGCCTTTCATTAGACAATTTTCTGACATTTTTACGGATATCTTTCGGACATTTTTTCGGCATTGTTTTGGAAATTTTTGGGGACATTTATCTGCCTTTTTTCAGACTTCTGTCGTTCATTGTTTGGACAATTTTCTTGACATTTTTTCGACTGTTATCGGACATTTTTGAGACATTTTCTGGGCATTTATCTGCGTTTTGTTAGACATTTTTTCAGACTTTTTATCGGGCACTTCTCGGACTTCTTTCGGACGTTTTTTGGAATTTTTTTCGGCTTGTTTTCAGACATTTTTCGGACTTAAAGTAAAGTAAAAAGTTACATAATATTGATTCATATTTTGATCAGCGCTGCCTAGTTTGACCATTTGATCAGAGATGGTGACTGACAGATGCTCAGAGACAGCAGACTCCAGATCAGCTCTGATTGGTTGTTCTCCTCCGGTCTGTGAAATCTTGTAGATGCCGTTAGGAACACCGGAGGACACCGGAGGACACAGAGGGACATGATTTCTTTCAGATTACCTGTCTCATGTATTACTGACAGGATATAGTGACCGTGTTATAAAAATAACTTTTTGCTCCAGTTCTACCCGCTGCACCTTTAAGTGTCCTGGTTTGGAAGTTTGAAAATGTGCTTCGGTTCCCTCCAGCTCTCTGCAGACGATCATCTGGACCCGAGTGTCCATCAGCGCTGATCTCTCCTTTACATAGAAAAGAGGCCGATTTTGCGCAGAAGTGTCTGCAGATTACCTCATTCAAATCTGTGCAAATATCACAGCGAGAGGCTGCCGGCATGGCAGCACAGTTAGACAAGCATTTAACCCTTTACAGCTGATCTGGGTTCCAGTTTCTTTTTGTCTTATTTACATCCTTCTACGATGTACGAGGACGAACTGAGGAGGGAGTTCAGCAGACAGTCTTTTTTTACTATTTACTCTATTTAAACATGTTTTAACACCAGAATGGATCTATCTGCTTCATTTGAGTCTCTGTGGAGCTAGAAGGAAGTTACCGCTTTTATTGTGGTAGTCTGAGTAACGTGACGTCATATCCGTTCTGTATCCGTCAACCAAAACAAAGCTCAGAGAGTGTAAAACGTTGGAGGGTCGTCGTGGACACGAACTGCTCCCTCAAAATCAGATTGATGGATTATATTCACCAGAAGTATAAAACATTACATGTCCCTTATAAATTTAAAAGAAAATCCCACTAACTGTGAGGGAAATGTCTTTATTCTTTGATTTTTGAGGATTTTTTACTGGATTAATTTAGAGATTTTCCAAAGTTAAAGTCTCTAGAAGTGTCTGATTCGACTTGTTCCCTTCATGGTCTAGAGGTAAACAAGTTAACAACAATCCCAATCAGTATGGAGATAGGTGTGTCGTCCCAGCCCTAGTATTCGTACTATGTGTTGTGTACTTATGGTGTATTCATTGTGTATTTATAGTGTATTTATTGTGTATTTATGGTGTATTTATGGTGTATTTATGGTGTATTTATTGTGTATTTATTGTGTATTTATTGTTTATTTCTGGTGTATTTATTGTTTATTTATTTTGTATTTATAGTGTATTTATTGTGTATTTATGGTGTACTTATTGTGTATTTCTGGTGTATTTATTGTGTATTTATTGTCTATTTATTGTGTATTTATTGTTTATTTATTGTGTATTTATTGTGTATTTCTGGTGTATTTATAGTGTATTTATTGTGTATTTATGGTGTATTTCTGGAGTATTTAATGTGTATTTAATGTGTATTTATGGTGTATTTATTGTGTATTTCTGGTGTATTTATTGTGTATTTCTGGTGTATTTCTGGTGCATTTATGGTGTATTTATTGTGTATTTAATGTGTATTTATGGTGTATTTATTGTGTATTTAATGTGTATTTAATGTGTATTTATGGTGTATTTATTGTGTATTTAATGTGTATTTATGGTGTATTTATGGTGTATTTATTGTTTATTTATTTTGTATTTATAGTGTATTTATTGTGTATTTATGGTGTACTTGTTGTGTATTTCTGGTGTATTTATTGTGTATTTATTGTCTATTGTGTATTTATTGTTTATTTATTGTGTATTTATTGTGTATTTATGGTGTATTTATTGTGTATTTGTTGTGTTTCTGCAGGAAGGCGGTGAAGGCCACCCTGGTGCTGCTGCCTCTGTTGGGAATCACCTACATGTTGTTCTTTGTGAATCCTGGAGGAGAAGACGAGGTCGCTCAGATCGTCTTCATCTACTTCAACTCCATCCTGGAGTCCTTCCAGGTTCATCTCGTCTCAACATCGTTAGCTCTGTAGTGGCCTGTTAGCGCCGTTAGCAGCTAACCCTCTCCCTCTGTGTGTTTTCAGGGTTTCTTTGTCTCTGTGTTCTACTGTTTCCTCAACAGTGAGGTAATCTATTCTTCTATTGATCGTTCTGTCTGCTGTTCTACACTTTTATTGTTCTCATCCATCACTCCATCCGTCTGTGTTCAGGTTCGGTCTGCGGTCAGGAAGCGTTGGATTCGTTGGCAGGACCGCCACTCCTTCCGGAGCCGGGCGGTGCGCGCCACGTCACTCCCCACCTCGCCCAGCAGAGTATCCTTCCACAGCATCAAGCAGTCCTCCAACCTCTGACCTCTGACCTCCGACCTCCAGCCTCCGACAGCGTGTCTCTGTTGGAACTACAGTCCGTGATGTGACTCCAGTCCGTGATGTAACTCCAGTCGGCCAATCAGAGGTTGTATTTTATGTCGGGACCTGATTCAGATCAGACGGCCAATCACAGTGCAGGACACAGTTTTGTGGAGCCAATCAGATGTCGATATGTCAGTCAGGACCCGCCCCTCTTCATGTGCTGACCAATCAGCTGCTTCCACAGTCTTATCAGGCAGCTGGACTGTGTTCACGTTCTATAATCAAGTTGATTTATTTATTGATGAGTTTATCAGTGTTTCTATTATTGATCACCAGCTTTCCTCCTGTTGAACACGTCTAACAACACACAGCGCTGAGTCATCAGCTGCAGCACCAACTCAAACAATCATCCGCTGCTCGCCCGCCGGCGTCTCAACGTCTCAACATCTCAACGTCTCAACATCTCAACGTCTCAACATCTCAACGTCTCAACATCTCAACGTCTCAGCGTCTCAGCGTCCGAACGTCTCAGCGTTTCCTACTGAGCTGCAGAATGATCCTAAAACTTGATGTGCAGAAGTTACCTTCAAATGTTCCTAAACATCGCTAACGTCCTTCTACTGCTGTAACTAGCACGCTAATATGAGAACAAAACTAACGTAACATGGCTGGTTAGCTCAGTCGGTAGAGCGAGCGCCCATGTATGGCCAAGGCTCAGTCCTAGCTGCGGTGGACCCGGGTTCGAATCCAGCCTGTGGACCTTTCCACGTCATCTCTCTCTCCCCCTTTCCAAGACTCTATCCATTGTCCTATCAATAAAATACTTAAAAAATGCCCCCAAAAAATAACTTTAAAAAAAACAAAAAAAATAAATAACGTAACATGAGACTTTAGATGGCTATAGATTGCTACCGATGGCTACAGATGGCTATAGATTGCTACCGATGGCTATGGATTGCTACCGATGGCTACAGATTGCTACCGATGGCTACCGTTGGCTACCGATGGCTACAGATGGCTACAGATGTTTTTTTGGTCACTATAACAACATCTGAAGTAACAGAGTAACAGATTCTGTTGATGCAACAAAAAACAACAAAATCTAAGAATTTATCTTTAATATGTTGATGATGTGTTTTTATACTTTTACTATTTGCACTTTCCATGAGATGGACACTGTACAGTATTATATATAAATATACATATATATATATATCATAAATTGTAATTGTTGTTGTGCACATTTGCACTCTGCAGAGTTAGCTGTAAAGCTTAACTTAAGTTAAAATGGCCAGTTTAGGGCCCCGTAGGTAACCATAGGAACCACAGTAACCACAGTAACCATAGTAACCATAGTATAGTAATACCTGTAGGTCTGTGTAGAGAGGAGAAACTCAGGATGTGTGTGTGTGTGTGTGTGCGTGCATGCGAGCGTGCGTGAGTACTAATTAAGCTAAAAGTTCATATCAGTGGCATTATTTATTAGCTGGGTAAATGATAAATAGGCGATTTAAAAACGTAAATTTTTCTATATATTGAATTTATAATAAAATCTGATTAAAATACGATTTGTAATCTGAGATGTTTCAGTGAGGAGCGCTTGGTTTGTCCAGCAGACACTTGAATAAATCCTGTTTAATGAGATATTGTACATTTCCATGTGACTCTTCTGTATCTACTGATGTCTGATATCTAATAAATGAATTCATAACGAGATAAATGTTGCGACAGTTTGTTGTGACGGACGTGAAACTGTTGAATCATCAAAGCTACAAAAAGGCTGAAACTACGACTCCCATGGTGCATTTCAATAACAGAAAGCCAATCACAGAGCTTCACATTCTGAAGTTAATTATTACACTGAATAGAAACCGGATCAAACATTCGGTCTGTCAGAACCTTTCAGGGTCAGTCGGGTCTTAAAGATATGGGAAGCGGTTCTGGTCTCCATTTTAGGCGTCTTCTCCAGCCGCTGGGGCTCATGGGTAACGTAGTACATAAAACAAAATAATTCAGAACATAAAGTGACATCACCGAGGAGAGAACACTTTGAAACTAAACAAACTGCAGCTGCTCACACTTCACTTAATTTCTTTTCACTCCACTTCAATTCGCTTCTCTTCACTTTGCTCCATTTCTCTTCACTTCACTTCAATTCTCTTTTCTTAATTTCTCTTCACATCACTTCAATTTTCATCTCTTTTCTTAATTTCTCTTCACTTCATTTCTCTACACTTAACTTAATTTCTCTAGACTTCATTTCACTTCACTTTATTTTTCTTGACATCGCTTCATATCTCTACACTTCACTTCATTTTTCTTCACTTCATTTCCCTTCGCTTCATTTTTATTGACTTCATTTCATGTATCTACACTTCATTTCTCTTCACATCACTTCATTTCACTTCACATCACTTCATTTCTCTTCACCTAATTTTTCTTGACATCACTTCATGTCTCTACACTTCATTCTCTCCACATTTTTTCACTCAACATCACTTCTCTTGACTCAATTTCTCTTCATTTTTCTTGACATCACTTCACGTCATGTCTCTACACTTCACTTCATTTTTCTTCACTTCATTTCTTTTCACATCATTTCTTTTCATTTCACTTCATTTTTCTTAATTTAATTTCTCTTCACATCACTTTTCAATTAACAGCACTTCTCTGCACTTCATGTCTCTTCACTTTATTTTTCTTGACATCACTTCACTTCATGTCTCTACATTTCATTCCCCTTCACTTCATTTCTCTTCACTTAATTTTTCACTAAATTTCACTTCTCTTGACTTCATTTAATTTATCTTCACTCCACTTCATTTCTTTCCACTTCAGTTTATTTCCTTTCACTTCCTTTCTCTTAACATCATTTCTTTTCACTTCACTTCATTTCAACAACTAAATATAAAATAATTATAGTAAATAATATAACATGATTATAATATATAATAAAATAATTTTATACTTTAAAATTAAAATACATAATAAATAATTATATAATATATAATATAACATGATTTAAACACATCTAATGAGATTATTAATAGTAATAATAATAATAATGTGTTGATATAAAACATTTGATGAGAGTTTGTTATAACAGGATTTGTTTTTAACAGGAACAGTGACGCGGCGCCACCTGCTGGTAAACTTTATTATAAATATTATTATTATTATTAATCTGTAAAAAGGATCATACTTTATAAGTCATCTTTGTTTTCTATAAATATTGTTATTTTATTGTTAAAAGTAACTGAAAATGGAAAAAAACTCAAGTGAAGTACAAGTACCTCTAAAGTGTACTCCCTGTGAGTACAGTACTTCATCATCATCAGTGATGCTGCAGGTTACCATGGCAACAGCAGCCTCCCTCTCCCAGCATGCATCAGGAGCAGAGCGCCCCCCCTCAGGGAGCGGCAGCATGTGGAAGTGACGCAGCAGCAGAGAGACGAGCAGCAGCCAGCAGGTAAGACCTACTGCACCTGTCTGTCCTATCTGTCTCTGTCCTCTCTGTCCTCTCTGTCCTATCTGTCTCTCTGTTCTATCTGTCTCTCTGTCTGTCTCTTTGTCCTGTCTGTCTCTCTGTCTGTCTGTCTCTGCCGCTCCTCTGTCTGCAGACTGGGAGGTGACCGGAGCGGCAGACGCGTGCAGCGGTATTTTCCGCTCTCTGACCGCGTGTCACCGCCCGCTTTACCGCTGTACCGCTCCGCCGCTCTGTTAGCCTGCAGGCTGCGGTAGAGGACGCAGCGGATGATTGACAGCTGGAGGAGACAGGAGATGTTAAAAGAAACTGAGTTTATTGTGTTTATTGCTGCATCATCATCATGGACGATTATTCTGTTACTGAGCATGCGCACTGACTCCTCCTCCTCCTCTCATCCTTCCTCCTCTCATCCTCTCGTCATCCTCTCCTCCTCCTCCTCCTCCTCCTCTCATCCTCTCCTCCTCATCCTCTCCTCCTCTCATCCTCTCGTCTCTTCCTCCTCTTCCTATCCTCCTCCCCTCCTCTCATCCTCTCATCCTCTCCTCTCCTCCTCTCCTCTCCTCATCCTCTCCTGATCCTCTCCTCCTCCCCTCCTCTCATCCTCTCATCCTCTCCTCTCCTCTCCTCCCCTCATCCTCTTCTCCTCCTCTCCTCATCCTCTCCTCCTCCTCCCCTCTTCCTCCTCCTCTCCTCCTCTCCTCCTCTCATCCTCTCGTCTCTTCCTCCTCTCTTCCTCCTCTCCTCCTCCTCTCCTCCTCTCATCCTCTCGTCTCTTCCTCCTCTCTTCCTCCTCCTCTCCTCCTCTCCTCCTCTCATCCTCTCGTCTCTTCCTCCTCTCTTCCTCCTCTCCTCCTCCTCTCCTCCTCTCATCCTCTCGTCTCTTCCTCCTCTCTTCCTCCTCCTCTCCTCCTCTCCTCCTCTCATCCTCTCGTCTCTTCCTCCTCTCTTCCTCCTCCTCTCCTCCTCTCCTCCTCTCATCCTCTCGTCTCTTCCTCCTCTCTTCCTCCTCCTCTCCTCCTCTCCTCTCATCCTCTCGTCTCTTCCTCCTCTCTTCCTCCTCTCCTCCTCTCCTCCTCCTCCTGTCCTCCTGTAGGAGTGATGATGGATGGAGACTCGGCCCCCCTCGGAGATGGCCTCGCCCCTGAAGAGCAGTGCATGCTGGGAGGTAGGTGTCAGACGCAGTGTTCCATCTCAACGGGAGGAGGAACACCACAAAGTTTTACTCCATCTTCTCTCCTCCTCATCTTCCTCCTCCTCCTCCTTCCTTCTCCTCTTCCTCCTCCTCCTCCTCTTCCTCTTCCTCTTCCACCTCCTCCTCCTTCCTCCTCCTCTTCCTCTTCCTCTTCCTCCTCCTTCCTCCTCCTCCTCTTTCCTTCTCCCCTTCCTCCTCCTCCTTCCTCCTCCTCCTCCTCTTCCTCTTCCTCTTCCTCCTCCTTCCTCCTCCTCCTCCTCCTCCTTCCTTCTCCTTTTCCTCCTCCTCCTTCCTCCTCCTCCTCCTTCCTTCTCCTTTTCCTCCTCCTCCTTCCTCCTCCTCCTCCTTCCTTCTCCTTTTCCTCCTCCTCCTTCCTCCTCCTCCTCTTTCCTTCTCCCCTTCCTCCTCCTCCTTCCTCCTCCTCCTCCTCTTCCTCTTCCTCTTCCTCCTCCTTCCTCCTCCTCTTCCTCTTCCTCTTCCTCCTCCTTCCTCCTCCTCCTCCTCCTTCCTTCTCCTTTTCCTCCTCCTCCTTCCTCCTCCTCCTCCTTCCTTCTCCTCTTCCTCCTCCTCCTTCCTCCTCCTCCTCCTCCTCTTCCTCTTCCTCTTCCTCCTCCTTCTCCTTCTCCTCCTCTACTCCTCCTCCTCCTCTTCCTCTTCCTCGTCCTCCTCCTCTACTCCTCCTCCTCTCCTCCTCCTCCTCCTCCTCTCCTCCTCCTCCTCCTCCTCTACTCCTCCTCCTCCTCCTCCTCCTCTCCTCCTCCTCCTTCCTTCTCCTTTTCCTCCTCCTCCTTCCTCCTCCTCCTCTTTCCTTCTCCCCTTCCTCCTCCTCCTTCCTTCTCCTCTTCCTCCTCCTCCTTCCTCCTCCTCCTCCTCCTCTTCCTCTTCCTCTTCCTCCTCCTTCTCCTTCTCCTCCTCTACTCCTCCTCCTCCTCTTCCTCTTCCTCGTCCTCCTCCTCTACTCCTCCTCCTCTCCTCCTCCTCCTCCTCCTCTCCTCCTCCTCCTCCTCCTCTACTCCTCCTCCTCTCCTCCTCCTCCTCCTCCTCTCCTCCTCCTCCTCCTCCTCTCTCCTCCTCCTCCTCCTCCTCCTCCTCCATGTTGTTACTGTCGTGATGAACTGTTGACGGAAACAGGAAGTCTCTCGGCTGCTTCCTTTTTCCGTTAGCGACCACTTTAAGAAAGCATCCCTGTTACCATGGTGAGGTGTTTGAATACTGGTGCCTTCAGATGAAACTGGTGTTTACAACGCAGAAAGTCGTGTACACGATATGCTCGGCGTTAAGTCGTGAGAACACCGCTGCTAAGCAACGGCGATATTAACGTTACTGTCGGCGTCTAGAAGACACAGAGGCTAACACACGGCAAACACGACGCCACCTGAAGGCACCTGAAGGCACCACGTATCCAGTCAATGGGCCTCATTCACAAACATCCAGTCATTAATATTTACATGATGAACACGTGATGAACACGTGATGAACACGTGATGAACACGTGATGAACTATAACTGATCTCAAACCTACTTCCTGGTATGGTTAAATGGGGGCGGGGCTTTAAGCTGATTGGTCGCTGCAGACGCGTCATGAATCCGACGTTAATCTAGGAACAGTGAAGGAGGCCCATCGACTGCAGTCTGTTTGTTCTCAGTGTTTGTGTGGAGATCTCCTTCTCCTCTCTTCTCCTCTCTCTCCTCTCTCTCCTCCTTGTGTGTCCTCCTCTCTTCTCCTCCTCTCTCTCCTCTCTCTCCTCCTTGTGTGTCCTCCTCTCTTCTCCTCCTCTCTCCTCCTCTCTCCTTCTCTCTCTCCTCTCTCTCCTCCTCGTGTGTCCTCCTCTCTCCTCCTCTCTCTCTCCTCTCTCTCCTCATCTCTCTCCTCTTCTCTCTCCTCTCTCTCCTCCTTGTGTGTCCTCCTCTCTTCTCCTCCTCTCTTCTCCTCCTCTCTCCTCCTCTCTCCTCCTCTCTCTCTCCTCTCTCTCCTCCTCGTGTGTCCTCTCTCCTCCTCTCTCTCTTCCTCCTGTG
>JAUPFX010000015.1:1040064-1072564 GCA_036937225.1 Sebastes paucispinis | reverse complement strand
ATAAAAATTCACTGAAAATGAACTAATGAAAATCAGATATTGTTTTTGAATTATGGTTCAGCAGAATCATTTAAAAAAACAAACTAATGAAACTGGCCTAGACAAAAATGATGGTAACATTAACTTAATATTTTGTTGCACAACCTTTTGAGGCAATCACTGCAATCAAGTGATTTCTGTAACTCTCAATGAGACTTCTGCACCTGTCCACAGGTATGTTGGCCCACTCCTCGTGAGCAAACTGCTCCAGCTGTCTCAGGTTTGAAGGGTGCCTTCTCCAGACTGCATGTTTCAGCTCCTTCCACAGATGTTCAATAGGATTTAGATCAGGGCTCATAGAAGGCCACTTCAGAATAGTCCAATGTTTAGTTCTTAGCCATTCTTGGGTGTTTTTAGATGTGTTTTGGGTCATTATCCTGTTTGAGGACCCATGACCTGCAACTGAGACCAAGCTTTCTGACACTGGGCAGCACATTTCGCTCCAGAATGCCTTGATAGTCTTGAGATTTCATTGCACCCTGCACAGATTCAAGACACCCTGTGCCAGATGCAACAAAGCAGCCCCATAACATAACCGAGCCTCCTCCATGTTTCACATTAGGTACAGTGTTCTTTTCTTTGGATGCTTCATCTCTTCGTCTGTGAACATAGAGCTGATGTGACTTGCCAAAAAGCTCCAGTTTTGTCTCATCTGTCCAAAGGACATTCTCCCAGAAGCTTTGTGGCTTGTCAATATGCATTTTGGAAAATTCCAGTCTCGCTTTTTTATGATTTGGTGTCCTCCTGGGTCGTCTTCCATTAAGTCCACTTTGGCTCAAACAGTGACAGATGGTGCGATCTGACACTGATGTACCTTGACCTTGGAGTTCACCTCTAATCTCTTTGGAAGTTGTTCTGGGCTCTTTGGTTACCATTCGTATTATCCGTCTCTTCGATTTGTCATCAATTTTCCTCTTGCGGCCACGTCCAGGGAGGTTGGCTACAGTCCCATGGACCTTAAACTTCTGAATAATATGTGCAGCTGTAGTCACAGGAACATCAGGCTGCTTGGAGATGGTCTTATAGCCTTTACCTTTAACATGAAGGTCTATAATGTTCTTTCTGATCTCCTGAGACAACTCTCTCCTTAGCTTTCTGTGGTCCATGTTCAGTGTGGTACACACCATGATGCCAAACAGCACAGTGACTACTTTTCACCCTTTAAATAGGCAGACTGACTGATTACAAGTTTGAAGACACCTGTGATGCTATTTACAGGACACACCTTAGTTTAATATGTCCCTATGGTCACATTATTTTACATCTTTTCTAGGGGTACCATCATTTTTGTCCTGGCCAGTTTCATTAGTTTATTTTTTAAAATGATTCTGTTGAACCACAATTCAAAAACAATGTCTGATTTTCATTAGTTCATTTTCAGTAAATTTTTATTTATTATTACTTTTGTCAGTTTCAAGTTATTTCAGTGACCATTGTGGGTTTTTCTCTCTTTAACGGAACGTTACCAACAACTTTGCCTACATCTATATATATATCTACGTATATATATATATATTTGTGTATATATATAAATATATATACACAAAGAGTATTAAATACTTCACATATCGACCCCTTTTAGTCATGACCTCATCATGACGTCATGATGAGGTCACGCTGTTAGCTGGAGGCTAATGCTAGCAGTTATCTATAGACATCCAGAGATTTATACGCCTTCAGTTTATCTTTACAGCGCTGCCGTTGGCCACCAGCCCGCTGGCCCGTTGGCCACCAGCCCGCTGGCCCGCTGGCCCGTTGGCAACCAGCCCGCTGGCCCGTTGGCCACCGGCCCGCTGGTCGGACGCAAGGCTACTTAGCTAGCTTAGCTCTCTAATTCCACCACGATACAGGAAATGAGTCCAACAGAGGACGGCGCCGGGTCACGGTCGCTCTGCCTCACTCCTCGCCGCCAGGAGACGACTTCACCGGGAGGAGAGCAGGCGTTAGCTAGCTAGCTAGCGTTCTCCAGCCGTCTCCTCCTGCAGCCGTCTCCAGCGGCGTAGCGGTCTAATCTGGTCCCGTTGGTTAACGGTAACGTTCTCAACTACCTCTGGTGATCCTGGAGAGAGAGAGACGGCACATGTTGAGAGAAACCAGGACTTTATTCAGACATCGTTAAAAAAACAAGACAACAATAGTTGCTAATCAGCGTTAGCCAGCCAGCGTTAGACAGCCAGCGTTAGACAGCCAGCGTTAGCCAGCCAGCGTTAGACAGCCAGCGTTAGCCAGCCAGCGTTAGCCAGCCAGCGTTAGACAGCCAGCGTTAGACAGCCAGCGTCCAGCGTTAGCCAGCCAGCGTTAGCCAGCCAGCGTTAGACAGCCAGCGTTAGACAGCCAGCGTTAGCCAGCCAGCGTTAGCCAGCCAGCGTTAGCCAGCCAGCGTTAGACAGCCAGCGTTAGCCAGCCAGCGTTAGCCAGCCAGCGTTAGACAGCCAGCGTTAGCCAGCCAGCGTCCAGCGTTAGCCAGCCAGCGTCCAGCGTTAGCCAGCCAGCGTTAGCCAGCCAGCGTCCAGCGTTAGCCAGCCAGCGTTAGCCAGCCAGCGTCCAGCGTTAGCCAGCCAGCGTTAGCCAGCCAGCGTCCAGCGTTAGCCAGCCAGCGTTAGCCAGCCAGCGTCCAGCGTTAGCCAGCCAGCGTTAGCCAGCCAGCGTTAGACAGCCAGCGTCCAGCGTTAGCCAGCCAGCGTTAGACAGCCAGCGTTAGACAGCCAGCGTCCAGCGTTAGCCAGCCAGCGTTAGCCAGCCAGCGTTAGCCAGCCAGCGTCCAGCGTTAGCCAGCCAGCGTTAGCCAGCCAGCGTTAGCCAGCCAGCGTCCAGCGTTAGCCAGCCAGCGTCCAGCGTTAGCCAGCCAGCGTCCAGCGTTAGCCAGCCAGCGTTAGCCAGCCAGCGTTAGACAGCCAGCGTCCAGCGTTAGCCAGCCAGCGTCCAGCGTTATCCAGCCAGCGTCCAGCGTTAGCCAGCCAGCGTTAGCCAGCCAGCGTCCAGCGTTAGCCAGCCAGCGTCCAGCGTTAGCCAGCCAGCGTCCAGCGTTAGCCAGCCAGCGTTAGCCAGCCAGCGTTAGCCAGCCAGCGTCCAGCGTTAGCCAGCCAGCGTTAGCCAGCCAGCGTTAGCCAGCCAGCGTTAGACAGCCAGCGTTAGACAGCCAGCGTTAGCCAGCCAGCGTCCAGCGTTAGCCAGCCAGCGTTAGACAGCCAGCGTTAGCCAGCCAGCGTTAGCCAGCCAGCGTTAGACAGCCAGCGTTAGCCAGCCAGCGTCCAGCGTTAGCCAGCCAGCGTTAGCCAGCCAGCGTTAGCCAGCCAGCGTCCAGCGTTAGACAGCCAGCGTTAGACAGCCAGCGTTAGCCAGCCAGCGTTAGCCAGCCAGCGTTAGACAGCCAGCGTCCAGCATTAGCCAGCCAGCGTCCAGCGTTAGCCAGCCAGCGTCCAGCGTTAGCCAGCCAGCGTTAGCCAGCCAGCGTCCAGCGTTAGCCAGCCAGCGTTAGCCAGCCAGCGTTAGACAGCCAGCGTCCAGCGTTAGCCAGCCAGCGTCCAGCGTTAGCCAGCCAGCGTCCAGCGTTAGCCAGCCAGCGTTAGCCAGCCAGCGTCCAGCGTTAGCCAGCCAGCGTCCAGCGTTAGCCAGCCAGCGTTAGCCAGCCAGCGTCCAGCGTTAGCCAGCCAGCGTTAGCCAGCCAGCGTTAGACAGCCAGCGTCCAGCGTTAGCCAGCCAGCGTCCAGCGTTAGCCAGCCAGCGTCCAGCGTTAGCCAGCCAGCGTTAGCCAGCCAGCGTTAGCCAGCCAGCGTCCAGCGTTAGCCAGCCAGCGTCCAGCGTTAGCCAGCCAGCGTCCAGCGTTAGCCAGCCAGCGTCCAGCGTTAGCCAGCCAGCGTCCAGCGTTAGCCAGCCAGCGTTAGCCAGCCAGCGTCCAGCGTTAGCCAGCCAGCGTTAGCCAGCCAGCGTTAGCCAGCCAGCGTCCAGCGTTAGCCAGCCAGCGTTAGCCAGCCAGCGTCCAGCGTTAGCCAGCCAGCGTTAGCCAGCCAGCGTTAGACAGCCAGCGTCCAGCGTTAGCCAGCCAGCGTCCAGCGTTAGCCAGCCAGCGTCCAGCGTTAGCCAGCCAGCGTTAGCCAGCCAGCGTCCAGCGTTAGCCAGCCAGCGTCCAGCGTTAGCCAGCCAGCGTTAGCCAGCCAGCGTCCAGCGTTAGCCAGCCAGCGTTAGCCAGCCAGCGTTAGACAGCCAGCGTCCAGCGTTAGCCAGCCAGCGTCCAGCGTTAGCCAGCCAGCGTCCAGCGTTAGCCAGCCAGCGTTAGCCAGCCAGCGTTAGCCAGCCAGCGTCCAGCGTTAGCCAGCCAGCGTCCAGCGTTAGCCAGCCAGCGTCCAGCGTTAGCCAGCCAGCGTCCAGCGTTAGCCAGCCAGCGTCCAGCGTTAGCCAGCCAGCGTTAGCCAGCCAGCGTCCAGCGTTAGCCAGCCAGCGTTAGCCAGCCAGCGTTAGCCAGCCAGCGTCCAGCGTTAGCCAGCCAGCGTTAGCCAGCCAGCGTTAGACAGCCAGCGTCCAGCGTTAGCCAGCCAGCGTTAGCCAGCCAGCGTTAGACAGCCAGCGTCCAGCGTTAGCCAGCCAGCGTCCAGCGTTAGCCAGCCAGCGTCCAGCGTTAGCCAGCCAGCGTTAGCCAGCCAGCGTTAGCCAGCCAGCGTCCAGCGTTAGCCAGCCAGCGTCCAGCGTTAGCCAGCCAGCGTCCAGCGTTAGCCAGCCAGCGTCCAGCGTTAGCCAGCCAGCGTTAGCCAGCCAGCGTTAGCCAGCCAGCGTCCAGCGTTAGCCAGCCAGCGTTAGCCAGCCAGCGTTAGCCAGCCAGCGTCCAGCGTTAGCCAGCCAGCGTTAGCCAGCCAGCGTTAGCCAGCCAGCGTCCAGCGTTAGCCAGCCAGCGTTAGCCAGCCAGCGTTAGCCAGCCAGCGTCCAGCGTTAGCCAGCCAGCGTCCAGCGTTAGCCAGCCAGCGTCCAGCGTTAGCCAGCCAGCGTCCAGCGTTAGCCAGCCAGCGTCCAGCGTTAGCCAGCCAGCGTTAGCCAGCCAGCGTCCAGCGTTAGCCAGCCAGCGTTAGCCAGCCAGCGTTAGCCAGCCAGCGTCCAGCGTTAGCCAGCCAGCGTTAGCCAGCCAGCGTTAGACAGCCAGCGTCCAGCGTTAGCCAGCCAGCGTTAGCCAGCCAGCGTTAGACAGCCAGCGTCCAGCGTTAGCCAGCCAGCGTCCAGCGTTAGCCAGCCAGCGTCCAGCGTTAGCCAGCCAGCGTTAGCCAGCCAGCGTTAGCCAGCCAGCGTCCAGCGTTAGCCAGCCAGCGTCCAGCGTTAGCCAGCCAGCGTCCAGCGTTAGCCAGCCAGCGTCCAGCGTTAGCCAGCCAGCGTTAGCCAGCCAGCGTTAGCCAGCCAGCGTCCAGCGTTAGCCAGCCAGCGTTAGCCAGCCAGCGTTAGCCAGCCAGCGTTAGCCAGCCAGCGTCCAGCGTTAGCCAGCCAGCGTTAGCCAGCCAGCGTTAGCCAGCCAGCGTCCAGCGTTAGCCAGCCAGCGTTAGCCAGCCAGCGTTAGCCAGCCAGCGTCCAGCGTTAGCCAGCCAGCGTTAGCCAGCCAGCGTTAGCCAGCCAGCGTCCAGCGTTAGCCAGCCAGCGTTAGCCAGCCAGCGTTAGCCAGCCAGCGTCCAGCGTTAGCCAGCCAGCGTCCAGCGTTAGCCAGCCAGCGTCCAGCGTTAGCCAGCCAGCGTCCAGCGTTAGCCAGCCAGCGTCCAGCGTTAGCCAGCCAGCGTTAGCCAGCCAGCGTCCAGCGTTAGCCAGCCAGCGTTAGCCAGCCAGCGTTAGCCAGCCAGCGTCCAGCGTTAGCCAGCCAGCGTTAGCCAGCCAGCGTTAGACAGCCAGCGTCCAGCGTTAGCCAGCCAGCGTTAGCCAGCCAGCGTTAGACAGCCAGCGTCCAGCGTTAGCCAGCCAGCGTCCAGCGTTAGCCAGCCAGCGTCCAGCGTTAGCCAGCCAGCGTTAGCCAGCCAGCGTCCAGCGTTAGCCAGCCAGCGTCCAGCGTTAGCCAGCCAGCGTCCAGCGTTAGCCAGCCAGCGTCCAGCGTTAGCCAGCCAGCGTCCAGCGTTAGCCAGCCAGCGTTAGCCAGCCAGCGTCCAGCGTTAGCCAGCCAGCGTTAGCCAGCCAGCGTTAGCCAGCCAGCGTTAGCCAGCCAGCGTTAGCCAGCCAGCGTCCAGCGTTAGCCAGCCAGCGTTAGCCAGCCAGCGTCCAGCGTTAGCCAGCCAGCGTTAGCCAGCCAGCGTTAGCCAGCCAGCGTTAGCCAGCCAGCGTTAGCCAGCCAGCGTCCAGCGTTAGCCAGCCAGCGTTAGCCAGCCAGCGTTAGACAGCCAGCGTCCAGCGTTAGCCAGCCAGCGTTAGCCAGCCAGCGTTAGACAGCCAGCGTCCAGCGTTAGCCAGCCAGCGTCCAGCGTTAGCCAGCCAGCGTCCAGCGTTAGCCAGCCAGCGTTAGCCAGCCAGCGTTAGCCAGCCAGCGTCCAGCGTTAGCCAGCCAGCGTTAGCCAGCCAGCGTTAGCCAGCCAGCGTTAGCCAGCCAGCGTCCAGCGTTAGCCAGCCAGCGTTAGCCAGCCAGCGTTAGCCAGCCAGCGTTAGCGAACGTGTTCAGAGAGTTATTCTGCCTCCACTTAACGCTCCGCCCACTAAACACGTCACCATGGTTACTGACAGAGTGAAGATGTTTATAGTAATAATAACTTCTCTTGTCGTCAGGTGGAGGGAAGGTGGAGATTAAATCAGAGAAGGTGGATTTTAAAACTGTTCAGTCTAAAGTGGGTTCTCTGGGGAACGTTACTCATGTACCAGGAGGAGGGAAGAAGAAGGTACATGCTAAGAACACGCTAACAGCATGCTAACAACACGCTAACAGCATGCTAACAACACACTAACAATATGCTAATAACACACAAACATCATTCTAAGATAGCACAAACAACATGTTAACAACATGCTAACAAAGCACAAACAACATGTTAACAACATGCTAACAACATGCTAACAAAGCACAAACAACATGCTAACAACATGCTAACAAAGCACAAACAACATGCTAACAACATGCTAACAACATGCTAACAAAGCACAAACAACATGCTTCAGTATTCACATATTTTATACACTTCAGATACTTTATAGACTGTTCAAATACGTTCTACATTATTCAGATACTTAATACAGTTTATATACATCTAACTGTCTTTGTACAGGTTATATGTAACTATATTTGGGGGTTATATTTGTTTTATATTGTTTATGTATTGTAATTATTATATATCAGCTGTCAGGTGTAACAGTATTTGTATTGATGGCGTGTCGACAGATTGAGAGTCAGAAACTGAACTTCAGAGAGAGCGCCAAAGCTCGGACCGACCACGGCGCCGACATCGTCGTCCAGCTTGACGACTCTTCCTCCCCCCACAGCCCCGATGCTGCTGAAGCTCCGCCCCTTGACACCTTGGCCGACCAGGTGAGACGTTTACCTGCTCGCACCAAACCACAATAATAAAACACACATAATAATAACAATTAAGGCTGCGAGCAGCGATGAACGGGCCCTCGCACCTTCCCGCGTGTCGGGGGTACTGGCGGGACGCCGATTGACGCGGTCAGGCACAATGAAACCGGAAGAAAAAGACTCTACTACAAACGGTTCACGAGTTATGAAAGGGGGCGTGGCTAACGTCTTGGGGCGGGGCTATGAGTGTAATTTTGCATGTACATGTCCTCAGGACTGGACCACCATCATACCTGAGACATCTGGGGCAGATTGGACTATGTACAGTGGAGTTACAACAGCTTCCTGTTTCATGGCAAATGGCTCAAAATGGCCATGACGCCATGGTCAGGTCGTTCAGTGAAAACCCACCATTTGAATAACTTTTCATCCTCAAGGTCTTTAGGTGATCCTGACCAAATTCGTTTGTTAAAGTACACGGCCTATAAAACACTAGAAATGGACGAAAATCACACATTAAATTAAAAATGGCTGACTTCTTGTTGAGTTTCGGGCATACCTCCAAGAGGCTTTTTTGTGCATCTCAACATTTTACATATGCTTGCCAAATTTCATACATGTAGGTGAAACCGGAGCGAGGGGCTCAATTTGTACAGCTTTCTAAGCTTTCACCGCGTCTGGCAAGTCTGCCAAGTTTTGGAGCGTGTTAACGTCGTCAAAAAGGCGATTAATTTTTGTGAAAAAGAAAAAAAAGAATAATTTCTACAGTTACATTGGGCCTTCGCCGGCCCGACGTCGCTGCTCGGGCCTTAATAACAGCCTCCTCTTCCTCTCAGGTGTCTGCCTCCCTCGCCAAACAAGGCCTGTGATTGGACAACCCTGTGCCTGCAGACCCCGCCCCCTCCTCCCGTTACCAAGGAAACTGCCTGATGGAAGAAAGAAAAAAAAAGATCATTCTGCCTTTTTCCTCATGACCTTCATCTGATATCACCCCGACGGGGTTGGAGAGATTTTATGACGTAATGTGAAGCCTTTAACTTCAGCTACATGAGCGACCAATCACAAGTCAGTCAGCCAGGTGTTCAGGTGTTTTCTCCAGAGTCGGCGCTCAGAGCCCTCGCAGGTGTAATGTGTCATCAAAAGGTGTGCAAGGAACGCCGTTCACTGTTTCTAAGCAACAACGGTTGCAGCTGCAACCGAGGTCAAAGTTGAAGTCATTTGAACTATGAGCGCAGCACATGGTGGCAATTTCTAGCGCTGCGCCACGCCGAGGGGTAGCACGCTCCCACCTAGTCAGGCGGCGCTGTCCGAGCGGCGCCGCCCTCCCCGTAGGAAAACAACGACACAGCCAGCACAGAGCAATTTACCGCTGATCATGAGTGGCCGGCTTTAGGCTAGTAGCTTCTCTTCCAGTCTTTGTGCTAAGCTAGGCTAGTAGCTTCATTTAGATTTTGTGATCAAATGTTTGTTCCAGGAGTTCTTGAGAACGTTCTGAGGGTCAGTTAGATGGTCTAAGGAGTTGTTGAGAACGTTCTGAGGGTCAGTTAGATGGTCTAAGGAGTTGTTGAGAACGTTCTGAGGGTCAGTTAGATGGTCTAAGGAGTTGTTGAGAACGTTCTGAGGGTCAGTTAGATGGTCTAAGGAGTTCTTGAGAACGTTCTCAGGGTCAGTTAGATGGTCTAAGGAGTTCTTGAGAACGTTCTGAGGGTCAGTTAGATGGTCTAAGGAGTTGTTGAGAACGTTCTGAGGGTCAGTTAGATGGTTTAAGGAGTTCTTGAGAACGTTCTCAGGGTCAGTTAGATGGTCTAAGGAGTTGTTGAGAACGTTCTGAGGGTCAGTTAGATGGTCTAAGGAGTTGTTGAGAACGTTCTGAGGGCCAGTTAGATGGTCTAAGGAGTTGTTGAGAACGTTCTGAGGGTCAGTTAGATGGTCTAAGGAGTTCTTGAGAACGTTCTCAGGGTCAGTTAGATGGTCTAAGGAGTTGTTGAGAACGTTCTGAGGGTCAGTTAGATGGTCTCAGGAGTTGTTGAGAACGTTCTGAGGGTCAGTTAGATGGTCTCAGGAGTTGTTGAGAACGTTCTGAGGGTCAGTTAGATGGTCTCAGGAGTTGTTGAGAACGTTCTGAGGGTCAGTTAGATGGTCTCAGGAGTTCTTGAGAACGTTCTCAGGGTCAGTTAGATGGTCTAAGGAGTTGTTGAGAACGTTCTGAGGGTCAGTTAGATGGTCTCAGGAGTTCTTGAGAACGTTCTCAGGGTCAGTTAGATGGTCTCAGGAGTCCTTGAGGAGGACGAAGGTGAAACTGAGATCCGTTCTCTCATAGAAAACAGAGAACATGCTGCTCCAGCCTGACTGGTCCGTTAGCTTCCTTCATAAAATCCCTCCAATCACAGACAGTCTCTCTCTCTGATGTCACCCCTCTCAGCCAATCATCATCTCCTGTATGTTTCTGAATGCTGATGTGCTGTAAGCCCCCATGATGACCCCCCCATCCCCCTCACCCAATCACTACAAAATACCCAGAATGCAGTTTGATACCAGGTGCCAAATCCATGCTGTGTCTCTATGCTTGTCGGCTGTTAAAGTGCTTTGTATCAATAAAGTTTCTCTTGAATCTGAGCTGAGAGTTCATCACTAAACAACACAAAGACACGTTTTATCACAAATATTCAAATAATGTTCAAACATCTCGTTGTGAAACGGCCTCGTCTTCCATCTGAGGTTATTTATCGTCTCTTTAGGTGCTTCTCATTTCCCCATTTTTTGCCTCCTCGTCTCCTCGCTCCTCGCTCCTCCGGCAGTGACCCAGAAATCGATCTCAGCGCTCCATCATGAAGGACGTCACAATTCCTAAAATGCATCTCGAGGAGCGAGGAGGCTCGCCGGAGGAGCCATGAGCGAGGATGCACCAGTGTCTCCTCCAGTGTGTCCTCCAGTGTGTCCTCCAGCATGTCCTCCAGTATGTCCTCCAGTGTGTCCTCCAGTATGTCCTCCAGTGTGTCCTCCAGTATGTCCTCCAGTATGTCCTCCAGTGTGTCCTCCAGTATGTCCTCCAGTATGTCCTCCAGTGTGTCCTCCAGTATGTCCTCCAGTATGTCCTCCAGTGTGGGGTTAGGGGGACACTGGGACTGAGGGTTCATGACTGAAGGACTGAAGGACTGAAGGGGGACACTGGGACTGAGGGTTCAGGACTGAAGGACTGAAGGGGGACACTGTGCAGTGGGTTGAAGCAGCCAGCAGGTGGAGACAAACAGCAGCTGATCTCAGACCAGCTTCAGGTTTAACAAGGTTTACTGTGAGACCAGACTGGACCAGACTGGACCAGACTGAACCGGACTGGACCAAACTGAACCAGACTGGACCAGACTGGACCGGACTGGACCAGACTGAACCGGACTGGACCAGACTGTACCAGACTGGACCAGACTGGACCGGACTGGACCAAACTGGACCGGACTGGACCAAACTGAACCAGACTGTACCGGACTGGACCGGACTGGACCGGACTGAACCGGACTGGACCGGACTGGACCGGACTGGACCTGACTGAACCAAACTGGACCAGACTGAACTGGACTGGACCGGACTGGACCGGACTGGACCAGACTGGACCAGACTGAACCAGACTGGACCAGACTGAACCAAACTGGACCAGACTGAACCGGACTGGACCGGACTGGACCAGACTGGACCAGACTGGACCAGACTGAACCAAACTGGACCAGACTGAACCAAACTGGACCAGACTGAACCGGACTGGACCGGACTGGACCGGACTGGACCAGACTGGACCAGACTGGACCAGACTGAACCAAACTGGACCAGACTGAACCGGACTGGACCGGACTGGACCAGACTGGACCAGACTGGACCAGACTGAACCAGACTGGACCAGAATGGACCGGACTGGACCAAACTGAACCGGACTGGACCGGACTGGACCAGACTGGACCAGACTGAACCAGACTGGACCAGAATGGACCGGACTGGACCAAACTGAACCAGACTGGACCAGACTGGACCGGACTGGACCAGACTGAACCAGACTGGACCAGACTGAACCGGACTGGACCGGACTGGACCGGACTGGACCAGACTGGACCAGACTGGACCAGACTGAACCAAACTGGACCGGACTGAACCGGACTGGACCGGACTGGACCGGACTGGACCAGACTGGACCAGACTGGACCAGACTGAACCAGACTGGACCAGAATGGACCGGACTGGACCAAACTGAACCAGACTGGACCAGACTGAACCAGACTGGACCGGACTGGACCAAACTGAACCAGACTGGACCAGACTGGACCGGACTGGACCAGACTGAACCAGACTGGACCGGACTGAACCGGACTGGACCGGACTGGACCGGACTGGACCAGACTGAACCAAACTGGACCAGACTGAACCAGACTGAACCAGACTGGACCGGACTGGACCGGGCTAGCAGACTGGGGAGCAGGCGGATCAGAACCAGGTGAAAGGGATCGTGGGTCCAGATACTGTGATCAGGCTGATGAGGTGATGAGAGGACACTGAGAGAGATATTGATCAGCTGATCAGGTCTCAGGGCCTGTCTGCCCTGCGTGTTGTCTCTCAGGCTCAAGAAGTTTGTTTGTTATTCTTTGTTTTTATTTTTGCATCTTTCTGATGTTTCTTGATCTCTTACAGCACTACAGCTTTTACTCTTTTGTGTTTTATTCTATTCTAGCTTTTATTTTTAGCTTGTTTTTATTTTCTAATCTTTAATGTGTTTATGTTTTTATAACTGTTTTAATTATGTCTGAATGTTCTTTTGCACTTTGTGGAAATGTTCTTGGATGTTTCTGTGAAGCACTTTGAATCTCCCTGCTGCTGGAATGAGCTACACAAATAAAGCTGCCTTGCCTTACCTGTTACCTGAGAACACCTGCTGACGTCATCTGCTGACGTCACGTGTTGACGCTCCGTAGTGTTACCTGATCTGAGGGGCGGGACCTCAGGGGGCGGGGCCTGGTTGGGGGGTGCGGGTGCGGGTGCGTGTTCTCGTACATGTTGTTGACACTTCCTGTTTCAGTGCACAGGGAGAGCGCGCTGGGAGTGGTGGCACGCGGACACGGCGGTGAGTCTGATGTTCTGGTTCTGGTTGTTTCCGTGTTTCTCTGGTCCGGTACCGGGTCTCCGGGTCCGGGTCGGTACCGGAGGGTTAACGGGGTTCTGCTCGGGGTCTGGAGCCTCAACGCGGAAGTAGAGCAGTAAACAGAGTATTACAGCAGTAGAGACCGCTGTGCGTGTTGCTGCCAGATGTTGCAGCAACACGATCAATTATCCGGTACTTATGACCACACAGCTGGACCTCCGATCAGCTGGTTCTGGTCCTTAAAGTCAGTAGAACCCTAAAACACAGAGGTTCTCTCTGAAGTCTGAAGTCTCAGTCTGATCTCTGATCAAACTGAAACAGGAACCTCCTCCAGATGATCAGATGATCGATCAGATGATCAGGTCTGGTTCTCTCTGCAGGAAGTAACGAAGTACATCTACTCCAGTACTGCAGGTAGTCAGTTTAAAGATACTTTACATGTCCTGCTATTTCTACTGTGTTTATCTGACAGCTGCAGGATTATTACCATCAATCATAAAGTTAATCATAAAGTTATTAAATACTGACAGAGAGTCTGCTTCTCTGGACTGATCAGCCTGAGACAGAGAGAAAGAAAGAGAGAGAGAGCAGGATGTGTTTCTTTAAACTGGTTTAATGAGTTCTCAGATTACTGAATAATATCAGACAGCAGAACGATGAACCTCCACTGAGTTCCTCTTTAACTCATTCAGGACATTACAACTCAGTGGTGTGGAGACAGCCTCCTTTTTATTATATTATATATATAGTATATATTATATAGTATGTACTATATATAGTATATAGTATATACTATTATATAATATATATACTGTATATATTATATACACTATATACTATATATAGTATATAGTGTATATATTATATACTAAAGTCAGACTAAGGAGCTGTTTATCGGGAGTATTTGGTATAAGCTCCATCTCTTAGTTCTTTTAAAGGTCCCATATCAGCTCATTTTCAAGTTCATGTTTGTATTTTGTGTTTCTACTAGAACATGTTTACGTGTTTTAATGTTAAAAAAAAACTTTATTTTCCTCATACTGTCCGTCTGAATACACCTGTATTCACCCTCCGTCTGAAACGCTCCGTTTTAGCTCATTTCAACGGAATTGCGTTGCTAGGCAACAGCTTGGGTCCATGTTTACTTCCTGTCAGCTGATGTTATTTACATACACTGCAACAAGAAATAAACTGGGACACATTTAGAATGTTTATGTTTAAAACCGTGAAATGGTCTAAATATTTGTAGATTTGTGACATCACAAATGGACAGAAATCCTGACGGCTTCTTTCAAACGCAGTTTCTGAATACGGGCTGTGTGTGTTTCTCCGTATATTGAAATATAAAAGAAATGAAAATCGCACTTTTTACAATATGGACCTTTAAATGTTTGCTGCTGCCTTTCATCAAACCCAATAATGATCTGATACTGCACTATTTCTATTCTAGCTTTTATTTTAAGCTTGTTTTTATTTTCTAATCTTTAACGGTTAATGTCTTAATATTCCTTTGCACTGATTGTTTGTCTAAAGCACTTTGAATTCACCTGTTGATGGAATGTGCTCTGTAAAGCTGCCTTACCTTACCTTACCTTAGTTTACCCACAATGCCCGTCATTGTTCACCTGTTCTGATGATTGATCAGTTAGAATGAAACTGTAGATTAGTTCAAATATGACGAACCTTATTTGCCTGAACTTGTACCATGACATACCTGGAACGACCGGTAAAACGTGTGTGGAACATTCAGTTTGGCTCTTTTCTGTTATACGCATGCTGCTCACTCCACACTGCAGAAGAGTTAGTGTAGCTATGAGAATATCTAGTGAATGTTCAGTGGACGTTTGTGCAGAAATAACTGCTGCAGCTCCTCCAGACCAACAGAGGTTTCCCGTGTCTTGTGAAGTGACGGGGCTCCGCAGAGAGAAACGTTATCGTCTCCCCCGTTCCCTCCGGCCGCGGTCGGGAGGCTGAGGCAGGAAAAGCCAACACTAGGATCAGCATTGATTCATGGAGAGACCTTGGTCTGGTCAGCTAACATTACTGCCAAGCAGCTGGAATATAGAGTGATATTGTGCTTTTAGCTGACGTGTGTCTCCTCACTGTGTTGAGCGATGCTCCTTCATGTCTATGTAGAGCGAGCACAAGCGTCATATTCTTTGGAATTTCCCGGCAAAACAGTCCTGAGTTCCTTACCTAGAATAGATCAGTCCACAGGCTGTTAGAGGCCCCCGAGAGAGTCGGCGAAGGTTTCCGTTTATAGGTTACGTTACAATCCGTTCGCACAATGGTAGGGATGCACCGATACCGATGCCGGTATCGGGTCTGATACTGTGCTCATGTACTTGTACTCACAAAACGTCTCCGATACAACGGCAACGATACCACTTTACAGCAGCGTGACGTTAACCTCTCGTCACCATCTTTCGGGTCCTCACGCTCCACCTCCCCGACGGTGTCGGCCCTCACTTTCATTGCACCACGGGGTTTTGCGTGCACCCTCTGAGTTGCGCGCACGTTAGACTCCTTGGTCCGTGTTTCAAGACGGGTCAGGTGGGTTGCAGACGTCACCGCAGACCCCTGGTGCCTTTTACGTGGGCTGAGCCCCGACGCGGTTGGTGAAGGAACGCCAAGTTCCGGTCACATGACTAGTGACTAGTGGTCGGATCGCTGAGGACGCGTGTTAATACCAGGTCTGGACAGGACCTCTGACTACCAGTAGGCTGATGTAGACCACATCAGCGGGATGTTTACTTCCTGTCAGCTGATCTCATTCACGTCCAAAGTAACAGGAAGTATGATGAGTAATTCAATTTACAAAGAACTACTCAGCAGTGACAGCTGTGTCAACACTGTGACATGTCTTCTTTTCACAGAGGATTAATGGACTTCATGGTGGTTTTGTTCCCGTTGACGCCCTGATTCCTGTTTCCTTTTTCCCCGTTCATTAATCTGCAGCTGTGTTTCGACCAGAAGGTAGGATAGGTTTCCATTCATAATCTGGTTTAATCTATGTTTATGAAGTATAGTCTCTGGTGTTTTGGTATAATCTGAGGGAAGTAGTCTAACAAACACTGACTTCTTCCTACAGGCACAGAGGAGTGATCCGTTCACACCTGCTGGATCTGGACTTCGTGGATCTGGACTCGGTGGTTCTGGACTCGGTGGTTCTGGACTCGGTGGTTCTGGACTCGGTGGTTCTGGACTCAGTGGTTCTGGACTCGGTGGTTCTGGACTCAGTGGATCTGGACTCAGGGGATCTGGTCTGGATTAACGATCTGACCGTGTGGACCGGGACTGTTCTGGTCTTACTGAGACTCTGAGATGCAGCTGATCAACAGTAAAGTTGTGACTGTGATTCTGCTGTCACTTCTGCTGCTGGGGTGAGTACAAGTTCTACTACTACTACTACTACTACTACTACTACTACTACTACTACTACTACTACCACTACTACTACTACTACTACTACTACTACTACCACTACTACTACTACTACTACTACTACTACTACTACCACTACTACTACCACTACTACTACTACCACTACTACCACTACTACTACTACTACTACTACCACCACTACTACCACTACTACTACTACTACCACTACTACCACTACTACCACTACTACCACTACTACTACTACTACTATTACTACTACTACTACTACCACTACTACTACTACTACTACTACTACCACTACTACTACTACCACTACCACTACTACCACTACTACTACTACTACTACTACTACTACTACTACCACTACCACTACCACTACTACTACCACTGCTACTAATACTACTACCACTACCACTACCACTACTACTACTACTACCACTACTACCACTACCACTACTGCCGCTACTGCTACTACTACTACCACTACCGCTACCACTACTACTACTACTACTACTACCACTACTGCTACTGCTGCTACTGCTACTACTACTACCACTACCACTACTACCACTACTACTACTACTACTATTACTACTACTACTACTACCACTACTACTACTACCACTACCACTACTACTACTACCACTACCACTACCACTACTACTACTACTACCACTACTACCACTACCACTACTGCCGCTACTGCTACTACTACTACCACTACCGCTACCACTACTACTACTACTACTACTACCACTACTGCTACTGCTGCTACTGCTACTACTACTACCACTACCACTACTACCACTACTACTACTACTACTATTACTACTACTACCACTACCACTACTACTACTACCACTACCACTACCACTACTACTACCACTACTACTACTACTACTACTACTACCACCACTACTACTACTACTACTACCACTACCACTACCACTACCACTACTACTACTACTACTACTACTACCACTACCACTACTACTACCACTACCACTACTACTACTACTACCACTACCACTACTGCTACTACTACTACTACCACTGCCACTGCTACTGCTACTGCTACTACTACCACTACCACTACCACTACTACTACCACTACCACTACCACTACCACTACTACTACTACTACCACTACCACTACCACTACTACCACTACCACTACTACTACTACTACTACTACTAGTTTAAGAAGTACTAATAATACTGCTACTGGGGTTAGTTCATATACAAGTACTATTGTTAGAAGTACTAATACTACTTCTACCGGAGTGTTCATACACAAGTATTATTTTTAGAAGTACTTATACTACTATTACTACTAGGGTGAGTTTATAAAGTACTGAAGTACTACTACTGCTTCTACTGTAGACAAGAAGCTTTTGGACACAAACACTTGAAGGGGGACATTAACTACAACTCCCAAGGTGCATTTCACTAACAACCAGCCAATCAAAGAGCTTCATTAAGCTCATTAACGATGTAAATATGATCCGATCACTTCTTATTGATTACGAATGATTGATTGTGTTTGAACCCACAGAGTGCTGTATTGCTACCTCTACCAGTCCAGGTAACACACACTAATTAATATATTATATATTTAATCATGTTTTATTTTTAATATATTTAATATTTAATGTTTTATATGTTTATATAGTTTTATATTTAGTATGTTTTAATATGTCATATATGTACTATATTTTATAATATATATTATATATAATGTTTTAAGTTTAATGTATTATACATTTTATAGTCTTATATTTAATATATTTAATTTGTCATATATGTACTTTATTTTATATTCAATCCTAACAGGAAGCTCAGGATGAGATTTATTTTTCAAAACAAAAGCCCCATAGAGTAACTCTACCCTAACAGGAAGCTCAGGATGAGGCTTGTTTTTCAAAAGAAAAGCCCCATAGAGTACCTTTATCCTAACAGGAAGCTCAGGATGAGGCTTGTTTTTCAAAATAAAAGTCCCATAGAGTAACTCTATCCTAAGAGGAAGCTCGGGATGAGGCTTGTTTTTCAAAAGAAAAGCCCCATAGAGTAACTCTATCCTAACAGGAAGCTCAGGATGAGGCTTGTTTTTTCAAAATAAAAGCCCCATAGAGTACCTTTATCCTAATGGGAAGCTCTGGATGAGGCTTGTTTTTCAAAATAAAAGCCCCATAGAGCAACTCTAGCACACAGTCAAAATTTCTTGCGAAATCTTTCTAGTCATTTATTTTCTTCACATAATGTGTTATAAACCTTTTTAAACACGTATTACCAGATATAGAATTTAAACTTATTATTTATTGACTGATTAATGTTTGTGTTTGCTAACAGATTCGTGAGCTTCAGGCTGAACGACGCCAGTCGAGAGAACGGGTCAGTAACAGTTTCTATACTCCTTCAGGGTGTGGACTGATAGTCTTATCAGCCTGCTCACACAGAGAGTCTGTTGACCAGGAACCACAGGACTGTTTCATTATTTAATAACCAGACAGGATGTCCTCTAGAGATATCTGCATCATTATCTTGTCTAGTCATATCTCTGATTCTAGATATCCCTGATTACATTATGACTGGTACTATTCAAACTGCCTCCTTTTGAGATATCTAAAAGTAAATCTTGACTAGTCCTAATGAAGTTTATTTAGGATTAGATGGATAACTGAATAACAGATATCTCTATCTGTTGTTTGGACTAGTCACAGTGACGTTATGGATATCTGGAATAAGAGTTACGACTAGTCAGAATGACGTTGCAGTGTTGCTGTGATGGTGTTTGCTATGAGTGTGTGTGGGGTGTGTATTTAAGAGGTTTTCAGTTTTCCATTAACCAACAATGGTTTAGTTATTAGAAGCAACCAGACACTCTGGTTCCAGAACCGGTCCAGTCTGAATGTGTTGACAGGTTTTTATCTACCTATCTACCTATCTAAATGACATATCTACCTATAATAACCTTGAGGTTCAGGTTCAGGTGTGATCACCTGGTGACACCTGGTGGCAGCTGTAGAGAACTACAGTAACAGACACACTGATCTCTCACTAACTACTACAGCAGAAGCCTCACATTAATCATATAAACAATAATATAACAATAATAATAATCGTTTATTAACCGCAACCGCTTATCCTGTTAGTGGAGCCGACACAAATAGACTGACAACCATTCACACCTACGGGACATTTAGAGTCAATGAACATGCATGTCTTTGGACTGTGGGAGGAAACCTGAGCACCCGGAGAAAACCCACGCTGACATGGGGAGAACATGACGACTCTGGGCCGTCATGTATCATATAACATTTTATATATAAATATATATATATATATATATATTATTGTGCAGACCTCCTGCTGATGTCATCCCTGTGAGTTATGAGCTCCACCTGGTGGCTCCTGATCAGTGAGTACCTTCATCATCATCATCATCATCCTCATCCTCATCCTAATCAATCACTGTCAGTGTGAAACAGACTGCACTGCATCTATCTTCCATTTGCTTTGTGCAATGCATTGTGGGAGAACAGCTTGACTTCGAACTCACCGCAGAGTCGGTGTGTAATCTGACAAGTATGTATACAGTATGTACTGTATACAGTATATAAATGCATGTGTATATATATATACGTAGCAACGGTCTGTTATACATGGCAACGGTATGTTATACATAGCAACGGTCTGTTATACATAGCAACGGTCTGTTATACATGGCAACGGTCTGTTATACATAGCAACGGTCTGTTATACATAGCAACGGTCTGTTATACATGGCAACGGTCTGTTATACATGGCAACGGTTTGTTATACATGGCAACGGTCTGTTATACATAGCAACGGTCTGTTATACATGGCAACGGTCTGTTATACATAGCAACGGTCTGTTATACATAGCAACGGTCTGTTATACATGGCAACGGTCTGTTATACATAGCAACGGTCTGTTATACATAGCAACGGTCTGTTATACATAGCAACGGTCTGTTATACATGGCAACGGTCTGTTATACATAGCAACGGTCTGTTATACATAGCAACGGTCTGTTATACATGGCAACGGTCTGTTATACATAGCAACGGTCTGTTATACATAGCAACGGTCTGTTATACATAGCAACGGTCTGTTATACATGGCAACGGTCTGTTATACATGGCAACGGTTTGTTATACATGGCAACGGTCTGTTATACATGGCAACGGTCTGTTATACATAGCAACGGTCTGTTATACATGGCAACGGTCTGTTATACATAGCAACGGTCTGCTATACATAGCAACGATGTGTTATACATAGCAACGGTCTGTTATACATAGCAACGGTCTGTTATACATAGCAATGGTCTGTTATACATAGCAACGGTCTGTTATACATAGCAATGGTCTGTTATATATAGCACTGGCACACATCGGTGATGGTGTACAGTGATGCTAATGCTAACTGTTAGCTCTGGTGGGTTGGTTTGCTTCAAGGGCTAACAATGCTAACAGCGCTAACAATGCTAACAGCGCTAACAATGCTTACAGCGCTAACAATGCTAACAGCGCTAACAATGCTTACAGCGCTAACAATGCTAACAGCGCTAACAATGCTTACAGCGCTAACAATGCTAACAGCGCTAACAATGCTTACAGCGCTAACAATGCTTACAGCGCTAACAATGCTTACAGCGCTAACAATGCTTACAGCGCTTGAGTTGTTGTGTGATCTGATGAGGAAACTCTGTGTTTCAGTCTGCAGTACAAACAGCCGAGCCTCACACAGGGGTGAGTATCATTCACTGCTGTTGTTGTTGTTGTTGTTGTTGTTGTTGTTGTTTGTTTGTTAATGATGTCATTCCGTGTTTTCCACCGTAGTCGTACCGACGTGATGACGGTGACGCCCTGGTTGGCTCCTATTGTCTGGGAGGGTTGCTTTAACCCGGTTCTACTCGACAGCATCTACAAACCAAAGAACATCACCGTCGCCGCCACCGTGTTCGCTGTCGGAAAGTAAGTATGAAATCACAACGCCGTGCTTTCCACGCCGTCCTGAACGCGAGCTGCGTTCAGGACAAAGGCTCGGAACGCGAAGCCTCCAACAATGACAGCGATTAAATCCCATGCATCTCTGCTTTGAGACCTTAGATTTGGAGGTGACCTCTCTGACCTTCTGGACAGGTACATCATATTCCTGAAAGACTTCCTGGAGACGGCAGAGAAGCACTTCTTCGTTGGTTTCAAGGTGCATATTTACGTGTTCACCGACCGGCCGACCGAGGTGCCCCAAGTCAAAATGGCCGCCGGCAGACAGGTAAACTCGTGCTAGTGCGACATATTCACACTGATCTGAGATGTTTGATATCCAACGACTCCTCTTCCTCCTCTTCCTCCTCTTCCTCCTCCAGATGACGGTGCGTTCGGTGCCCAGCTCCAATCGTTGGCAGGAGATCTCTGCTCGGAGGATGGAGCTCATCCAGACGCTGACAGAGGATCTTCTTCGTAATCACACCGACTACATCTTCTGTTTGGACGTCGACTCTCGGTTCCACAGCCGCTGGGGGACCGAGTCACTGGGCGCACTGGTCGCCGTGGTACATCCAGGTCAGTGGGCGACACCGAATCATCATCCAGGCTGATGTTCAGCAGAGTCTCATATTCATGTATCTCTGCCTGAGTACTTTCAGCGTGTCGGCTGCCGTTAAGGTTCAGGCTGTTTCCTCCAATAGTGAACTAGACAACCTGATGAATCCATCGGTACCAACCAGGTCAGACTAGCTGGTAGTGAAGGAGGTTAAATAACGCTCCAAACCTACGCCACATGTTGGCGAGGAAAAACTGTCATGTCCATTTTGAAAGGGGTCCCTTGACCTCTGACCTCCAGATATGTGAATGTGTAAGGGTTTTTTTTCCGAAAAAAAAACACTAAAAAAAAGTCAGAAAAATGTATTAAAATCTTTTTTTTTTTTTTTTTTTTTTTTAAGTCAGTAAAATGTTAAAAATAAAAAAATTCTGAAAATTGTCTAAAAATGTTCAAGAAAGGTCAGAAAAATGCTAAAAAAAATCAAAATAAAAAGTTTTTAAAGTATTCATGTATCTCTGCCTGAGTACTTTCAGCGTGTCGGCTGCCGTTAAGGTTCAGGCTGTTTCCTCCTTGTGTGTTCAGGTTACTACAGGGACGACCGGAGTAGGTTCCCCTACGAGCGGAGAACCGTGTCCAGAGCTTACATGGGTCCTGGGGAGGGGGACTTCTACTACTGTGGGGGGGCGTTTGGAGGCCTCCTGCAGGAAGTACACCTGCTCGCCAAAACCTGCCGCTCCAACTTTGAGGCTGACGCCCGGGAAGGCATCGAGGCTGCCTGGCAGGAGGAGAGTCACCTGAACAGGTAGTTAGGAGGAGAGTCACCTGAACAGGTAGACAGGAGGAGAGTCACCTGAACAGGTAGTTAGGAGGAGAGTCACCTGAACAGGTAGACAGGAGGAGAGTCACCTGAACAGGTAGGCAGGAGGAGAGTCACCTGAACAGGTAGTTAGGAAGAGAGTCACCTGAACAGGTAGTTAGGAAGAGAGTCACCTGAACAGGTAGTTAGGAAGAGAGTCACCTGAACAGGTAGGCAGGAGGAGTGTCACCTGAACAGGTAGTTAGGAGGAGAGTCACCTGAACAGGTAGGCAGGAGGAGAGTCACCTGAACAGGTAGACAGGTGGAGAGTCACCTGAACAGGTAGTTAGGAAGAGAGTCACCTGAACAGGTAGGCAGGAGGAGTGTCACCTGAACAGGTAGGCAGGAGGAGTGTCACCTGAACAGGTAGGCAGGAGGAGAGTCACCTGAACAGGTAGACAGGTGGAGAGTCACCTGAACAGGTAGTTAGGAAGAGAGTCACCTGAACAGGTAGGCAGGAGGAGTGTCACCTGAACAGGTAGACAGGAGGAGAGTCACCTGAACAGGTAGTTAGGAGGAGAGTCACCTGAACAGGTAGTTAGGAGGAGAGTCACCTGAACAGGTAGACAGGAGGAGAGTCACCAGGTGTTGACCCTCGTTGTATTTTCTAATCACTTCCTGTTCCTGTGTTCAGGTACATGTGGATCAACAAGCCCAGTAAGGTGCTCTCACCTGAGTACCTGTGGCAGGACTTCAAACCCAGAAACGGTGAACTTCACATCATCAGATTCTCCGGAGTCGTCAAGAACTACGCTGCAATCCGACCCAACCCCTGAGAGTCCGGACCGGACCGAACCTCCAAGAAAACGTCACGGTTTGGAACCGGTTCACACCTGTCTCTAACACCTGAGGCTTACCCACAACCCACCTCTTCACCTGACGTCTAGCGTCAGTCAGTCAGTCCTAATTTGAACGGCTAAAAGACTTCACAGAATTATCGTACACTAAAGAAGCACTTCCTGTCGTTACACGGCGTCACGGCCTGATCCGTCCCGCCGACGCTCTCAGGACCGTTAGCTAGCGTTCGTCAGCTCTTCTTTAACTCTCTAAATCTATCAGGTTTAGTTTTACGTACCTTTTTTTAGCCGTCACATTAGCCGAAGCTTCTGTTCTTTTTGCATCTAGTGTTTTACTTATTTAACTATGAAACTCAGGTGACCTACACTAAGCACTGTGCCTGAATGCATCACGTGTGACACTAATGCATGAAGCTGTTGTTTTTCTTTCCAGACGAGTTGTGACCGAGGATGTTGTTAGCGGCCAAACAAGAAATAGCCGTTATAGAACAAAAGGGGGCTTCTGCGGGTCCTCAACCCTCTGAGGTCTAAAGCCTCGTCCACACCGGGACCGTCAGCAGCGTGGCGGCAGCATTACCTGATGTTTTTTTTATTTTGGCGTCTGTGTTAACAGGTTAGAGCAGCCACACTGCCCGCGTGAAATGCGCGACTCGACTGCGTCTCTTCTAGAGATTCGAGGTCTCGTCTATTTTTGACGCAAGCTGCGCGTTTCACAGCAACAACAGACAGTGAAGGTGATCTATTGACTGTATATTAACATCATATCAGAAACATAACTACAGTTTACACGTTTATCTGTAGAATATGTTACGGGATGAAAAAAAAGTAAAGACTTAAATCAACACTTCCTGCTTTCATTTCAAAATAAAAGCCCTCAAGCGTATTTTCTGTGGACAGAATTCCTTCATTTGTTAACACAAGGCTTTTATTCTGAAATATGTGCCGGACAGTGCTGTAGAACATGCAGTGACTTGGACAACTCCATGAATGAATATAGTACGGGGTTTTAATGGTGGATTATTACTATTACTTACAAATTACCACACGTTTCTGAACCTTCGACATTTATAATGAAAATTAATGGACATTATGAAAGTCAAACTCTATGTAGAAAGAAAGGGCTGACAGCAGCAGCTGCAGAAACGCAGCTGGTGTGAACACCCGACGCAGGAATCACTGGACTGTTTTCATTATTTTCATATCTGTACTGGATGACGTTCAAGGGTTGATATGTTTATAAAACGTAAAT
This sequence comes from Sebastes paucispinis, assembly GCA_036937225.1. Lineage (NCBI taxonomy): Eukaryota > Metazoa > Chordata > Actinopteri > Perciformes > Sebastidae > Sebastes > Sebastes paucispinis. The sequence continues at coordinate 1,048,068 of JAUPFX010000015.1, read as the reverse complement.
ACCGGCCCAATATGTCTGTATATGTCTAATATATTCACTGCTCATGTACTGTATGTTACCATTGTGTTCTTTAAACATGCCAATAAATTAATTTACTCAAATAAATTCTAGGACTTGTTTTCATTTATACTCATTTTGTCTTCCTACTTCTGCCAGTATGACCACGAAATACACAATACAAAATACACAATACAGAATACACAATACAGAATACAGAATACAAATGGTATTAGCTTTCATTCTGTGGTCATAAATGTAACCTGCAGAACCCTGAGCTATAGAGATGTAGTTTCCATGAACAGTTAACAAAGAAGACAGGTGAACACTCGCTGTTACTAACAGGCTGCTTTAACCTTTTGTATCTGTACACCGGCTGTAAAGGGCCGGTCTGTTATCTAGTTCTGTTGTGAGGTTTCTCTATCGTCCTGAATCCTCTCAGTGGTGTTGTGAGGTTTCTCCATCATCCTGTATCCTTTCAGTGGTGTTGTGAGGTTTCTCCATCATCCTGTATCCTCTCAGTGGTGTTGTGAGGTTTCTCCATCATCCTGTATCCTCTCAGTGGTGTTGTGAGGTTTCTCTATCATCCTGTATCCTCTCAGTGGTGTTGTGAGGTTTCTCCATCATCCTGAATCCTCTCAGTGGTGTTGTGAGGTTTCTCCATCATCCTGTATCCTCTCAGTGGTGTTGTGAGGTTTCTCTATCATCCTGAATCCTCTCAGTGGTGTTGTGAGGTTTCTCCATCATCCTGAATCCTCTCAGTGGTGTTGTGAGGTTTCTCCATCATCCTGTATCCTCTCAGTGGTGTTGTGAGGTTTCTCCATCATCCTGTATCCTCTCAGTGGTGTTGTGAGGTTTCTCCATCATCCTGTATCCTCTCAGTGGTGTTGTGAGGTTTCTCCATCATCCTGTATCCTTTCAGTGGTGTTGTGAGGTTTCTCCATCATCCTGTATCCTCTCAGTGGTGTTGTGAGGTTTCTCCATCATCCTGTATCCTCTCAGTGGTGTTGTGAGGTTTCTCCATCATCCTGTATCCTTTCAGTGGTGTTGTGAGGTTTCTACATCATCCTGTATCCTCTCAGTGGTGTTGTGAGGTTTCTCCATCATCCTGTATCCTCTCAGTGTTCCTGATGGATTTAAATCCAAACATTCACATTTTAGTTAAAGTATGTTTTAGTCTCAAAATGCTATTTCAGGTTTCAGGCTTCAGGTTGACAGAAGTTAACTGTTGTTGCCTCTGATTGGCTATTGTAGTAGCATCAGATAACGCGTGTGCGTGTGCGTGTGCGTGTGTGAGGCTGACTGATTGTTTTTGAAAATCTGAAAAAGGAGAAAAGAAACAGGAAGTCATCACAAAGACAGGAAACTGAAATACTGTAAGCACAGAAGAAGTGTGTGTGAGTGTGTGTGTGTGTGCGTGTGTGTGTGTGTGTGTGTGTATGTGTGTAGCAGTCACAGTTCAGGTCTCATAATGTTAGTCAGTTTTCACACACACACACATTAAAACAGAGTGTGTGTGTGTAGAGAGAGACAGTCAAGGTGCCCTCGCACGCCAAACATCCTGAATCCATTTATGACCTGTGTGTGTGTGTGTGTGTGTGTGTGTGTGTGTGTGTGTGTGTGTGTGTGTGTGTGTGTGTGTGTGTGTGTGTGTGTGTGTGTGTGTGTGTGTGTGTGTGTGTGTGTGTGTGTGTGTGTGTGTGTGTGTGTGTGTGTGTGTGTGTGCGTGCGTGCGTGTGTGTGTGTTGGGGGGGGGAAGACATGATTTCATTTCAGGGCGAGCGAGCTCAGCTGAAGAATGAGAATGAGAGGGAGGAGGGAGGACGGAGGAGAGGAGGGAGTAGAGGAGGGAGGAGAGGAGGGAGGAGGCAGCCAAGCATAGGTTAGATCAGATCAGATGAGTCCTTCAGCAGACGGAGGAGGAGGAGAGACGAAGCTCAGTGGGAATCGAACCGTCGACCTGCTCCAGACGTTCAGCTCATCTTCATTAACCAACATCAGGAAGCTGCTGAGGACGACTGAGGAAGACGAGCAGGTCAGACCTTCTTCTTCTTCTTCTCTTTTCTCTCAGATTTAACGGTGAAGTCAACATTTAATATTTCTTTATTAATTACAGACATTTAGTGTTTTATTAGAAGTTCTCATGTCTTACTGAAGTAAAAGTACCAACACCACCGTGTACAAATACTCAAAGCAAATCTCCTACATTAAAAACACACACAGTTATATTTATTTACACTTTTATGATTTCTTCTTCTTTAGTTGTTTTTATACTGTGATTGCTTTCACTGCTTCTGTTTATCTCTTAAAGCGTTATACAAATATAATGTTGTATTATTATTATTATTATTATTATTATTATCATAGTTGTTATTATTATTTATTATTTTAGTTATTATTATTTATTACTGTAGTTATTATTATTATTTATTATTGTAGTTATTATTTTAGTTATTATTATTTATTACTGTAGTTATTATTATTATTTATTATTGTAGTTATTATTTTAGTTATTATTATTTAATATTGTAGTTATTATTGTAGTTATTATTATTTGTAATTGTAGTTATTATTATAGTTATAGTTATTATGATACCAGGCTGCTTCCATCTGACTGAAGAGAAGAACTTTGGGAATGAATCTTTTATTTCAGCTAAAAATATCAGTAAAATTAATGTTTAATATTTCCTTATTAGAAGATAATTACATAACACACCTGTCTGACGCTGACATGCTGTTGTTGTTGTTGTTGTTGTTGTTGTCGTCAGTGTGGTCCTCTCAGGTGTGCATCTCCATGGCGACAGGCGTGTGTGTGTTGCTGAGCGTGTGGGTCGGTGTGTGCGCGGCGTTCAACCTCGACACGTCGTTCCCGCTGCTGAAGACGGGCGGAGACGGAAGTCTGTTCGGACTGTCTGTCGCTCTGCACCGAGACCTGAGGACAGACACTCACCTGTGAGTACATACCTGTCTGTCTGTCTGTCTCTCTGTTACCTGTCTGTCTGTCTGTCTGTCTGTTTGTTACCTGTTGCTCTGTTACCTGTCTGTTTGTCTCTCTGTCTGTCCGTCTGTCTGTCTGTCTGTCTGTCTCTCTGTTACCTGTCTGTCTGTCTGTCTGTCTGTCTGTCTGTTACCTGTCCCACGGTCGGCTGTTTTTTCGGCCCTTTGTCGGCCCCTTGTTGGCCCCTTGTCGGCCGCTTGTCGGTCCATGGTCGGCCCATGGTCGGCCCTTTGTCGGCCCCTTGTCGGCCCTTTGTCGGCCCCTTGTTGGCCCATGGTCGGCCCATGGTAGGCCCTTTGTCGGCCCCTTGTCGGCCCCTTGTCGGCCCATGGTCGGCCCATGGTCGGCCCCTTGTTGGCCCCATTGTCGGCCCATATTCGGCCCATGGTCGGCCCATGGTCGGCCCCTTGTCGGCCCATGGTCGGCCCATGGTCGGCCCTTTGTCGGCCCCTTGTCGGCCCTTTGTCGGCCCCTTGTTGGCCCATGGTTGGCCCATGGTAGGCCCTTTGTCGGCCCCTTGTCAGCCCCTTGTCGGCCCATGGTCGGCCCATGGTCGGCCCCTTGTCGGCCCCATTGTCGGCCCATGGTCGGCCCTTTGTCGGCCCCTTGTCGGCCCTTTGTCGGCCCCTTGTCGGCCCATGGTCGGCCCATGGTCGGCCTTTTGTCGGCCCCTTGTCGGCCCTTTGTCGGCCCCTTGTCGGCCCATGGTCGGCCCATGGTCGGCCCTTTGTTGGCCCCTTGTCGGCCCCTTGTCGGCCCATGGTCGGCCCATGGTCGGCCCTTTGTCGGCCCCTTGTCGGCCCCTTGTCGGCCCATGGTCGGCCCATGGTAGGCACTTTGTCGGCCCCTTGTCGGCCCCTTGTCGGCCCATGGTCGGCCCATGGTCGGCCCTTTGTCGGCCCCTTGTCGGCCCTTTGTCAGCCCATGGTCGGCCCATGGTCGGCCCATGGTCGGCCCATGGTCGGCCCTTTGTCGGCCCCTTGTCGGCCCATGGCCGGCCCATGGTCGGCCCCTTGTCGGCCCCTTGTCGGCCCCATGGTCGGCCCATGGTCGGCCCATGGTCGGCCCCTTGTCGGCCCTTTGTCGGCCCATGGTCGGCCCATGGTCGGCCCTTTGTCGGCCCCTTGTTGGCCCATGGTCGGCCCATGGTAGGCCCTTTGTCGGCCCCTTGTCGGCCCTTTGTCGGCCCCTTGTTGGCCCATGGTCGGCCCATGGTAGGCCCTTTGTCGGCCCCTTGTCGGCCCATGGTCGGCCCATGGTCGGCCCTTTGTCGGCCCCTTGTCGGCCCCTTGTCGGCCCATGGTCGGCCCATGGTCGGCCCATGGTCGGCCCATGGTCGGCCCATGGTCGGCCCTTTGTCGGCCCCTTGTCGGCCCTTTGTCGGCCCATGGTCGGCCCATGGTCGGCCCTTTGTCGGCCCCTTGTCGGCCCCTTGTTGGCCCATGGTCGGCCCATGGTAGGCCCTTTGTCGGCCCCTTGTTGGCCCATGGTCGGCCCATGGTAGGCCCTTTGTCGGCCCCTTGTCGGCCCATGGTCAGCCCATGGTCGGCCCTTTGTCGGCCCCTTGTCGGCCCCTTGTCGGCCCATGGTCGGCCCATGGTCGGCCCTTTGTCGGCCCCTTGTCGGCCCCTTGTCGGCCCCTTGTCAGCCCCTTGTTGGCCCATGGTAGGCACTTTGTCGGCCCATGGTCGGCCCATGGTCGGCCCATGGTCGGCCCTTTGTCGGCCCCTTGTCGGCCCATGGTCGGCCCATGGTCGGCCCCTTGTCGGCCCCATTGTCGGCCCATGGTCGGCCCTTTGTCGGCCCCTTGTCGGCCCTTTGTCGGCCCATGGTCAGCCCATGGTCGGCCCTTTGTCGGCCCTTTGTCGGCCCCTTGTCGGCCCCTTGTCGGCCCCTTGTCGGCCCCTTGTCGGCCCATGGTCGGCCCATGGTCGGCCCTTTGTCGGCCCCTTGTCGGCCCCTTGTCAGCCCCTTGTTGGCCCATGGTCGGCCCATGGTAGGCACTTTGTCGGCCCCTTGTCGGCCCCTTGTCGGCCCATGGTCGGCCCATGGTCGGCCCTTTGTCGGCCCCTTGTCGGCCCCTTGTCGGCCCATGGTCGGCCCATGGTCGGCCCTTTGTCAGATGCCACTCACAATATAAACATGAGTATTTAATGTAGATTTATCAAAGTGAAATAGATTTGATGAAGCAGAAGAAGTCGTCTGTGTTTCACACATACTCCGTCTGCTGCAGTGTGAGAATGAGCTGTTGCACAAGGAGTTCTTTAAAGGGAAAATACTTTAACCCTGTTACACAAGAGGAATTCAGTCAGTCAGATGGTGGATGCCCTGCAGCGTTAATAACGGGTTTGGATTCTCCTGAAGTCCTGGGGGGGGGTGGGGGCATTGATGCTATAACTAACTTCCTGTTGTTGTTACCACCTGTTCCTTTACCCCCCCCCCTCCCCCCTTTAACTCCCCCCACTCTGAGACCTCCAGGTCCAGAGCGTAGAGGTCACTCAGAGGTCATCTAGCGGTCTGTCTCTACAGTCACCATGACGACCGTCTCTTTATGGTCTCTAATTGAATTAGCTGCTAACACACACACACACACACACACAGTTCAGGGGTCAGGAGGTCAATGTGTCCCGCCCATCAGATGCTTGAACAGCTCTGACATCATCACCATGGTAACACACACCTGATCAGATCTGAGGTCAGAGGTCACACAGAGACCTGGATCAGCTGCTGTGTGTTCAGCTGGTAGACTGATCTGAGATCTGTGTGTGTGTGTGTGTGTGTGTGGGTGGGTGTGTGTGGACAGGAAATGAAACACACACACACACACACACACAGAGATGTTTCCAGTAAGACTGAGAACTGGTTGTGTTTCTGGTGATACTGGGAAAAGTAATCCCATTACTGTCACCAGTTACTGAGACAGAATCAGCTGATTTTGTGTCACATGACTTTACCTCATCATCAGGACACCTTAGAGAGACGCCGTGTCCTCCGTCTGTCATTGTCTGTTTCCTGTCCTTCATTTGTGTGTGTGTGTGTGTCCTTTATGTCCTTCAGACTCAGACGTCTCTTCGTCTCTTCGTTCAGGACGACAACGAAGAACAAAAAGACCTCGGACACATTCAGAGTGTTTCCAGCTGATGTTATTGTTGTTGGCGTGGAGACGACCGGGTCTCTCTCTGTCCTCCTCTCAGTCTGAGACTAATTCATCTTCCTTTTATCTTAGTGACGTATTCAGACCATCAGGGGAAACGCAAGAAATACAAATCTATTATATTATATTTCATTCAAAGTAATCACAGTCAACAGCACAGAGGCTCTATAGGCTCCGCTGGGGACAGCAACCGGAAAGAACCCATACTCTCTGGTAACTGGGGATGGCTACCGATGGCTACCGATGGCTACAGATGGCTACAGATGGCTACCGATGGCTACCGATGGCTACAGATGGCTACAGATGGCTACAGATGGCTACAGATGGCCACAGATGACCACCGATGGCTACAGATGGCTACAGATGGCCACCGATGGCTACAGATGGCTACCGATGGCTACCGATGGCTACAGATGGCTACCGATGGCTACAGATGGCCACCGATGGCTACAGATGGCTACAGATGGCCACCGATGGCTACAGATGGCTACCGATGGCTACCGATGGCTACAGATGGCTACCGATGGCTACCGATGGCTATAGATGGCTACCGATGGCTACCGATGGCTACAGATGGCTACCGATGGCTACAGATGGCTACAGATGGCTACAGATGGCTACAGATGGCCACCGATGGCTAAAGATGGCTACAGATGGCTACTGATGGCTACAGATGGCTAAAGATGGCTACCGATGGCTACCGATGGCTACCGATGGCTACCGATGGCTACCGATGGCTACAGATGCTACAGGGGAAAGCCAAGGCGCTGTCCTGGTCCTGTTTTGGTTGACACCCGTCCTTTGTGCGGTAAATGGAGGTGGTACCGGTTCAGACAGGAGTGCGTAGTGACCGCGAGGCCGATAGGGAGCCAGTCTAAATGCTGATGGTGTCGTTATTCTGTAGACTTCATAATGAGACGTCAAAGCTAAAAACTGCTCTATTGACACTTTAAAGGTGTCCAGGTGTCCTTGAAGGAGTTCCAGGTTGTGGTACAGGTAACAGAGCCCCTCACCTGTCTCACCTGTCTCACCTGTCTCGTCCTGTCTCACCTGTCTCACCTGCCTCACCTGTCTCGTCCTGTCTCACTTGTCCTACCTGTCTCGTCCTGACAGGCTATTGGTCGGAGCTCCCAGGGAGAAGGCGGAGCCTAACGTTCCAGCCAATCGAACAGGAGGAGTGTACAGCTGCCCGATCACCGCTGACCAATCAGAGTGCAGCAGGATGCAGCTCATAGACCCAGGTGACTCACCCGTTTTTGATTTTATTTATTGAAGGAATCGGCATTAAAAACTCTTGTGTTCAGTCTGTGATATATATACTGTATATATAAATGTATATATATATCTCTAATAGACTGTATATAGTCTGAGGTCTGAGCTCAGGCCTCTCTGTAGCTTTCAGGTGAATCCTGTAAACGTCTGTTTTCGGCTCTGTGATGTTATCTCTCTCCTGGTGCATTATGGGTAGTCCATCCCTCAGTGGAAAGTGGCAGCTGCGGTCTGTTTCTGTTATCTGTAATCTGTATTTTTTAATGTCACAAACACACACACACGCATACACACACGCACACACACAACACACACACACACACACACACACACACACACACACACACATGTGCAGTGTGTCACTCACCTGGTCTGTCCTGTTTCAGACCTGAATCCGTCTGAGGACCTGATTGAGGACATGTGGTTGGGCGTCTCAATAGCCAGTCAGGGCCGACCTGGGGGGAGGGTCCTGGTGAGTCTGTGTTCTCATTGGCTGATCAAGCTGTCACTCAAACTCACTGTAACTGTCTGACTAGTTGGATGTCTGTATAACTAACTAACCCTCTCTCCTCTCCTCTCCTCTCCT
>JAUPFX010000015.1:990064-1030064 GCA_036937225.1 Sebastes paucispinis | reverse complement strand
CTACTGGTAACCATGACAGTTTATGATGCATGCTGTCTGTGTTCGTTCTCATGGGGCAGTGTAACACAAGTCTTGCAGCTCTGTTTTGTGCAATTTGTAGTTTACGCAGTATGCTTTTTGGTGCAGAAGACCATACAGGTGAGCAATAGTCCAGGTGGCTTAAACTTAAAGATTTAACTACTTGTCCCAGAACGTGTGCTGGAACATACGGAAGGCATTTTTTTGCCATGGAGATACCATTTCCCATTTTCCTGACAATTGTTTCTATGTGCTCGACCCATGACAGTTGATTGTCTATGGTTAGTCCCAGTAATGTGACCTTATCCACCTGCTGTATAGGTTCACTGTCCAAGTAGAGATGCATTGTGGGCATAGATGACAGCTTATGACTAGATCCAAAAATAATGGATTTGGTTTTTGAGATATTTAGTACCAACTTATTTTGTTTTATCCAATCGTAGACCAAGTTTAGGTCTGAAGATAGAACTTGGTCTAGTTCGCCGCTTGTATTTGCTGCGTAATACAGTGTGGAATCATCGGCGTACATTTGTATACTGGCTTTATGCAATACAGATGGCAAGTCATTTGTGAAGATGGAGTACAGGAGAGGTCCAAGACAGCTGCCCTGCGGCAGGCCACAGTTAAGCCCTTTACTGTTAGACATGCTGCCATTGTAATACACCCTTTGTGTTCTGCATAAAAGATAATTCTTCATAAATGTGATTGCACTTGATCTAAATCCATAACGTTGTAGTTTATTAATTAAAAGGTCATGATCTATGACATCAAATGCCGCGCTGAAATCCAGTAACACTGCACCTGTTATCCTAGAATTATCTATCTCTTTTAGCCAGTCGTCTGTCATTTGCGTTAGTGCAGAACAAGTGGAGTAGTGATGTCTGTAAGCATGTTGAAATCTAGTGTACAGGCCATTACAGTCAAAGTAATCTTGTATTTGTGAATGGACTATTCTCTCCATCAGTTTGCTTAGTACAGGGAGAATACTGATGGGTCTGCTGTTCTGCCCAGTAAATGTTAATCTGCCATCTTTAGGTAAGGGAATTATTTTACCTTCTTTCCAAATACTGGGATATATACCTTCCATTAGACATTTATTTAATATGTGACATATGGGACCAGAAATGTAATCGGCTGAGAGACAAAGTACCTTACTGTCCAGCATATCAGTGCCTACGGAGCCATAATCAGGAAGGGCTTTTAACAACTTCCTTACTTCACTCTCATCCACACTGTTAAACTGAAATGAACAACTTTTGTTAATCATTATATTGTTACTTATAAGGTTGAGAGTATTGGAATCCATGCTGCTCATATTCTTCCTTAGTGCATCGACCTTATTCACAAAGTAATCATTAAAATAATTGGCTATGTCAAATGGTTTAGTCAAAAACCTGCCATCCGACTGAACAAAAGAAGGACTCCCAGTTTTATTTCTCCCCATTATTTCATTTAAGGTTCTCCAGAGTTCTTTACCATCTAGTTTCACTGCATTTATTTTATTTTTATAATATTCCTTTTTCATGCTTTTATTCTGTTTTGTCACTCGGTTTCTCAATTGACAATATTTTAGTCTGTCTTCCACAGATCCTGACTTTGCTAATGTGGATTTGGCTTTGTCTCTCTGTTTCATAAGGTCTTTTAAAGACTCATTCAACCATGGAGCTGGTCTGGATTTGGCAGTATACTTCTTCATGGGAGCATGGTTGTCGACAATCCTCATAAAGATGTTCATAAAAATATGTAAAGAAGCCTCAGGCTCTTGTGTAGCATACACATCGGCCCAGTTTACATTCCTGACATCCTCCAAAAAACGTTCTGAGATGAATTTCTTATACATTCTCTTATTAATAATTTTGACACCACATTTAGGAATTTTGGTTCTCCTGGTAATAGCTATAATGTTATGGTCACTGAACCCTACAGGTAGAGAGACTGGTTTAGTGCAGCGCTCAGGAGCATTTGTGTAAATATGGTCGATGCAAGTGGCAGATGTATGACCAGCACTGTTAGTAAAGACTCTGGTCGGTTGAGAAATCATCTGTGATAGATTACAAGCACTGACTAGTGACACCATCTTCTTTTTCATCGGGCATTGACTTGCAAGCCAGTCAATATTCATGTCCCCTAATATGAAAATTTCACCATTCACATCTGCAGCTCTGTCAATTAGTTCACATAAGTCATTCAGATAATGAGTATCAGTTCCTGGAGGCCTGTAGCAACAGCCTATCAAGATTGGTTTTAGGTGAGGAAGATGTACTCTAACCCACAAGGATTCTAAGTTATTTGGCATGAGCTCAGCACACAGTGTTGCAGGAAAATTGTTTTTTATATATATCGCTACTCCACCTCCATGTATATTTCTGTCCCTCCTGAAGATGTTATAGCCATCAATAGATACCTCAGCATTCTGGATAGTTACATCCAAGTGGGTCTCAGACACAGCCAAGATGTGGATGGTGTTATTCTGAGTGAGATTGTTCAGTTCATGTACCTTATTTCTGACACTGCAGATATTCAGATGAGCCATAATAAGGCCCTTTGTAGGAGATGTTAACATGCTGAAAATCATAATTTGAAATATGTTCTTACATTTTTTTGGTTTGTATAAACTGTGGTGGCATTTAGTGGTTTGAAATGAATCACAGAAAATAATATGGAATGAGAGCGTTTGTTAGTCATTGTCTGTGTGGTTATCTCCAAGATGTTAGAATGCAGTAGAGATAGTAACCTGCATGGAATAATCCTACCTCCATGATAGTCCCAGCAGCAGGTCATTTATTCACCAAACTTGTCCAGTTCATTGCTGTCTCTTATAAGGAGAACTTTTGCTGCCTCTGGCGTCGATCCATTCAACTTAATGAATACTTTGCAATTCGTAGTCCAAGTCGCCTGGATCTTGTTTTGTTTTCTTAATATGCGTGCTCGTCTAGCGATGTCCGCGTTCTTCTTGGTGAGATGTTCATTGATGTACACATTAGACCCCTTTAGTTTCCTTCCTTGCCTGAGGAGCGCATACTTTTTCTTCCTGTTGGTGAAGCGGATTAATATTGCTGGTGGCGCATCTTTGTTTTTGCTGGGCAGAGTGTGACAGGCTTCGATGTCATCGCTGTCAACAAGAATGTTTTTACTCTCCAAGAAGCCCACTACTTGTTGTTCCAGTGACTCTTTTTCGGCCTCGGAAACATCGACCCCGCGCCGGGCAGCGGTTTCCACGGAGGCCGCTGCCACCCTGGCATAGGACTGATGCCTCATCTTCAGGCCGCTGATGATTAGATCATTCATCCGTGAGTATTGTTCGAGATCAGACACTCGATTCTCCAGGAGTGTAATCTTTATGTCTTTTTCCATGTTTTGCTTTTTAAGTGATTGGACTTCTCCCATCAGCTCCATTATCCTCTTTTGTTGAACGGCGACCGTTGCGAGCTCGACTGACATGAAGTCGAGCGATTTTTTAATCTCTTCCATCTCCTCATCGGGGATGGTTGCAGGTTTGGCAAGCAGTTCAAGTGTGTGTGAATTACGATATTAAGTCACCGAGTCACGATATTGGGCAAATAGAACAGCAACAGCTTCCGCGTTGAGACTGAAAACTCACTGTTGGTGCGTTCAAGGACACTCTGGAGTCCTCTGTTGCACTGACGAGCCGTTAGAAGTACAACAGCTCCTGCTATGAAAAGTGTTGTTGAGGTTCTGTTCTGTGTATGTGTTGTGCAGAGTCCGATACGAGACAAAGTGGAACCTCTAGTGTTCTCTCTGAATGTCTCTCTGTACGAGAAGCTTCCCAGGAAAAGAAACACCGTGCAGGACCTGAAACGCCTCCCTGTACTGAGCCAGACACCCCAACCCATCGGAACCCAGGTCAGAACCCATGCAACCCAGGTCAGGGTTTGCAGTTGATGAAAAAAGTTTCCATCTTAACCCGCATTAGAACAACCTAGGTCAGAACCCAAGCCATAACTTATACAAACCAAGGTCAGAAACAAACAGAGCCCACATAAAATGTATTGAGAACAGAGAATCCAGGTGGGAACTCAGTACATGTAAGAATTCTCAGCTCTGAATTACACTGACATGTAAAACTCACTCACTGTTTCTTCATCTATCAGATCCACATCCAGAAGGCCTGTGGTTCTGATAACCGTTGCCATAGTAATCTGCAGATGATAGCCCAGTTCACGGATGAGAACCAGAAACCCTTCACCATGTGAGTGAACTCCTCCACACCAGACTATGGGTCCAGTCCTGGCTGGAGATTTGGACCATTCAAAATACCTAAAAACATCTCTGACCATTGACATCAGACTGACGCTGTCATGTTGTGATTTCTGTATTTTTGTGTGTTTCCAGGCAGAAGGGCAGTCAGGTGTTGTACTACGACGCCAGCATTAACCGAGTGTTTCTGGAGGTAAACATCAGCAACACACCGTCACTGGACCGACCTGCAGAGGATGCTCACAATGCCGTTTTAAACATTAGCATCCCACCATCACTCGTATACTCCGGAGTTCGAACGAAGGTAGTGAAGCTAAAGGTCTTTGTTATCCAGCTTGAGACGTACCTTAAAGGACTTGACTGGATGCCTTGAGACTTACCCTGAAGGACTTGACTGATTCGCTTGAGACGTATCCTAAAGGACTCGATTGATTCCCTTGAGACGTACCCTGAAGGACCTGGGACTTGGCTTGTACCAGTCACTCCTACAGTCAGTCTTGTTTGTTTGTGTTTCAGGGTGACATCCAGGTGGGGGTGGAGTGTTCTGTTGAGGACTCTGTTCTTCTGTGTGAGCTGGGGAACCCGTTCAAAAGCAACCAGAGGGTAGAAAACGTTCTTCACAGTCTATTACTGCTGCCACTGCAGTTCTGCTAGTACTCTTGTGTGTATTCCTGTCTGTACTGCAGTACTGCTAGTACTCTTGTCTGTATTCCTGTCTGTACTGCAGTTCTGCTAGTACTCTTGTCTGTATTCCCGTCTGTACTGCAGTACTCCTGCTGAGAATCTACCTGATCCTCCATCTCATTCTGTATTTCAGGTTCAGGTGTTGATCATATTTCAGCCGTCTGAGATCAGTTTAGACACCAGAGAGATTCAGTCTCTGCTGCAGCTGTCAACGTAGGACACACACTAACACACACACACACTAACTGTCTGACGGTATTTTATTGGACAGGTACTGATTTGTGTCTCTTGTGTGTCTTCAGGCTCAGTGAGCAGTCAGATCTGTTTCCTGTCTCTGTCTCCATGTTGGTGGAGTATTCACTGCAGACATCTCTCACTCTGTAAGTAACACACAGTTTGACCTCTGACCCGATGACCTCTGACCTCTCTAATTGGTTGATTTGTGTCCTAACAGAATCAGTCCGCCAGGCCCCGCCTCCTTCAGTGGTCATGTGGTCGGTGAGTCAGCCATGAAGAAGACGGAGGATGTCGGCAGTCTGCTGCTCTTCACCTTGCAGGTTTGTCTAAACTCAGTCTGACTGATAAAGTGTGAACAGACCAGGTGTTGACCCACGACCTTCTCTGATAGGTGCACATCAGCGGTAAGCCGCTGGGTCGCCTAGGTAACCTGCAGGTGGAGTTCGATTGGCCAAGGGAGGTGTCCAATGGGAAATGGCTGCTGTACCTCACAGAGATCCAAGTGAACGGCACATCAGAGTCTCGCTGTGCTCCGCCCGGCAACATCATCAACCCGCTCAACCTCGTGGTAACTATGGCAACATCAGCCTTACATTGACTCATCTCAAAATAAATGTCCTTGGCTGGCACTTTTCAGAATAAAGGCCAGTCCAATGGGAATCTTTTACTGAAGCATCTTTAGACCGAGTGAGTGCTTCTCTATATCATTGGCTTTACTTTAGTAAAGTTTTATTCTGCTTTTGTCAGAGGGTGTGGAGCGAGCTGCCTTCTGGTTTACAATTAATAAACTCTGTAAACCTTCAAAAACAAAAACACTGAGTTCTCTCAAGATCTTCAATTCAGCAGAAACTTCTTGATAATTAGTGATGTTGTTCACATACTGAGGTGTGACACTGGATCCTGGTCTACAGGGGAAACTGTTCAAGACTGAGATCATCAAACAATTACACAGTTACCAGCACACATCGTCGACGGGCTGTGTTTAATGTGTTTCAGTTGTTTTATTGTTGGTTTGTATTATTTGCTCTCTCCTTAATTATCAGTTGGTCTTTTTGTTAGGAAAAACCTTCATACACACAGCAAAAGGTTATCATGTACATGGTTTAAACATCCATCCATCCATTCATTCACTATCTGTAACCGCTTATCCTATTCAAGGTCGCGGGGGGGCTGGAGCCGATCCCAGCTGGCATTGGGTGAAGGCAGCGGGGTTCACCCTGGACAGGTCTCCAGACTATCACAGGGCTGACACATAGAGACAGACAACCATTCACACTCACATTCACATCTAAAATAACCTAACCTGCATGTCTTTGGACTGTGGGAGGAAACATGAGCACCCGGAGTAAACCCACACTAACACAGGGAAAACATGCAAACTTGCAAAAAACATGCAAGAGTAGTTTGTACCGTACTAGTCAAAATAGAATTATCTAAAATCAGAGTTTGACGAGTCAAAACGACGTTGCAGATATCTCTAATAAATATCCTGTCTAGATATTAAATGTTTAAATAGCTCGTCATAAGAAACTCCTTCTGTCACCTTTTAAACTGTCTGAGCTCATAAATCTGATCCTGACCGTTCTGTCGATGGATTTACTTTCCTGTCTGCACAGCTGTCAAAGGAGGAGAAGAGTCTGGAGGAGGAGGTGAAGGAGAAGAAGAAGAGGAGTCTGGAGGAGGTGAAGAAGAAGAAGAAGGAGCAGATAGAAGAAACTCTACCTGTCCTCCACCTGCAGGGACAGAAAAAGAAGTCCTACACTCTGGTACGAACACACTCATCTCTGCAGCGTTGCCCCCGTTGTTACTGACGTAGAAGAAGAAGAACTCATCTCAGTAGATCTCAACAAATAATGTGTATAAAACTGGTTCAAACAGGTTAAAGAAGAGACACGACTTCACTGAAACTCTGTGCAAAGATACTCCACTGACTGTAAGTACGAATGTGTGTGTTTGTTTGTGCAGGATTGTGTGCACGGCGCTAACTGTGTGACGTTCGTCTGTCCACTCAACAACATGAAGAACTCAGCGACTCTGACTGTCAGAGCCCGACTGTGGAACTCCACCATGATGGAGGTACGAACACCTTCATCACACTTCACTTCAAAAAGTACTCTGTTCACTACCTGCTCAGGTACTCTGTTCACTACCTGCTCAGGTACTCTGATCACTACCTGCTCAGGTACTCTGATCACTACCTGCTCAGGTACTCTGTTCACTACCTGCTCAGGTACTCTGTACACTACCTGCTCAGGTACTCTGATCACTACCTGCTCAGGTACTCTGTTCACTACCTGCTCAGGTACTCTGTTCACTACCTGCTCAGGTACTCTGTTCACTACCTGCTCAGGTACTCTGATCACTACCTGCTCAGGTACTCTGATCACTACCTGCTCAGGTACTCTGATCACTACCTGCTCAGGTACTCTGTTCACTACCTGCTCAGGTACTCTGTACACTACCTGCTCAGGTACTCTGATCACTACCTGCTCAGGTACTCTGTTCACTACCTGCTCAGGTACTCTGTTCACTACCTGCTCAGGTACTCTGATCACTACCTGCTCAGGTACTCTGTTCACTACCTGCTCAGGTACTCTGATCACTACCTGCTCAGGTACTCTGTTCACTACCTGCTCAGGTACTCTGATCACTACCTGCTCAGGTACTCTGATCACTACCTGCTCAGGTACTCTGTTCACTACCTGCTCAGGTACTCTGATCACTACCTGCTCAGGTACTCTGTTCACTACCTGCTCAGGTACTCTGATCACTACCTGCTCAGGTACTCTGGATCTTCTTGTGTGTGTTTCAGGACTACAGCGATGCGAGGAGTGTGTTGGTCCGAGGCCGGGCAACTCTGAAGCTGCAGACCAACAAACCGACCATCAACATGGAGCCTCACAGCTCAGAGGTACTGACCTGCTCCTGGCGCCTCCCGGAGGCAGCAGACGTCATTACAGACACAATCTGAACTAACATGATGAATAAATCCCCGTCAGTGTGTCTGTAGTTTCCTGTGTTACCTCCTGGATCACAGTGTTCTTCCTCTGCAGATTGAAGTTTACATTTATCCGGACCCTGGGCAGCAGGTGGACTCCAGCGCCCCCCTGTGGATCGTGGTGATGTCTGTCCTGGCTGGAGTCTTACTGCTGGCTGTGATCTGCCTGCTGCTCTGGAAGGTAAACTGAGCTGGAACGCGTATACAGAGGCAGACCACCAGATAACAACAGAGAACTGGTCCTGGTGTTTAGGATCTACCAAAGTCCACAGAAGTGGGATAATGTTTACGTTTGCCTTCTCGTCTCTATAAAGTGATTAACTCTGTAATGTCCCCGTCACCTCCTGGTTGGTAAAGCACCGTTGTGTCGCCCCCCCGCTGTTCAGTGTGGTTTCTTCAGGAGAGCCAGAACCAGAGAGATGTACCAGGCAAAGACCCAGAAAGCCCACATGAAGAGCCAGCCGTCTGAGAACCAGAGGCTGGGCCAGGAGCTCTGAGGCTGGACACGATGCTGCTGACAGTCCTGCTGTAAGGACCAGCTGGCTGACTGACTAGTTACTGACTGGTTACTGACTGGTTACTGACTGGTTACTGACTCCCGCGACCCGATCCCGGATAAGCGGTTGAAGATGGATGGATGGATGGATGGTTACTGACTGGTTACTGACTTGTTACTGACTAGTTACAGACTGGTAACTGACTGGTTACTGACTGGTTACTGACTGGTTACTGACTGGTTACAGACTGGTAACTGACTGGTTACTGACTGGTTACTGACTGGTTACTGACTTGTTACTGACTAGTTACAGACTGGTAACTGACTGGTTACTGACTGGTTACTGACTGGTTAATGACTAGTTACTGACTGGTAACTGACTGGTTAATGACTGGTTACTGATTGGTTACTGACTGGTTAATGACTAGTTACTGACTGGTAACTGACTGGTTACTGATTAGTTACTGACTAGCTACTGACTAGTTACTGACTAGTTACTGACTAGTTACTGACTAGTTACTGATTAGTTACTGACTAGCTACTGACTAGCTACTGACAAGTTACTGACTAGTTACTGACTGGTTACTGACTAGTTACTGACTGGTTACTGAATAGTTACTGACTAGTTACTGACTAGTTACTGAATAGTTACTGACTAGTTACTGACTAGTTACTGACTGGTTACTGAATAGTTACTGACTAGTTACTGACTAGTTACTGAATAGTTACTGACTAGCTACTGAATAGTTACTGACTAGTTACTGACTAGTTACTGAATAGTTACTGATTAGTTACTGACTAGCTACTGAATAGTTACTGACTAGTTACTGACTGGTTACTGACTAGTTACTGACTGGTTACTGACTAGTTACTGAATAGTTACTGACTGGCTACTGACTGGTTAATGACTAGTTACTGACTAGTTACTGATTGGTTACTGACTGGTTACTGACTATTTACTGACTGGTTACTGACTATTTACTGACTGGTTACTGACTGGTTACTGACTAGTTACTGAATAGTTACTGACTGGTTACTGACTGGTTACTGACTGGTTACTGACTAGTTACTGATTAGTTACTGACTACTTACTGATTAGTTACTGACTAGTTACTGATTAGTTACTGACTAGCTACTGAATAGTTACTGACTAGTTACTGATTGGTTAATGACTAGTTACTGACTGGTTACTGACTAGTTACTGACTGGTTACTGACTGGTTACTGACTGGTTACTGACTGGTTACTGACTAGTTACTTAATAGTTACTGACTAGCTACTGACTGGTTAATGACTAGTTACTGACTGGTTACTGACTGGTTACTGACTAGTTACTTAATAGTTACTGACTAGCTACTGACTGGTTAATGACTAGTTACTGACTGGTTACTGACTAGTTACTGACTGGTTACTGACTGGTTACTGACTGGTTACTGACTAGTTACTGACTGGTTACTGACTGGTTACTGACTAGTTACTGAATAGTTACTGACTAGCTACTGACTGGTTAATGACTAGTTACTGACTGGTTAATGACTAATTACTGACTAGTTACTGACTAGTTACTTAATAGTTACTGACTAACTACTGACTGGTTAATGACTAGTTACTGACTGGTTACTGACTAGTTACTGACTGGTTACTGACTGGTTACTGACTGGTTACTGACTAGTTACTGACTGGTTACTGACTAGTTACTGACTGGTTACTGACTGGTTACTGACTGGTTACTGACTAGTTACTGACTGATTACTGACTGGTTACTGACTATTTACTGACTGGTTACTGACTGGTTACTGACTAGTTACTGAATAGTTACTGACTAGCTACTGACTGGTTAATGACTAGTTACTGACTGGTTACTGACTAGTTACTGATTAGTTACTGACTACTTACTGATTAGTTACTGACTAGTTACTGACTAGTTACTGACTGGTTAATGACTAATTACTGACTAGTTACTGACTAGTTACTGACTAGTTACTGACTGGCTACTGACTGGTTAATGACTAGTTACTGACTGGTTACTGACTGGTTACTGACTAGTTACTGATTAGTTATTGACTACTTACTGAATAGTTACTGACTAGTTACTGCTGGTTACTGACTGGTTACTGACTAGTTACTGACTAGTTACTGACTGGTTAATGACTAGTTACTGAATAGTTACTGACTTGTTACTGACTGGTTAATGACTAGTTACTGACTGGTTACTGACTGGTTACTGACTAGTTACTGATTAGTTACTGACTACTTACTGAATAGTTACTGACTAGTTACTGCTGGTTACTGACTGGTTACTGACTGGTTACTGTGTAGTTACTGAATAGTTACTGACTAGTTACTGTTGGTTACTGACTAGTTACTGACTGGTTACTGACTGGTTACTGACTGGTTACTGTGTAGTTACTGAATAGTTACTGACTAGTTACTGTTGGTTACTGACTAGTTACTGACTGGTTACTGACTGGTTACTGACTAGTTACTGAATAGTTACTGACTAGTTACTGACTAGTTACTGACTGGTTACTGACTGGTTACTGTGTAGTTACTGAATAGTTACTGACTAGTTACTGTTGGTTACTGACTAGTTACTGACTGGTTATTGACTGGTTACTGACTAGTTACTGACTGGTTAATGACTGGTTGCTGACTGGTTAATGACTAGTTACTGAATAGTTACTGACTGGTTAATGACTGGTTAATGAGTGGTGAGAGGGGGAGGGGCTTAACTTATTTTCTTCCTTCCAGCTGTTTTGACTCTTCCAGCTAATCAATAACTCTATTGATCAATCAGCTAATTGATAACTCTATTGATTGATTAGCTAATCAATAACTCTATTGATCAATCAGCTAATTGATAACTCTTGATTGATTAGCTAATCAATAACTCTATTGATCGATCCGCTAATCAATAATTGTATTGATTAATCAGCTAATCAACAACTTTATTGATTAATCAGCTTATCAACAACTCTATTGATCAATCAGCCAATCAATAACTCTTGATTAATCAGCTAATCAATAACTCTATTAATTGATCAGCTGATCAATAACTCTATTGATTAATCAGCTAATTAATAACTCTATTGATCTCTATGAATCTTTCTCTGCTGATATCTGGTTGTCTCTTTATCAGTCTCACTATATTGATTGATTGATTTATTGATTTGACTTCCTGTTGGACATACGAGGTTTCTGTGTGTTGTCTGCAGTGTGGTTTCTTCGTGCGGCGGAGGGCGTGGCGGGCTGCGGCGCTCCACCAGGGGAGGATTCTGGGTAAAGACGAGCAGCAGCAACAGACGGACTGTGACGGTTTCCTGATACAAGACCACGTCTCCTCGTCCAGAACCAGGAAGTCTCCCAAAAACTGGGTCACCTGGACTGAGACGCACTGAGGGGCTGAACCGGTCCAAACCAGACCAACACACCCTGAACCGGACCAACACACCCTGAACCGGACCAAACCAGACCAACACACCCTGAACCGGACCAAACCAAACCACCACACCCTGAACTGGACCAGACCAAACCAGACCACCACACCCTGAACTGGACCAGACCAAACCAGACCAACACACCCTGAACTGGACCAGACCAAACCAAACCACCACACCCTGAACTGGACCAGACCAAACCAGACCAACACACCCTGAACCGGACCAGACCAAACCAGACCAACACACCCTGAACCGGACCAAACCAGACCAACACACCCTGAACCGGACCAAACCAAACCACCACACCCAGAACTGGACCAGACCAAACCAGACCACCACACCCTGAACCAGACCAAACTAGACCACCACACCCTGAACCGGACCAAACCAGACCAACACACCCTGAACCAGACCAAACCAGACCACCACACCCTGAACCGGACCAAGCCAGACCAACACACCCTGAACCAGAACAACACACCCTGCACCGGACCAAACCAGAGCAACACACCCTGAACCAGATCAAACCAGACCAACACACCCTGAACCAGAACAACACACCCTGAACCGGACCAAACCAGACCAACACACCCTGAACCAGACCAAACCAGACCACCACACTCTGAACCGGACCAAACCAGACCAACGCACCATGAACCAGACCAAACCAGACCAACACACCCTGAACCAGAACAACACACCCTGAACCAGACCAAACCAGACCACCACACCCTGAACTGGACCAAACCAGACCAACACACCCTGAACCAGAACAACACACCCTTAACCGGACCAAACCAGACCAACACACCCTGAACCGGACCAACACACTCTGAACCGGACCAAACCAGACCAACACACCCTGAACCGAACCAAACCAGACTAACACACCCTGAACCAGACCAAACCAGACCAACACACCCTGAACCGGACCGAACCAGACCAACACACCCTGAACCGGACCGAACCAGACCAACACACCCTGAACCGGACCAAACCAGACCAACACACTGCCATCTATTAGCTGCTGGACTGTGTGTGTGTGTGTGCGTGTTTCCAGCGGATGTAAATATGAATAATTACCAGGTTTATTATGTTTATATATTACCGTGTTGTTTATTTTGTATCTGTATTTGTAGTTTTTAATGTGTTTCTATACCTGTGAACTGCGTTTCCCAGCATCCTCCTGGCCTCTGAATGACATCAACACAGACGCCATGTTGTCTGCTGTTCATGTGTTTCTGGGATTTGAGGTGTTTTATTCATATAAACGTGTTTAGTCGGTATTGATCGTCACCGTGGAAACCAAACAGCGTGTCAGATCAATCAGACTGATCAGTGATCAGCATTTATAGATAAAGGGCTCAATAATGAATCCTGTAAGAACCGGTCGTGTCAGCAGAGGTCAAAGGAGGTCAGCGGAGCTCAGTGGAGGTCAGAGGAGGTCAGAGGAGGTCAGCGGAGGTCAGAGGAGGTCAGTGTCGACGGTTATGTGTCTTAATGTGTTCTGATGATGTCGTGTTTAAATGCTGCCTTCAAGGGCTCCTTGTAAACTAAGAAAAAAACGCTTGTGTTGCTTTCAGGTGCTGAAGGATTCTGTAACTGTTTAGTTGTAGGTTTATTTTGGAATTTACCAGCCGACTGTTAACGTAGACTCTTCTACACGCCTGTGTCCTCTCAATGCCTTTTTTATAGAGTTGTGATAATTCTGAAAGCACCTGAAGGCAGCGTCTGTTTGTGTGTTTACATCAGGTGAACTGTGTGTGTGTGTGTGTGTGTGTGTGTGTGTGTGTGTGTGTGACAGCGTGTTTCCTGTTTGTTGATGATATTAAAGTATTTTTTGATAGTCCACTGGTCTGTGATGTGTTCAGGGTCAGCCTGTTTTGTTTGTAAATCAGAGCTGTTGTGCTCTGTGTGTTGTGTGTGTGTGTATATATATATATATATATATAAGTATAGCATGTTGTAAAATTTCGTGAAAAAAAGTAATAATATAGCATTTTGTAAAATTTCATAAGAAAAAGTCATAGTATAGTATGTCGTAAAATTTAATGACAAAAGTCATAGTATAGTATGTCGTAAAATTTAATGAAAAACGTCATATTTTGCGACATACTATACTATGACTTTTTTTATGAAATTTTACGACATACTATACTATGTCTTTTTTTCATGAAATTTTATGACATACTATACTATAAATTTTTTTTATGAAATTTTACGACATACTACTATGACTTATTTTAATGCATTTTGCGACATACTATACTATGACTTTTTTAATGCATTTTGCGACATACTATGCTATGACTTTTTTAATGCATTTTGCGACATACTATACTATGACTTTTTTCTTATGAAATTTTACGACATACTATACTATTCATTTTTTTATGAAATTTTACGATACTATACTATGACTTTTTTAATGACATTTTACGACATACTATACTATTAATTTTTTTATGAAATTTTACGACATACTATACTATTAATTTTTTTCATGAAATTTTACGACATACTATACTATGACTTATTTTAATGCATTTTGCGACATACTATACTATGACTTTTTTTAATGCATTTTGCGACATACTATACTATGACTTTTTCCTTATGAAATTTTAAGACATACTATACTATTAATTTTTTTATGAAATTTTACGACATACTATACTATTCATTTTTTTAATGAAATTTTGCAACAAACTATACTATGACTTTTTTTCATGAAATTTTACGACAGACTATACTATGACTTTTTTTCATGAAATTTTACGACATACCCTGCTATGATTTTTTTCCATTAAAGTTTTCGACATACTATACTATGACTTATTTTAATGCATTTTGCGATATACTATACTATGTCTTTTTTTCATGAAATTTTACGACATACTATACTATAAATTTTTTTTATGAAATTTTACGACATACTATACTGTCTTTTTTTCATGAAATTTTATGACATACTATACTATAAATTTTTTTTATGAAATTTTAAGACATACTATACTATGACTTATTTTAATGCATTTTGCGACATACTATACTATGACTTTTTTTAATGCATTTTGCGACATACTATGCTATGACTTATTTTAATGCATTTTGCGACATACTATACTATGACTTTTTTCTTATGAAATTTTACGACATACTATACTATTCATTTTTTTATGAAATTTTACGACATACTATACTATGACTTTTTTTATGACATTTTACGACATACTATACTATTAATTTTTTTATGACATTTTACGACATACTATACTATATATTTTTTTCATGAAATTTTATGACATACTATACTATTTTTTTTTTTATGAAATTTTACGACATACTATACTATGTCTTTTTTTCATGAAATTTTATGACGTACTATACTATTAATTTTTTTATGAAATTTTACGACATACTATACTATGACTTTTTTTATGAAATTTTACGACATACTATACGGTCTTTTTTTTATGAAATTTTACGACATACTATACTATTAATTTTTTCATGAAATTTTACGACATACTATATGAGTTTTTTTCATGAAATTTTACGACATACTATGCAATGACTTTTTTTAATGCATTTTGCGACATACTATACTATGACTTTTTTCTTATGAAATTTTACGACATACTATACTATTCATTTTTTTATGAAATTTTACGACATACTATACTATGTCTTTTTTTCATGAAATTTTACGACATATTATACTATGTCTTTTTTTCATGAAATTTTATGACATACTATACTATGACTTATTTTAATGCATTTTGCGACATACTATGCAATGACTTTTTTTAATGCATTTTGCGACATACTATGCTATGACTTATTTTAATGCATTTTGCGACATACTATACTATGACTTTTTTCTTATGATATTTTACGACATACTATACTATTAATTTTTTTATGAAATTTTACGACATACTATACTATGACTTTTTTATGACATTTTACGACATAATATACTATTAATTTTTTTATGAAATTTTACGACATACTATACTATGACTTTTTTTATGAAATTTTACGACATACTATACTATTATTTTTTTTATGAAATTTTACGACATACTATACTATTACTTTTTCCTTATGAAATTTTACGACATACTATACTATGACTTATTTTAATGCATTTTGCGACATACTATACTATTACTTTTTTTCATGAAATTTTATGACATACTATACTATAATTTTTTTTATGAAATTTTACGACATACTATACTATGTCTTTTTTTCATGAAATTTTACGACATACTATACTATGACTTATTTTAATGCATTTTGCGACATACTATACTATTAATTTTTTTATGAAATTTTACGACAT
Source organism: Sebastes paucispinis (assembly GCA_036937225.1). Lineage (NCBI taxonomy): Eukaryota > Metazoa > Chordata > Actinopteri > Perciformes > Sebastidae > Sebastes > Sebastes paucispinis. The sequence goes on along the minus strand of JAUPFX010000015.1, from coordinate 1,013,623 downwards.
ACTATACTATGTCTTTTTTTCATGAAATTTTATGACGTACTATACTATTAATTTTTTTATGAAATTTTACGACATACTATACTATGACTTTTTTTATGAAATTTTACGACATACTATACGGTCTTTTTTTTATGAAATTTTACGACATACTATACTATTAATTTTTTCATGAAATTTTACGACATACTATATGACTTTTTTTCATGAAATTTTACGACATACTATGCAATGACTTTTTTTAATGCATTTTGCGACATACTATACTATGACTTTTTTCTTATGAAATTTTACGACATACTATACTATTCATTTTTTTATGAAATTTTACGACATACTATACTATGTCTTTTTTTCATGAAATTTTACGACATATTATACTATGTCTTTTTTTCATGAAATTTTATGACATACTATACTATGACTTATTTTAATGCATTTTGCGACATACTATGCAATGACTTTTTTTAATGCATTTTGCGACATACTATGCTATGACTTATTTTAATGCATTTTGCAACATACTATACTATGACTTTTTTCTTATGATATTTTACGACATACTATACTATTAATTTTTTTATGAAATTTTACGACATACTATACTATGACTTTTTTATGACATTTTACGACATAATATACTATTAATTTTTTTATGAAATTTTACGACATACTATACTATGACTTTTTTTATGAAATTTTACGACATACTATACTATTATTTTTTTTATGAAATTTTACGACATACTATACTATTACTTTTTCCTTATGAAATTTTACGACATACTATACTATGACTTATTTTAATGCATTTTGCGACATACTATACTATTACTTTTTTTCATGAAATTTTATGACATACTATACTATAATTTTTTTTATGAAATTTTACGACATACTATACTATGTCTTTTTTTCATGAAATTTTACGACATACTATACTATGACTTATTTTAATGCATTTTGCGACATACTATACTATTAATTTTTTTATGAAATTTTACGACATACTATACTATGTCTTTTTTTCATGAAATTTTATGACGTACTATACTATTAATTTTTTTATGAAATTTTACGACATACTATACTATGACTTTTTTTATGAAATTTTACGACATACTATACGGTCTTTTTTTTATGAAATTTTACGACATACTATACTATTAATTTTTTCATGAAATTTTACGACATACTATATGACTTTTTTTCATGAAATTTTACGACATACTATGCAATGACTTTTTTTAATGCATTTTGCGACATACTATACTATGACTTTTTTCTTATGAAATTTTACGACATACTATACTATTCATTTTTTTATGAAATTTTACGACATACTATACTATGTCTTTTTTTCATGAAATTTTACGACATATTATACTATGTCTTTTTTTCATGAAATTTTATGACATACTATACTATGACTTATTTTAATGCATTTTGCGACATACTATGCAATGACTTTTTTTAATGCATTTTGCGACATACTATGCTATGACTTATTTTAATGCATTTTGCAACATACTATACTATGACTTTTTTCTTATGATATTTTACGACATACTATACTATTAATTTTTTTATGAAATTTTACGACATACTATACTATGACTTTTTTATGACATTTTACGACATAATATACTATTAATTTTTTTATGAAATTTTACGACATACTATACTATGACTTTTTTTATGAAATTTTACGACATACTATACTATTATTTTTTTTATGAAATTTTACGACATACTATACTATTACTTTTTCCTTATGAAATTTTACGACATACTATACTATGACTTATTTTAATGCATTTTGCGACATACTATACTATTACTTTTTTTCATGAAATTTTATGACATACTATACTATAATTTTTTTTATGAAATTTTACGACATACTATACTATGTCTTTTTTTCATGAAATTTTACGACATACTATACTATGACTTATTTTAATGCATTTTGCGACATACTATACTATTAATTTTTTTATGAAATTTTACGACATACTATACTATGTCTTTTTTTCATGAAATTTTATGACATACTATACTATAATTTTTTTTTATGAAATTTTACGACATACTATACTATGTCTTTTTTTCATGAAATTTTACGACATACTATACTATTAATTTTTTTATGAAATTTTACGACATACTATACTATTACTTTTTTTATGAAATTTTACGACATACTATACTATTCATTTTTTTATGAAATTTTACGACATACTATACTATGACTTTTTTTAATGAAATTTTGCGACAAACTATACTATGACTTTTTTTCATGAAATTTTACGACATACCCTGCTATGATTTTTTTCCATTAAAGTTTTCGACATACTATACTATGACTTTTTTCTTATGAAATTTTACGACATACTATACTATTAATTTTTTTATGAAATTTTACGACATACTATACTATGACTTTTTTTATGAAATTTTACGACATACTATACTATTATTTTTTTATGAAATTTTACGACATACTATACTATTAATTTTTTCATGAAATTTTACGACATACTATATGACTTTTTTCTTATGAAATTTTACAACATACTATACTATGTCTTTTTTTCATGAAATTTTATGACATACTATACTATGACTTATTTTAATGCATTTTGCGACATACTATGCTATGACTTTTTTTAATGCATTTTGCGACATACTATGCTACGACTTATTTTAATGCATTTTGCGACATACTATACTATGACTTTTTTCTTATGAAATTTTACGACATACTATACTATTAATTTTTTTATGAAATTTTACGACATACTATACTATGACTTTTTTATGACATTTTACGACATAATATACTATTAATTTTTTTATGAAATTTTACGACATACTATACTATGACTTTTTTTATGAAATTTTACGACATACTATACTATTATTTTTTCCATTAAAGTTTTCGACATACTATACTATGACTTTTTTTTAATGCATTTAGCGACATACTATACTATGACTTTTTTCTTATGAAATTTTACGACATACTATACTATTAATTTTTTTATGAAATTTTACGACATACTATACTATGACTTTTTTTATGAAATTTTACGACATACTATACTATTATTTTTTTATGAAATTTTACGACATACTATACTATTAATTTTTTCATGAAATTTTACGACATACTATATGACTTTTTTCTTATGAAATTTGACAACATACTATACTACGTCTTTTTTTCATGAAATTTTACGACATACTATACTATGACTTATTTTAATGCATTTTGCGACATACTATACTATGTCTTTTTTTCATGAAATTTTACGACATATTATACTATGTCTTTTTTTCATGAAATTTTACGACATACTATACTATGACTTATTTTAATGCATTTTGCGACATACTATGCAATGACTTTTTTTAATGCATTTTGCGACATACTATGCTACGACTTATTTTAATGCATTTTGCGACATACTATACTATGACTTTTTTCTTATGAAATTTTACGACATACTATACTATTAATTTTTTTATGAAATTTTACGACATACTATACTATGACTTTTTTATGACATTTTACGACATAATATACTATTAATTTTTTTATGAAATTTTACGACATACTAATTGTCTTTTTTTCATGAAATTTTACGACATACTATACTATGACTTTTTTCTTATGAAATTTTACGACATACTATACTATGTCTTTTTTTATGAAATTTTACGACATACTATACTATTAATTTTTTCATGAAATTTTTACAACATACTATGCTGTCTTTTTTTATGAAATTTTACGATATACTATACTATTAATTTTTTTATGAAATTTTACGACATACTATACTATGACTTTTTTTCATGAAATTTTGCGACATACTATACTATTAATTTTTTTATAAAACTTTATGACATACTATACTATTACTTTTTTTATGAAATTTTGCGACATACTATACTATGACTTTTTTCTTATGAAATTTTACGACATACTATACTATTAATTTTTTTATGAAATTTTACGACATACTATACTATGACTTTTTTAAATGCATTTTTCGACATACTATACTATTAATTTTTTTATGAAATTTTACGACATACTATGCGGTCTTTTTTTTATGAAATTTTACGACATACTATACTATGTCTTTCTTTAATGCATTTTGCGACATACTATACTATAACTTTTTTAATGAAATTTTACGACATACTATGCTGTCTTTTTTTATGAAATTTTACGACATACTATACTATGTCTTTTTTTAATGCATTTTGCGACATACTATACTATAACTTTTTTAATGAAATTTTACAACATACTATACTATTAATTTTTTTATGAAATTTTACGACATACTAATTGTCTTTTTTTCATGAAATTTTACGACATACTATACTATGACTTTTTTCTTATGAAATTTTACGACATACTATACTATTACTTTTTTTATGAAATTTTACGACATACTATACTATTAATTTTTTTATGAAATTTTACGACATACTATACTATTAATTTTTTTATGAAATTTTTACGACATACTATGCTGTCTTTTTTTATGAAATTTTACGACATACTATACTATGACTTTTTTAAATGCATTTTGCGACATACTATACTATTAATTTTTTTATGAAACTTTACGACATACTATACTATGACTTTTTTCTTATGAAATTTTACGACATACTATGCTGTCTTTTTTTATGAAATTTTACGACATACTATACTATTAATTTTTTTATGAAATTTTACGACATACTATGCTGTCTTTTTTTATGAAATTTTACGACATACTATACTATGTCTTTTTTTAATGAAATTTTACGACATACTATACTATTACTTTTTTTATGAAATTTTACGACATACTATACTATTAATTTTTTTATGAAATTTTACGAAATACTAATTGTCTTTTTTTCATGAAATTTTACGGCATACTATACTATGACTTTTTTCTTATGAAATTTTACGACATACTATACTATTACTTTTTTTATGAAATTTTACGACATACTATACTATTAATTTTTTTATGAAATTTTACGACATACTATGCTATGTCTTTTTTTATGAAATTTTACGACATAATATGCTATGACTTTTTTTAATGAAATTTTACAACATACTTAGTATGACTTTTTTTAATGAAATTTTGCGACAAACTATACTATGACTTTTTTTCATGAAATTTTACGACATACTATAATATGACTTTTTTTTCATGAAATTTTACGACAGACTATACTATGATTTTTTTCCATTAAAGTTTTCGACATACTATACTAGGACTTTTTTTAATGCATTTTGAGACATACTATACTGTGACTTTTTTCTTATGAAATTTTACGACATACTATACTATTAATTTTTTTATGAAATTTTACGACATACTATACTATTATTTTTTTATGAAATTTTACGACATACTATACTATTAATTTTTTTATGAAATTTTACGACATACTATACTATGTCTTTTTTTAATGCATTTTGCGACATACTATACTATAACTTTTTTAATGAAATTTTACGACATACTATACTATGTCTTTTTTAATGCATTTTGCGACATACTATACTATTACTTTTTTTTATGAAACTTTACGACATACTATACTATTAATTTTTTTATGAAATTTTACGACATACTAATTGTCTTTTTTTCATGAAATTTTACGACATACTATACTATGACTTTTTTCTTATGAAATTTTATGACATACTATACTATTACTTTTTTTATGAAATTTTACGACATACCATACTATTAATTTTTTTATGAAATTTTACGACATACTATACTATGTCTTTTTTTATGAAATTTTACGACATACTATACTATTAATTTTTTCATGAAATTTTTACAACATACTATGCTGTCTTTTTTTATGAAATTTTACGACATACTATACTATTAATTTTTTTATGAAATTTTACGACATACTATACTATGACTTTTTTTCATGAAATTTTGCGACATACTATACTATTAATTTTTTTATAAAACTTTATGACATACTATACTATTACTTTTTTTATGAAATTTTGCGACATACTATACTATGACTTTTTTCTTATGAAATTTTACGACATACTATACTATTAATTTTTTTATGAAATTTTACGACATACTATACTATGACTTTTTTAAATGCATTTTTCGACATACTATACTATTAATTTTTTTATGAAATTTTACAACATACTATGCGGTCTTTTTTTTATGAAATTTTACGACATACTATACTATGTCTTTCTTTAATGCATTTTGCGACATACTATACTATAACTTTTTTAATGAAATTTTACGACATACTATACTATTAATTTTTTTATGAAATTTTACGACATACTATACTATTACTTTTTTAATGAAATTTTACGACATACTATACTATGTCTTTTTTTAATGCATTTTGCGACATACTATACTATAACTTTTTTAATGAAATTTTACGACATACTATACTATGTCTTTTTTTAATGCATTTTGCGACATACTATACTATTACTTTTTTTATGAAACTTTACGACATACTATACTATTAATTTTTTTATGAAATTTTACGACATACTAATTGTCTTTTTTAATGAAATTTTACGACATACTATACTATGTCTTTATTTAATGCATTTTGCGACATACTATACTATTACTTTTTTTATGAAACTTTACGACATAATATACTATTAATTTTTCTTATGAAATTTTACGACATACTATACTATTACTTTTTTTATGAAATTTTACGACATACTATACTATGTCTTTTTTTATGAAATTTTACGACATACTATACCATTAATTTTTTTATGAAATTTTTACAACATACTATGCTGTCTTTTTTTATGAAATTTTACGACATACTATACTATTAATTTTTTTATGAAATTTTACGACATACTATATTATGACTTTTTTTCATGAAATTTTGCGACATACTATACTATTAATTTTTTTATGAAACTTTACGACATACTATACTATTACTTTTTTTATGAAATTTTGCGACATACTATACTATGACTTTTTTCTTATGAAATTTTACGACATACTATACTATTAATTTTTTTATGAAATTTTACGACATAATATGCTATGACTTTTTTTAATGAAATTTTACAACATACTTAGTATGACTTTTTTTAATGAAATTTTGCGACAAACTATACTATGACTTTTTTTCATGAAATTTTACGACATACTATAATATGACTTTTTTTTCATGAAATTTTACGACAGACTATACTATTAATTTTTTTATGAAACTTTACGACATACTATACTATTACTTTTTTTATGAAATTTTGCGACATACTATACTATGACTTTTTTCTTATGAAATTTTACGACATACTATACTATTAATTTTTTTATGAAATTTTACGACATAATATGCTATGACTTTTTTTAATGAAATTTTACAACATACTTAGTATGACTTTTTTTAATGAAATTTTGCGACAAACTATACTATGACTTTTTTTCATGAAATTTTACGACATACTATAATATGACTTTTTTTTCATGAAATTTTACGACAGACTATACTATGATTTTTTTCCATTAAAGTTTTCGACATACTATACTAGGACTTTTTTGAATGCATTTTGAGACATACTATACTGTGACTTTTTTCTTATGAAATTTTACGACATACTATACTATTAATTTTTTTATGAAATTTTACGACATACTATACTATTATTTTTTTATGAAATTTTACGACATACTATACTATTAATTTTTTTATGAAATTTTACGACATACTATACTATGTCTTTTTTTAATGCATTTTGCGACATACTATACTATAACTCTTTTAATGAAATTTTACGACATACTATACTATGTCTTTTTTTAATGCATTTTGCGACATACTATACTATAACTTTTTTAATGAAATTTTACGACATACTATACTATGTCTTTTTTTAATGCATTTTGCGACATACTATACTATTACTTTTTTTATGAAACTTTACGACATACTATACTATTAATTTTTTTATGAAATTTTACGACATACTAATTGTCTTTTTTTCATGAAATTTTACGACATACTATACTATGACTTTTTTCTTATGAAATTTTACGACATACTATACTATTACTTTTTTTATGAAATTTTACGACATACTATACTATTAATTTTTTTATGAAATTTTACGACATACTATACTATTAATTTTTTCATGAAATTTTTACAACATACTATGCTGTCTTTTTTTATGAAATTTTACGACATACTATACTATTAATTTTTTTATGAAATTTTACGACATACTATACTATTAATTTTTTCATGAAATTTTTACAACATACTATGCTGTCTTTTTTTATGAAATTTTACGACATACTATACTATTAATTTTTTTATGAAATTTTACGACATACTATACTATGACTTTTTTTCATGAAATTTTGCGACATACTATACTATTAATTTTTTTATAAAACTTTATGACATTCTATACTATTACTTTTTTTATGAAATTTTGCGACATACTATACTATGAATTTTTTCTTATGAAATTTTACGACATACTATACTATTAATTTTTTTATGAAATTTTACGACATACTATACTATGACTTTTTTAAATGCATTTTTCGACATACTATACTATTAATTTTTTTATGAAATTTTACGACATACTATGCGGTCTTTTTTTCATGAAATTTTACGACATACTATACTATTAATTTTTTTATGAAATTTTACGACATACTATACTATTACTTTTTTTATGAAATTTTACGACATACTATACTATTCATTTTTTTATGAAATTTTACGACATACTATACTATGACTTTTTTTAATGAAATTTTGCGACAAACTATACTATGACTTTTTTTCATGAAATTTTACGACATACCCTGCTATGATTTTTTTCCATTAAAGTTTTCGACATACTATACTATGACTTTTTTCTTATGAAATTTTACGACATACTATACTATTAATTTTTTTATGAAATTTTACGACATACTATACTATGACTTTTTTTATGAAATTTTACGACATACTATACTATTATTTTTTTATGAAATTTTACGACATACTATACTATTAATTTTTTCATGAAATTTTACGACATACTATATGACTTTTTTCTTATGAAATTTTACAACATACTATACTATGTCTTTTTTTCATGAAATTTTATGACATACTATACTATGACTTATTTTAATGCATTTTGCGACATACTATGCTATGACTTTTTTTAATGCATTTTGCGACATACTATGCTACGACTTATTTTAATGCATTTTGCGACATACTATACTATGACTTTTTTCTTATGAAATTTTACGACATACTATACTATTAATTTTTTTATGAAATTTTACGACATACTATACTATGACTTTTTTATGACATTTTACGACATAATATACTATTAATTTTTTTATGAAATTTTACGACATACTATACTATGACTTTTTTTATGAAATTTTACGACATACTATACTATTATTTTTTCCATTAAAGTTTTCGACATACTATACTATGACTTTTTTTTAATGCATTTAGCGACATACTATACTATGACTTTTTTCTTATGAAATTTTACGACATACTATACTATTAATTTTTTTATGAAATTTTACGACATACTATACTATGACTTTTTTTATGAAATTTTACGACATACTATACTATTATTTTTTTATGAAATTTTACGACATACTATACTATTAATTTTTTCATGAAATTTTACGACATACTATATGACTTTTTTCTTATGAAATTTGACAACATACTATACTACGTCTTTTTTTCATGAAATTTTACGACATACTATACTATGACTTATTTTAATGCATTTTGCGACATACTATACTATGTCTTTTTTTCATGAAATTTTACGACATATTATACTATGTCTTTTTTTCATGAAATTTTACGACATACTATACTATGACTTATTTTAATGCATTTTGCGACATACTATGCAATGACTTTTTTTAATGCATTTTGCGACATACTATGCTACGACTTATTTTAATGCATTTTGCGACATACTATACTATGACTTTTTTCTTATGAAATTTTACGACATACTATACTATTAATTTTTTTATGAAATTTTACGACATACTATACTATGACTTTTTTATGACATTTTACGACATAATATACTATTAATTTTTTTATGAAATTTTACGACATACTAATTGTCTTTTTTTCATGAAATTTTACGACATACTATACTATGACTTTTTTCTTATGAAATTTTACGACATACTATACTATGTCTTTTTTTATGAAATTTTACGACATACTATACTATTAATTTTTTCATGAAATTTTTACAACATACTATGCTGTCTTTTTTTATGAAATTTTACGATATACTATACTATTAATTTTTTTATGAAATTTTACGACATACTATACTATGACTTTTTTTCATGAAATTTTGCGACATACTATACTATTAATTTTTTTATAAAACTTTATGACATACTATACTATTACTTTTTTTATGAAATTTTGCGACATACTATACTATGACTTTTTTCTTATGAAATTTTACGACATACTATACTATTAATTTTTTTATGAAATTTTACGACATACTATACTATGACTTTTTTAAATGCATTTTTCGACATACTATACTATTAATTTTTTTATGAAATTTTACGACATACTATGCGGTCTTTTTTTTATGAAATTTTACGACATACTATACTATGTCTTTCTTTAATGCATTTTGCGACATACTATACTATAACTTTTTTAATGAAATTTTACGACATACTATGCTGTCTTTTTTTATGAAATTTTACGACATACTATACTATGTCTTTTTTTAATGCATTTTGCGACATACTATACTATAACTTTTTTAATGAAATTTTACAACATACTATACTATTAATTTTTTTATGAAATTTTACGACATACTAATTGTCTTTTTTTCATGAAATTTTACGACATACTATACTATGACTTTTTTCTTATGAAATTTTACGACATACTATACTATTACTTTTTTTATGAAATTTTACGACATACTATACTATTAATTTTTTTATGAAATTTTACGACATACTATACTATTAATTTTTTTATGAAATTTTTACGACATACTATGCTGTCTTTTTTTATGAAATTTTACGACATACTATACTATGACTTTTTTAAATGCATTTTGCGACATACTATACTATTAATTTTTTTATGAAACTTTACGACATACTATACTATGACTTTTTTCTTATGAAATTTTACGACATACTATGCTGTCTTTTTTTATGAAATTTTACGACATACTATACTATTAATTTTTTTATGAAATTTTACGACATACTATGCTGTCTTTTTTTATGAAATTTTACGACATACTATACTATGTCTTTTTTTAATGAAATTTTACGACATACTATACTATTACTTTTTTTATGAAATTTTACGACATACTATACTATTAATTTTTTTATGAAATTTTACGACATACTATACTATTAATTTTTTCATGAAATTTTTACAACATACTATGCTGTCTTTTTTTATGAAATTTTACGACATACTATACTATTAATTTTTTTATGAAATTTTACGACATACTATACTATGACTTTTTTTCATGAAATTTTGCGACATACTATACTATTAATTTTTTTATAAAACTTTATGACATACTATACTATTACTTTTTTTATGAAATTTTGCGACATACTATACTATGACTTTTTTCTTATGAAATTTTACGACATACTATACTATTAATTTTTTTATGAAATTTTACGACATACTATACTATGACTTTTTTAAATGCATTTTTCGACATACTATACTATTAATTTTTTTATGAAATTTTACAACATACTATGCGGTCTTTTTTTTATGAAATTTTACGACATACTATACTATGTCTTTCTTTAATGCATTTTGCGACATACTATACTATAACTTTTTTAATGAAATTTTACGACATACTATACTATTAATTTTTTTATGAAATTTTACGACATACTATACTATTACTTTTTTAATGAAATTTTACGACATACTATACTATGTCTTTTTTTAATGCATTTTGCGACATACTATACTATAACTTTTTTAATGAAATTTTACGACATACTATACTATGTCTTTTTTTAATGCATTTTGCGACATACTATACTATTACTTTTTTTATGAAACTTTACGACATACTATACTATTAATTTTTTTATGAAATTTTACGACATACTAATTGTCTTTTTTAATGAAATTTTACGACATACTATACTATGTCTTTATTTAATGCATTTTGCGACATACTATACTATTACTTTTTTTATGAAACTTTACGACATAATATACTATTAATTTTTCTTATGAAATTTTACGACATACTATACTATTACTTTTTTTATGAAATTTTACGACATACTATACTATGTCTTTTTTTATGAAATTTTACGACATACTATACCATTAATTTTTTTATGAAATTTTTACAACATACTATGCTGTCTTTTTTTATGAAATTTTACGACATACTATACTATTAATTTTTTTATGAAATTTTACGACATACTATATTATGACTTTTTTTCATGAAATTTTGCGACATACTATACTATTAATTTTTTTATGAAACTTTACGACATACTATACTATTACTTTTTTTATGAAATTTTGCGACATACTATACTATGACTTTTTTCTTATGAAATTTTACGACATACTATACTATTAATTTTTTTATGAAATTTTACGACATAATATGCTATGACTTTTTTTAATGAAATTTTACAACATACTTAGTATGACTTTTTTTAATGAAATTTTGCGACAAACTATACTATGACTTTTTTTCATGAAATTTTACGACATACTATAATATGACTTTTTTTTCATGAAATTTTACGACAGACTATACTATTAATTTTTTTATGAAACTTTACGACATACTATACTATTACTTTTTTTATGAAATTTTGCGACATACTATACTATGACTTTTTTCTTATGAAATTTTACGACATACTATACTATTAATTTTTTTATGAAATTTTACGACATAATATGCTATGACTTTTTTTAATGAAATTTTACAACATACTTAGTATGACTTTTTTTAATGAAATTTTGCGACAAACTATACTATGACTTTTTTTCATGAAATTTTACGACATACTATAATATGACTTTTTTTTCATGAAATTTTACGACAGACTATACTATGATTTTTTTCCATTAAAGTTTTCGACATACTATACTAGGACTTTTTTGAATGCATTTTGAGACATACTATACTGTGACTTTTTTCTTATGAAATTTTACGACATACTATACTATTAATTTTTTTATGAAATTTTACGACATACTATACTATTATTTTTTTATGAAATTTTACGACATACTATACTATTAATTTTTTTATGAAATTTTACGACATACTATACTATGTCTTTTTTTAATGCATTTTGCGACATACTATACTATAACTCTTTTAATGAAATTTTACGACATACTATACTATGTCTTTTTTTAATGCATTTTGCGACATACTATACTATAACTTTTTTAATGAAATTTTACGACATACTATACTATGTCTTTTTTTAATGCATTTTGCGACATACTATACTATTACTTTTTTTATGAAACTTTACGACATACTATACTATTAATTTTTTTATGAAATTTTACGACATACTAATTGTCTTTTTTTCATGAAATTTTACGACATACTATACTATGACTTTTTTCTTATGAAATTTTACGACATACTATACTATTACTTTTTTTATGAAATTTTACGACATACTATACTATTAATTTTTTTATGAAATTTTACGACATACTATACTATTAATTTTTTCATGAAATTTTTACAACATACTATGCTGTCTTTTTTTATGAAATTTTACGACATACTATACTATTAATTTTTTTATGAAATTTTACGACATACTATACTATTAATTTTTTCATGAAATTTTTACAACATACTATGCTGTCTTTTTTTATGAAATTTTACGACATACTATACTATTAATTTTTTTATGAAATTTTACGACATACTATACTATGACTTTTTTTCATGAAATTTTGCGACATACTATACTATTCATTTTTTTATAAAACTTTATGACATTCTATACTATTACTTTTTTTATGAAATTTTGCGACATACTATACTATGAATTTTTTCTTATGAAATTTTACGACATACTATACTATTAATTTTTTTATGAAATTTTACGACATACTATACTATGACTTTTTTAAATGCATTTTTCGACATACTATACTATTAATTTTTTTATGAAATTTTACGACATACTATGCGGTCTTTTTTTTATGAAATTTTACGACATACTATACTATGTCTTTCTTTAATGCATTTTGCGACATACTATACTATAACTTTTTTAATGAAATTTTACAACATACTATACTATTAATTTTTTTATGAAATTTTACGACATACTATACTATGTCTTTTTTTAATGCATTTTGCGACATACTATACTATAACTTTTTTAATGAAATTTTACAACATACTATACTATTAATTTTTTTATGAAATTTTACGACATACTAATTGTCTTTTTTTCATGAAATTTTACGACATACTATACTATGACTTTTTTCTTATGAAATTTTACGACATACTATACTATTACTTTTTTTTATGAAATTTTACGACATACTATACTATTAATTTTTTTATGAAATTTTACGACATACTATACTATGACTTTTTTAAATGCATTTTGCGACATACTATACTATTAATTTTTTTATGAAACTTTACGACATACTATACTATGACTTTTTTAAATGCATTTTGCGACATACTATACTATTAATTTTTTTATGAAATTTTACGACATACTATACTATGACCTTTTTTCATGAAATTTCACGACATACTATACTATGACCTTTATGAAATTTTATGACATACTATACTATTACAAAGGGGGCACACAAAATCATACTAATTAATAACACAGAGGAGAAACTATAGCTAAGTAATTAAAAGAGTGATGTGTAGGAGGCTGAGATCAGAGGCCTTGATGAACAAGTGGCGTTTGAGGTGTTTTTTGAAAATGTCCAGGGATGAAGATTATTATTGATTATTATTACTTTCAGTTGCATCACTTGATCAACTTAATCCATTAATCGATGAGCTGTATTTATCTGTCAGTTATTGTTTTTGTTCACATGTTGTTGTTCTTTAAATCTTCCTCCTCATAATCAATAAAGTTTGATATGATCTTACGTCACATTCTGTAGATCAATAATCATTACCTCATGAATGACATCATCAGCAGGTAGGGCATCATAGCATTACATCAGTTTCCTTGACGACCAGAAAGTGAAAACAAGGCTGATGTCATCTGCCAGTCAAGCTCCGGAGAAACAGGAAACAGATGAGAATGCTGCCTTCAAAACAATAAACAATAACGTAAGAATGGGTAGTTTATAGTATTTTTGTTATGTGTATGCAAAGCATTTAAATCACAAACACTAGATTTATATCCGTTCAGTGAAACACGTGGATATCTACTGTTTTATTGGTAGAGAGAAGAAGTGCTGGATTTTATTTTGAAGGGCTGTGCATGTGGCTTCCTGTCACGTGTGTAGTCTTAGAGCGCTGGTTTGAAAAATGAAAGGAAAAGGGACTTCCACATCCAACAATACAAATGTTCCCACAAAAACAGACATAAAATACACAATTAATAAATATTCACTGATTATAATCTTTAAATGATTATATAATATTAATAATAAACTATAATATAATTATACTTCGTGATCTGACGTCTGTTTTTTATTTTTTATTTTTAAAGGCTGATTCTGCTGTTTTTGTACTAAATAACTTTACTGATATCAGCTGATCAATTAATTAAATCAAAATACAATGAATGTATTTAATCAGAAATATCAAATAATAAATATTTAATTTAATTTAATTTAATATATTAAATCATTACATTTGTTATTACATTTTATAAGTTAATATATGTATTTAATATAATTCAATTCTTAAGTATTTACTTTATATATGTATATATATTTATAAAATATGTATATACAGTATATATATGTATAAAATATGGGGAAAAAGGGGAAAAAGTCCTGAAGCAGCCGTGCCCCTACAGGTGTGTGTGTGAGGAGTGAAAAGTGAAAGACTGAAGAAAAAGTCCCAGTTTCCACTCTCACTTTTCTGTTTCCTGTCTGGAATAATAAAGTCTCCGATCAGCAGCATGTTGGACACAAATTCAATCTCTCCATCATGTTCAACATGTTCATCATGATCAACTGGACCGGACTGCTCCTCGTCCTCTGCAGCTCCCTGACTCCTGTCCTCTGCTGTGATTGGCTCAGACACTACGGTCACCTGAGCAACACCTCTCTGACCCTCGTCCAGCGCATGGTGAGTACTTGTTGGGTCCTGGAAGAGATTCCAGGACTCCTTAAATATCTGTGAGGTCCTTGAGGGTTCAAATAATAATTCTTTAGGAGGTTACAGACTATATAAGTTCCCATATTAGTGCATGTAGTGTATATATTTAAGTTTGTATGGGCTATATCTGTGTATATCAAAACATGTTCTGCATGTATATTTACATATATGAACAAATACTAGTATGTAAAGTTAAAGCTGGTCATCTCCTTCAAAAACACGTTTGTTATATTAGTTATAGTCTCATCACATATCGACAGCAATCAATAAATCAATAACTGAAAACAATCTAATATCTGTGGCTGTCAGGACTCTAATGAACTGTCGGACTGTCTAGTAGTAGTAGTAGTAGTAGTAGTAGTAGTAGTTGGGAAAAGTTTAGTAGTAGTAGTAGTAGTAGGGAAAGTTTCAGAATAAAAGTCAGAGTGACAAACAACAATAACTCTTTAACATACAGATGTGACTGTTAGTTATGTGAGAGAAAAACTGTGAACTGGCCCTTTAAAGCTACATCTTAAAAAATGACAACATATGCTGATATATATATATATATCAGCATATGTTAAAACAGACTACATATGTTTACATTTATTAAAAAATGAACTGCATACATTGACGTATGTGGATATTTATTAAAATAGTTCATACCTTTTACATTTATGGGCATATTTTTATGTTTGTTAACATATATTGATATAATAAAACTTGACTATATGTTTCTTTACATATATGGACAGGTATTTAAAACACACCATATATGTTGTTTACATATATTAATATATGTTAAAATATATATACATAAATATATATTTATCAATGGTATATTAAAGAAGAGACTATAGATGTTTGTGTAAAAATTCATCCAGGAAACATTCATACGCACAGATTTGATCTTGTGTGTTCAAAGTAATTAAGTATTAATATAATATGTACATTTTATATTTACATGTGATTAGTTTTGTTTATTAGATGTAGAACCACTTCGATGGCTCCACTGGTTTGTGATGTGTGTGTTGTGGTGAAATGAAGCGTCATCTGTTATTGTGTCTTTATGTTTCAGGGCGGTCAGCTGACTGAGGAGATGAGTCCAGTTTACTTTCCATCAAAACTCTACAAACGCATAAAGAATGACTCGGTAATCAATCAATGTCCACTGCTTTCAATGTTACACATCAACTGACCCCTCGACCCCACTCAGAACTTAACACACTTCAACTTCTTTCAGCTCTTCATTTAAACTGCCACTTCAGCTTCTTCAGCTCTTCATTTAAACTGCCACTTCAACTTCTTTCAGCTCTTAAGTTTAAACTGTCACTTCAGCTTCTTTCAGCTCTTCATTACAATTACTACTTCAACTTCTTTCAGCTCTTCATTTAAACGGACACATCAGCTTCTTTCATCTCTTTCATTTAAACTGCCACTTCAACTTCTTTCAGCTCTTCTCTTAAACTGACACTTCAACTTTTTGCAGCTCTTCATTACAATTACTACTTCAACTTCTTTCAGCTCTTTAGTTTAAACTGCCACTTCAGCATCTTTCAGCTCTTCATTACAATTACCACCTCAACTTCTTTCAGCTCTTTATTTCTTCATTTAAATGGACACTTTGGCTTCTTTCATCTCTTACATTTAAACTGCCACTTCAACTTCTTTCAGCTTTTCTTTTACCTGACACTTCAGCTTCTTTTAGCTCTTCATTTAAAATGCCACTTCAGCTTCTTTCAGCTCTTCATTCATCCTTCACACTTACACTTCCTTCAGATAATTCATAACATTATTCTCGTGTTTACGTCGACACTCTTTAAGACACATTTACACAAACATATAAACAGCTATGTTGACGACATCTGTCGACCAATCAGAGAGCTAGAATTCACACATGTCTGTCTCTCTCTCTCCAGGTGGAGTCACAGCTGGTTTTCATCAGAACCAGTCTGGAGCTGATCGCTGGTCTCTATAACCATGACAACCGCTCCTCTGTTGCCTGGGATACCGACACAACTGAACGCTTCCTGATGACCATTGACAGCCAGACAGACGGACTCAACAGCTGTGTGAGTAGAGAGACACTTCAACTCCTTTTAGTGCTTACACTTCAACTTCCAGTTCCTTTGACTAATTACTTCCCTTTACTTCCTAATAATCCTTTACCACTTCAACAGTAATTTCAACTGCTGTCACTTCAACTCCTTTCAACAGTTTTACCTCAACAAATGCTTTAATTAACTCAGCTCTCACACTTAAACTAGAACCTCATCATCTTTCAGTATTTCTGTTTCAGCTGCCACTTCAACTTCTCTCAGTGCCTCCACTTCAAATCCAACTTCCTTTCCCTTTACATCCTGCACTTCAGATCCAACTTCATTTCCTTTTACATCCTCCACTTCAGATCCAACTTAATTTCCTTTTACATCCTCCACTTCAGATCCTACTTTATTTCCTTTTACATCCTCCACTTTAGATCCAACTTCATTTCCTTTTACATCCTCCACTTCAGATACAACTTAATTTCCTTTTACATGTTCCACTTCAGTTTTACCACCAAACAGAGAAACAATGAGACCTTTTTTCGTCTTCAGGTTCCGACTAACAGGCGAAACATCAAACTGAAAAAATACTTCAGGAGACTGGAAACGAGTACTCTGTACCGCACGGTAAGTACAATTACTGCTGTAGTACTAACTGTAGTACTGTATGGTACTGGGTAGAGGTAGTAGTACTAACTGTAGCACTGTATGGTACTGGGTAGAGGTAGTAGTACTAACTGTAGTACTGTATGGTACTGGGTAGAGGTAGTAGTACTGACTGTAGTACTGTATGGTACTGGGTGGAGGTAGTAGTACTAACTGTAGTACTGTATGGTACTGGGTAGAGGTAGTAGTACTAACTGTAGTACTGTATGGTACTGGGTAGAGGTAGTAGTACTGACTGTAGTACTGTATGGTACTGGGTAGAGGTAGTAGTACTAACTGTAGTACTGTATGGTACTGGGTAGAGGTAGTAGTACTAACTGTAGTACTGTATGGTACTGGGTAGAGGTAGTAGTACTAACTGTAGTACTGTATGGTACTGGGTAGAGGTAGTAGTACTAACTGTAGTACTGTGTTTACAGGGTAGAGGTAGTAGTACTAACTGTAGTACTGTGTTTACAGGGTAGAGGTAGTAGTACTAACTGTAGTACTGTGTTTACAGGGTGGGAGTGCTGCGTCCTGGGAGCTGATCAGGAAGGAGAGTAAACGGCACCTGGAGATGTTGGACGTCCTGGTGGGCTTCATCAACGATTCCTCAGCTGCTGCTGCTGCCGGCCGGCGGCGGCGTTCTGCAGCGACTCAAAAGTGACGCTGACACGTCAACATGTATTCTGTTTCTCTGTGAGAGACTCTGTTTGTTTTCTACTGTCATTCTATTTATTTATTTATAATTTAATTATTTTATTTATGACCAAAGCTATTTATTGTTTTTACAGACTGATTTTACTTGAAAACATTTTGATAACTTACAATAAAGATATTTCATGCAACTCATCTTCAAAGTATTTTGTAGTTTGTTGTTTGTAGTAAAATGTGCCAAAGGTTTGGTGAGCGTGAGCTAAACACTAGATTATTAGCATAGGTAACGCCCCCTAATCACTAGATTATTAGCATAGGTAACGTCCCCTAAACACTAGAGTATTAGCATAGGTAACGCCCCCTAAACACTAGATTATCAGCATAGGTAACGTCCCCTAAACACTAGATTATCAGCATAGGTAACGCCCCCTAAACACTAGATTATCAGCATAGGTAACGCCCGCTAAACACTAGATTATCAGCATAGGTAACGCCCCCTAAACACTAGATTATTACTATAGGTAACGCCCCCTAAACACTAGATTATCAGCATAGGTAACGCCCCCTAAACACTAGATTATTACTATAGGTAACGCCCCCTAAACACTAGATTATTAGCATAGGTAACGCCCCCTAATCACTAGATTATTAGCATAGGTAACGCCCCCTAATCACTAGATTATTAGCATAGGTAACGCCCCCTAATCACTAGATTATTAGCATAGGTAACGCCCCCTAAACACTAGATTATCAGCATAGGTAACGCCCCCTAAACACTAGATTATTAGCATAGGTAACGCCCCCTAAACACTAGATAATCAGCATAGGTAACGCCCCCTAAACACTAGATTATTAGCATAGGTAACGCCCCCTAAACACTAGATTATCAACATAGGTAACGCCCCCTAAAAACTAGATTATTAGCATAGGTAACGCCCCCTAAACACTAGATTATCAGCATAGGTAACGCCCCCTAAACATTAGATTATTAGCATAGGTAACGCCCCCTAAACACTAGATTATCAACATAGGTAACGCCCCCTAAAAACTAGAATATTAGCATAGGTAACGCCCCCTAAACACTAGATTATTAACATAGGTAACACCCCTAAACACTAGATTATTAGCATAGGTAACGCCCCCTAAATACTAGAGTATTAGCATAGGTAACGCCCCCTAAACACTAGATTATTAACATAGGTAACACCCCTAAACACTAGATTATTAGCATAGGTAACGCCCCCTAAACACTAGATTATTAGCATAGGTAACGTCCCCTAAACACTAGATTATTAGCATAGGTAACGCCCCCTAAACACTAGATTATTAGCATAGGTAACGCCCCCTAAACACTAGATTATTAGCATAGGTAACGCCCCCTAATCACTAGATTATTAGCATAGGTAACGTCCCCTAAACACTAGATTATTAGCATAGGTAACGCCCCCTAAACACTAGATTATTAGCATAGGTAACGCCCCTAAACACTAGATTATTAGCATAGGTAACGCCCCCTAAACACTAGATTATCATCATAGGTAACGTCCCCTAAACACTAGATTATCAGCATAGGTAACGCCCCCTAAACACTAGATTATCAGCATAGGTAACGCCCCCTAAACACTAGATTATTACTATAGGTAACGCCCCCTAAACACTAGATTATCAGCATAGGTAACGCCCCCTAAACACTAGATTATTACTATAGGTAACGTCCCCTAAACACTAGATTATCAGCATAGGTAACGTCCCCTAAACACTAGATTATCAGCATAGGTAACGCCCCCTAAACACTAGATTATTAGCATAGGTAACGCCCCCTAAACACTAGATTATTACTATAGGTAACGCCCCCTAAACACTAGATTATCAGCATAGGTAACGCCCCCTAAACACTAGATTATTATCATAGGTAACGCCCCCTAATCACTAGATTATCAGCATAGGTAACGCCCCCTAAACACTAGATTATTAGCATAGGTAACGCCCCCTAATCACTAGATTATTAGCATAGGTAACGCCCCCTAAACACTAGATTATCAGCATAGGTAACGCCCCCTAAACACTAGATTATTATCATAGGTAACGTCCCCTAAACACTAGATTATTAGCATAGGTAACGCCCCCTAAACACTAGATTATTAGCATAGGTAACGCCCCCTAAACACTAGATTATCAACATAGGTAACGCCCCCTAAAAACTAGAATATTAGCATAGGTAACACCCCCTAAACACTAGATTATTAGCATAGGTAACACCCCTAAACACTAGATTATTAGCATAGGTAACACCCCCTAAACACTAGATTATCAGCATAGGTAACACCCCTAAACACTAGATTATTAGCATAGGTAACGTCCCCTAAACACTAGATTATTAGCATGGGTAACGCCCCCTAAACACTAGATTACTAGCATAGGTAACACCCTCCAAACATTAGAGTATTAGCATATTAGACAGGTAGGTAGATAGACAGGTAGGCAGATAGACAGGTAGGTAGGCAGGTAGGTAGGCAGGTAGGTAGACAGGTAGGTAGATAGGTAGGCACATAGACAGGTAGGTAGACAGGTAGGCAGGCAGGTAGGTAGACAGGTAGGTAGATAGACAGGTACATAGACAGGTAGGTAGACTGGTAGGTAGACAGGTAGGTAGATAGACGGGTAGGTAGACAGGCAGGTAGATAGACTGGTAGGTAGACAGGTAGGTAAATAGACAGGTAGGTAGACAGGTAGATAGACAGGTAGGTAGATAGACAGGTACATAGACAGGTAGGTAGACAGGCAGGTAGTTAGACTGATAGGTAGACAGGTAGGTAGACAGGCAGGTAGGTAGACTGGTAGGTAGACAGGTAGGTAAATAGACAGGTAGGTAGATAGACAGGTAGGTAGACAGACAGGTAAATAGACACGTAGGTAGATAGACAGGTAGGTAGACAGACAGGTAAATAGACACGTAGGTAGATAGACAGGTAGGTAGACAGGTAGGTAGATAGTCAGGTAGGTAGACAGGTAGGTAGATAGACAGGTAGATAGACAGGTAGGTAGATAGACAGGTAGGTAGACAGGTAGGTAGATAGACAGGTAGATAGACAGGTAGGTAGATAGACAGATAGATAGACAGGTAGGTAGATAGACAGGTAGGTAGATAGACAGGTAGGTAGACAGACAGGTAAATAGACACGTAGGTAGATAGACAGGTAGGTAGATAGACAGGTAGGTAGACAGGTAGGTAGATAGACAGGTAGGTAGACAGGTAGGTAGATAGACAGGTAGATAGACAGGTAGGTAGATAGACAGGTAGGTTGATAGTCAGGTAGGTAGACAGGTAGGTAGATAGACAGGTAGGTAGACAGGTAGGTAGATAGACAGGTAGGTAGATAGTCAGGTAAGTAGACAGGTAGGTAGATAGACAGGTAGATAGACAGGTAGGTAGATAGACAGGTAGGTAGATAGACAGGTAGATAAACAGGTAGATAGATAGACAGGTAGGTAGGCAGGTAGGTAGACTGGTAGGTAGACAGGTAGATAGACAGGTAGGTAGATAGACAGGTAGGTAGATAGACAGGTAGGTAGACAGGTAGGTTGATAGTCAGGTAGGTAGACAGGTAGGTAGATAGACAGGTAGATAGACAGGTAGGTAGATAGACAGGTAGATAGACAGGTAGATAGACAGGTAAGTAGGCAGGTAGGTAGACTGGTAGGTAGACAGGTAGATAGACAGGTAGGTAGGCAGGTAGGTAGACAGGTAGGTAGACTGGTAGGTAGATAGACAGGTAGGTAGGCAGG
>JAUPFX010000015.1:967564-975064 GCA_036937225.1 Sebastes paucispinis | reverse complement strand
AAGAACATCCTAACTTCCTGAAGAACATGTAGAACCTCCCCAAAGACCCACTATCTACCTCAAGGACTCCTGGAACCACTCAAGGTGTTTATTATTTCCATTTCTGATCTGGAAACCAGACATAACAACAACAATAGACAAACTAAATGTACCTGTATCTTTCATGTGTATTGATTAGGGGTGGTATTTCTTCATCTGTACTGAGTTTCTATTGGATGACAGCTACTTCCCCCGTTGACTTACATGATTGGACAGCAGGCAGGAAGAGAGAGCGAGTGTAGCGGTAGCGAGAGGCGGGGCCAGAGCGGACCCTCAGAGAGAGAGAGCGAGCGGCGGGGGGCGAGCAACGACGGCGACTCCTCCTGGTCGGGAGGGTCACTTAAAAAAAACACCACAGAAGAAGAAACTGAGAAAAAAAACACCACAGAAGAAGTACACGCTTAAATTGCACAATTTTTCAATTGAGTTTGGTGGCGAACAATAATCCATGTGAATCTCATGTTTCAATCTTTGGTGTAATTTTGTTAGTGAGTTAGTTGGGTTTGGTTTGTTGTGCTCCTGATCTTCTATTTGAAGGGCTAATGACAAATAAAAATGTTTATTTTCTTACCTAGAACTTGTGAACTGTTCGTTTGTTAACAAGCTGAATTCACCACCAACGCACACTGTGTAATGAAAGAGTTTCATGTTTCACTTTCTTTACTGCGGTTCTGTTAATGAGCAAGGTAGCCCTTAAAATGCAACAATTCTTAGTTGAGTTTGGTGGCGTGGTTTCAGAAACAAAATCTGTTCCTCATGATTTTGTAGAAGTTGATTTTTAGTTTGTTCTGTAAAAGCTTTTGGTTGGAAAGGAAATGACACACATCACACATCACACTGCACAGGAAGGCAAGAAACAAGTCGGACGGATGGACGGTAGTGTCTAGAAGGGAACCAGCAAACTGGGGAAACTCTCACATTGACCTCTAGTAGTTAAGGTCAGACATTGACCTCTAATAGTTAAGGTCAGACTTTGACCTCTAAGAGTTAAGGTCAGACATTGACCTCTAATAGGTAAGGTCAGACATTGACCTCTAGTAGTTAAGGTCAGACATTGACCTCTAATAGGTAAGGTCAGACATTGACCTCTAGTAGTTAAGGTCAGACATTGACCTCTAGTAGTTAAGGTCAGACATTGACCTCTAATAGGTAAGGTCAGACATTGACCTCTAATAGTTAAGGTCAGACATTGACCTCTAGTAGTTAAGGTCAGACATTGACCTCTAGTAGTTAAGGTCAGACATTGACCTCTAGTAGTTAAGGTCAGACATTGACCTCTAATAGGTAAGGTCAAACATTGACCTCTAGTAGTTAAGGTCAGACATTGACCTCTAGTAGTTAAGGTTAGACATTGACCTCTAATAGTTAAGGTCAGACATTGACCTCTAATAGGTAAGGTCAGACATTGACCTCTAGTAGTTAAGGTTAGACATTGACCTCTAGTAGTTAAGGTCAGACATTGACCTCTAGTAGTTAAGGTCAGACATTGACCTCTAATAGGTAAGGTCAGACATTGACCTCTAATAGTTAAGGTCAGACATTGACCTCTAGTAGTTAAGGTCAGACATTGACCTCTAATAGTTAAGGTCAGACATTGACCTCTAATAGGTAAGGTCAGACATTGACCTCTAATAGTTAAGGTCAGACATTGACCTCTAGTAGTTAAGGTCAGACATTGACCTCTAATAGGTAAGGTCAGACATTGACCTCTAATAGTTAAGGTCAGACATTGACCTCTAATAGTTAAGGTCAGACATTGACCTCTAGTAGTTAAGGTCAGACATTGACCTCTAGTAGTTAAGGTCAGACATTGACCTCTAGTAGTTAAGGTCAGACATTGACCTCTAATAGGTAAGGTCAGACATTGACCTCTAATAGTTAAGGTCAGACATTGACCTCTAATAGGTAAGGTCAGACATTGACCTCTAATAGTTAAGGTCAGACATTGACCTCTAGTAGTTAAGGTCAGACATTGACCTCTAATAGTTAAGGTTTAGGATAGGTCGTCGGGCAGCGAGTCTTGTGAGAGTTTTTGTAGATCTCAGATCAGATTTTGCAATTTGCGGGTTCCCTTCCGGACACGACCCAGAGAGACAGGTACCGTCTACTTCCTGGTTGGGTGGAGGGGGCGGGGCTGGCAGTTCTGAGCCGTCATTGGTCAGCGGAGGGAAGCCGTCGTTATCGGAGGGAGGAGGGGGGGGAGGAGATGGAGGTGGGAAGCTGCTCTCCTCCACCACTGAGGAGACAGAAGAGATGTGATGTCATCGTGATGTCACTCATGTTCCACCAACGACAGATTTACACATGTGATCGTCATGATAACATCCACTGACATGTTGTCTTACCCTCACCTGTCTCGAGGCTGAGGGGCGGGGCCGGCGGTGGAGCGCTGTGATTGGTCAGAGCCTCTGAAGGAGGAGGAGGAGGAGGAGGGGGCAGGACCGCCATGTCTCCTGACGAATCAGGCGGAGGAGGAGGAGGCGGCGGGACCATGAGATCTCCTGACGAATCAGGCGGAGGAGGTGGAGGCGGCGGGACCGAGGCGTTAATGACCTCATCATCCTGATCTGACATCTCACTTGCTTCAGGAGGAGGAGGAGGCGGGGCGTTGTCCAGCAGCGTGGTGATGATGTCACTCTCAGGTGGAGCCTGGAAGGAGGCGGGGATGGTGGGCGGAGCTACGGGCTTCCCAAAACTAGAGCTGAGAGACACATAAACAGTTAACGAGATAATAACGAGTTATTGGTTTTACGCAGCACCTGTGAGGGTTTCTTGTTCATTGATTTACAATAATAAATATATACATACATTCACATAAAGCAGCATATCGATCCACTCCCATGATGATCAGAGGATTAAATACTGGACTAATCTCCCTTTAAGGTTCATTTAGAACAGATAAAATATGTGATTAATTATTATTATTAACTATTTTAATCGACTGACAGCTCTAATATAAATATATAAAAGTCTTCAAATATGGTTGACACGTTTTCTCATGATTTCAAAATG
Source organism: Sebastes paucispinis (assembly GCA_036937225.1). Classification (NCBI taxonomy): domain Eukaryota; kingdom Metazoa; phylum Chordata; class Actinopteri; order Perciformes; family Sebastidae; genus Sebastes; species Sebastes paucispinis. Next base: position 972,013 of record JAUPFX010000015.1, on the reverse strand, counting down.
AGTAATTCTTTGTGTTCCTGAAATATGAAATCATAATAATCAGTTTATGATCAAAGATCTTCTATTTCTGTCACACAGAACGTTTACTACATCACAACATCTGTGATCACGTCTGACTTGAATATTAACTGTCGATATATCGTTTGTATTCTGATAATAATAAAAATCTGCTCCGAGTGAATCGCCGTCTGAGGCTTTTATTGTGAAAATCAATCTGAACCAGACTAAAGGTGTAAAACGGGTCCTCATAAAGACACACTCAGGGTTCTTACCCGCTGACAGGGGGCGCCACCGGGCACTGGACCGGCTCTGGAGGTTTAGTGGACCTGAAACACACACACACACACACACACACACACACACTCTTAGAGCTGTTAGATGTGAAACAGGAAGTGGTCATTAATAGAGATGCAGTAGAATCAGACTGAACCTGGTGGAGGCGCCGTGTTTACGGATCGTTCCTGTTCGGTCCGACTGCTTCCCAGAGACCTGGGGGGGACATAAGTGTGTTACTGTGTGTGTGTTACTGTGTGTGCGTGTGTGTGTGTGTGTGTGAGCATCAATACAGCCTCTCAGGCCTCCGCTGCTCTAATTAGACTCTAAACATTTTCCCACGCTCGACAAAGACTCTGTGTGTATGTGTGTGTGTGTGTGTGTGTGTGTGTGTGTGTGAGAAGTTTTGACCAACTTCCTCATTAGAGTGTGAACGGTGTCGGTTGAACGCCGGCAGCAGTAAAACAGAATAAAAGCGACAGTTGAGTTGTTGATGAAGCTTCAGGAGAAGTTCAGAGAAACGTCTTTAAGAAGTTTCTCTGAGTTCAGTTTGTAGAACAGAAAAGCTGCAACACAACACAACGTGTCTTACTCAGAAAGAGACGACCGACACTAGAAGAGTATTAATGTAGTTCTAGTCTCTCTGTAGGAGGACGTTCTACTGGCGTCTGGATGTTTTACTGGCGGCAGCGTAGCTCTGCTGCTGGGAGCTGACGTTGACATGGAACCAACTATTGACTTTCACTTCTTAGTGATACACGTTGTTCCATCTAACTGATTCTGGTTCTGATTCTGGCGTCATGACAACGCCTCCCATCTGTCACACTTTGAAAACCCCGACGTAGACGGACATCTTGTTCTCATTCAGCCAATCAAATTGTTTCATTTTCAACAGAAATGTCACCTTTCCAGAAAAAATATCCTGAGTCAGGTCACAAAATCAGGAGGGGGACAGAATACAGCGTAACACCGGTGTCAGTGGACCAGCAGTCACACAACGTGTATCACTAATGGTCGTGTCCACCGGGGCTTCCCAGCATTGGACGCTTGATGGGCCGCCACTAGACTCAAGGCTGTCCCCACCTGATTGGACGAACGCTTTCCCGCTGTTGGCTGCTGCTCCCAGCTTTCAAACTGGAAACAACATGGCGGCTCGTTTGGAAACTTTCTTCTCTTATTTCACTGAGATGTGTTTCTGAGAACATTTGAGGAGAGAAATAATCCACGTTGATGAATCTGTCTTTATTTAGATCAACAACGTTTATTTTAAAAGATCCTCGGGGGTTTGGAGAGGCGGCGAGTCGCGTCGGACGCCCGTGATTTACATAAAGTAGACGAGCCCTCAACTTCATGCAAATGAGGAGCGGACGTCGTGACGCTCCGTTTCTCGAATCGCGACGCCACGCTACCAGAATGCATTGCACGGCTGCTTTACATAGACAATGAATGGGAAGCGTGAAAGCACGGAGGCTGTGGACACGGACCGTTCAAAGTGAAAGTCAATAGTTGGTTCCAACGTCAGCTCCCAGCAGCAGAGCTACGCTGCCGCCATTTTGGACTGAGAGACGACCAGACGCCAGTAAAACGTCCTCCTACAGAGACGTACTAAAGTAGAACTACATTATTTATATTTATAGTCATATTTAATGTCTCTACTGAAATGTCCTGTGTTGAACATTAAAAATATTATAAATATTCATACTACTATAACTACTAACTTATTTATTTATTAAACTGAGAAACAGACGTAGACGACGTTATAGAGCTTTTTATCCCCCGTTCACTAGTAGATGTGGCGTCCATGTTGACATATCTCTGCAACGGGCTGAAGCGTCCAATGAGGCGTCCACATTGACTTATCTCTGCAACGGGCTGAAGCGTCCAATGAGGCGTCCACATTGACTTATCTCTGCAACGGGCTGAAGCGTCCAATGAGGCGTCCACATTGACTTATCTCTGCAACGGGCTGAAGCGTCCAATGAGGCGTCCACATTGACTTATCTCTGCAACGGGCTGAAGCGTCCAGTGAGGCGTCCACATTGACTTATCTCTGCAACGGGCTGAAGCGTCCAGTGAGGCGTCAATGTATAAACTGTGTATTAATGGAGCTGTCTAGCAGCTGTTGTCATAAAGCAGCAGAGTTTGGACTCTCTGGTTTGCAGCGGTAGATCTGCAGGTCTGAGACCGTCAGGAGGAAGTAATCAGAAGATAATCAGGTCACGGCGACGCAGCGATGCAGCGAAGGAAAGACGAAGTTTGAATGAGGAACTTTTAAAGCAGCATCACTTCAGTTTCTGTGGTTCTCTGCAGCCGCCGCCGCTTCCTGTCAGCGCCCCACAGAGACAGAGAACAGAGACTCCACTCAGAACTAAACTGCACTTCTGCTTTCACTGTTTCTGGCTTATTCTTTTCTCGTCTTCTCTAAATGTCTCTGTCTCTCTGTGTCCTTTAAATCCTGCTGACTCACACCGACAGACCGACTGTACGGTAACGTTCGTATAACGACCCTCAGAATCACAAACCTGAACTGAATGAACCCAAAGCATCGACACACTGATGCATCCATGTGAATGTGTTCTGATCGGAGGTTAAAGAGGAACACTGATGGAGGGTGTGTGTGTGTGTGTGTGTGTCTGTGTTTGTTTGTGTTTGTGTGTGTGTGTGTGTGTCTGTGTCTGTGTGTGTTTGTGTTTGTGAGGTACCTTCATGCCATGGCCGAGGCCGTCCAGTTGCTGGTAGTTGATTGGTCGACGGCTGTAGGGTGGGCGGGGCTGCGTGCCGCCGGCAGGCTGGGCAGGAAGGAGGATCTTGTGGCTGCGTGGGACTCGTCTAACCGTCGTGAAGACGCCGATCTCTCTCCGAGACACCTTCTCTTTGTGCATCTCCACCGTCTGAGGAGACAGACGGGTTCAATCGATGCAGAGGAATGTTAACGTGATCCAAACATTTATTCTCTTAACCTGAACAATAGTTATTATAATGATAATAATAATAATACACCTTTAATGAACGTCAAAGACTAAACTCTACTCTAACACGTCTTCTTCTCTGTTTTAGATCTTTTGGACTGTTTTAATAAACACAACATGAGATCTGAAGACGACCCGTTGTTTCAGATTTTACACTGTTTTCTAACATTTTAGTGATTGAAATCTGAATCTATTAATCACTAATGTTAAGTTGTTGCAGCTGAAATCCAGATGAGCAGAACAGAAGGGATTATCATTCGGGCCCGAGCAGCTGAAACACTGAAAGGTTTGTTATTTTAATGGTCTGGGACTTTAGTGCTGTAAAATGGCTCGTTAACGAACTAGCTAGAAAGTTGGAAAAATTGAGCCCTCGTTCCAAGTTCACCTACATGTATGAAATTTGGCAAACAGATGTAACATGTGGAGACGCACAAAAAAGCCTCTTGGAGGTATGCCCAAATCTCAACAGGAAGTCAGCCATTTTTAATTTACAGTGCGATTTTTGCCCATTTTTAGCGTTTTATAGGTTGTGTACTTTAACGAACTCCTCCTACAGATTTAATCAGATCGACTTGGAATTTGGTCAGGACCATCTTAAGACCTTGAGGATGAAAAGTTATTAAAGTGGTGAATTTTCACTGAACGCCTTTGCCATGGCGGACATTTTGGGCCATGCGCCATGAAACAGGAAGTTGTTGTTGTTTTGCGAGTACAAGTACATGAGCACAGTATCGGATCCAATACCCGATACTGGTATCGGGTATTGGTAATATTTACGTGTCCATATGGACTCAGAGCCCCGACCCCTTTAATAACTCATGGTTAGTCATAGACTCTTGTTAAAGGCTTCATTGCACTCAGCAGACTTCCTGTTTCACTGTGTCTGGCTGCATCAACCGGCGTCCGAACAGCACCTCGACCCGTGAGACGGTGTGACGGGTCCGTTCGTCGCTGCTCGCAGCTTTAACTAGTGTCATTATCATCATTATATTTATATTGTCTCCTGCAGGAGGAAGTAGATAAAAACAAATGAAACACATTAAATAAGAACTGGTTAAACGTGAGCTAGAAGACGTTCAGACTAACATCTCAAAGAGAATCAAGTAAAAGAAGAAACTTTAAATCACCGTAGTGATCGTAGTAGTTTGTTAATAGTTAAACACAAAGCAGACGGAGAACAGAGGCTCCATTCATCCATTCATTCATC
>JAUPFX010000015.1:955064-960064 GCA_036937225.1 Sebastes paucispinis | reverse complement strand
TTGCGTTCCCTTTCACAAAGTTTTACGTTCCCTCACATGAAGTTTTGCTTTCCCTTTCACAAAGTTTTGCGTTCCCTCACATGAAGTTTTGTGTTCCCTTTCACAAAGTTTTACGTTCCCTCACATGAAGTTTTGCGTTCCCTTTCACAAAGTTTTGCGTTCCCTCACATGAAGTTTTGCGTTCCTCACATGAAGTTTTGCGTTCCCTTTCACAAAGTTTTGCGTTCCCTCACATGAAGTTTTGCATTCCCTTTCACAAAGTTTTGCGTTCCTTCACATGAAGTTTTGCGTTCCCTTTCACAAAGTTTTGCGTTCCCTCACATGAAGTTTTGCGTTCCCTTTCAAAGTTTTGCATTCCCTTTCACAAAGTTTTGCGTTCCCTCACATGAAGTTTTGTGTTCCCTTTCACAAAGTTTTGCGTTCCCTCACATGAAGTTTTGCGTTCCCTTTCACAAAGTTTTGCGTTCCCTTTCACAAAGTTTTGCGTTCCCTCACATGAAGTTTTGCGTTCCCTTTCACAAAGTTTTGCGTTCCCTTTCACAAAGTTTTGCGTTCCCTTTCACAAAGTTTTGCGTTCCCTCACATGAAGTTTTGTGTTCCCTTTCACAAAGTTTTGCGTTCCCTCACATGAAGTTGTGCGTTCCCTTTCACAAATTTTTGCGTTCCCTCACATGAAGTTTTGCGTTCCCTTTCACAAAGTTTTGCGTTCCCTCACATGAAGTTTTGCATTCCCTTTCACAAAGTTTTGCGTTCCATCACATGAAGTTTTGCGTTCCCTTTCACAAAGTTTTGCGTTCCCTTTCACAAAGTTTTGCGTTCCCTCACATGAAGTTTTGCGTTCCCTTTCACAAAGTTTTGCGTTCCCTTTCACAAAGTTTTACGTTCCCTCACATGAAGTTTTGCTTTCCCTTTCACAAAGTTTTGCGTTCCCTCACATGAAGTTTTGTGTTCCCTTTCACAAAGTTTTACGTTCCCTCACATGAAGTTTTGCGTTCCCTTTCACAAAGTTTTGCGTTCCCTCACATGAAGTTTTGCGTTCCTCACATGAAGTTTTGCGTTCCCTTTCACAAAGTTTTGCGTTCCCTCACATGAAGTTTTGCATTCCCTTTCACAAAGTTTTGCGTTCCTTCACATGAAGTTTTGCGTTCCCTTTCACAAAGTTTTGCATTCCCTCACATGAAGTTTTGCGTTCCCTTTCAAAGTTTTGCATTCCCTTTCACAAAGTTTTGCGTTCCCTCACATGAAGTTTTGTGTTCCCTTTCACAAAGTTTTGCGTTCCCTCACATGAAGTTTTGCGTTCCCTTTCACAAAGTTTTGCGTTCCCTCACATGAAGTTTTGCGTTCCCTTTCACAAAGTTTTGCGTTCCCTTTCACAAAGTTTTGCGTTCCCTTTCACAAAGTTTTGCGTTCCCTCACATGAAGTTTTGCGTTCCCTTTCACAAAGTTTTGCGTTCCCTTTCACAAAGTTTTGCGTTCCCTTTCACAAAGTTTTACGTTCCCTCACATGAAGTTTTGCGTTCCCTTTCACAAAGTTTTGCGTTCCCTCACATGAAGTTTTGCGTTCCTCACATGAAGTTTTGCGTTCCCTTTCACAAAGTTTTGCGTTCCCTCACATGAAGTTTTGCGTTCCCTTTCACAAAGTTTTGCGTTCCCTTTCACAAAGTTTTGCGTTCCCTTTCACAAAGTTTTGCGTTCCCTCACATGAAGTTTTGTGTTCCCTTTCACAAAGTTTTGCGTTCCCTCACATGAAGTTTTGCGTTCCCTTTCACAAAGTTTTACGTTCCCCCCTGAAAAGTTTTGCTTTCATTTTCCCTCACATGAAGTTTTGGTCCTCTCACTTATGTCACAAACAACCGCTTACAGAAATGCAATCTAAACCAAATATTATTATCTACAGTGGTGCTCACAAATAAGTGGGGAGTTCACTAAGTAGGCTCTAAGTACTTTATACTTGTATTTCACCACATCTCAGAGAAATATACTGTAGTACATTTGACAGCTTTACTAAAGTACTGCTGACAGACAGGAAACTCACACTGACGTCACCAGTAACCATCATTACTACATCAGGTTCTAAAGTCTGCACGTGAAGAATTAAAGAAGAAGAAGAAGAAGACTTTAAAAACTCACCAGAAGCTGCAGAAAAAAATTAATCCGCACAAGTGGAGGTTCTGATGGTGTCCCTCTGTCTGTCCTCCTGTCTCTCTGTCCTCCTGTCTCTGTCTGTCTGACATCAACCTGCTCTTCTTCTCTTTTCTCAGCTGCACCAACCTGCAGCCAAAGATCCTCTCTGTTCGTCAGGAGGATCACTCCTAAGGAATACTGACACCGACTCATGGACCCAAGAAACCTGCTTTAACCTCCTGAGACCGACTGACCTTACTGTCTTTCAGAGGCTCTAGCTAGCAGGAGGTTCAGTTCTGGAGACAGAGAGACCCTTACAAGGGTCCTGGAACTCTTGAAGACCCCCTCAGCCAATTTCAAGGAGTCCTGGAATCCCTTCAGGGACCCTCACAATATTCCTGGATACTCATTTAAGGGCCTCTGGAATCTGACTAGACCTCCTGAGCTGTTTTTTGCAGAGTCCTGGGATCTTTTCAAGGAGCCTGGAATCTCTGGTGGGACATAAATGAATCACAATAATCCTTTAGGGGAGATTCCAAAGGTCCTTGAAATGGGTACTGGGGTTCTTCCAGACTTTGAAGGATGGCAGGGAGGAAGAGGGATTCCAGGGGTCATTGTGAGGGATTACAGGGTTCATCTTGAGAGCTCCAGGACTCCGTTAACGAGTCCTTAAATAAATGTCCAGGATGATTGTGAGAGTAGAGTGCTTCAAAATATCCCATAAGTCCTTGAAAGAGATCCGTGGAACACCCTGGAGCCCTCTAAAGGACGCTGGAAGTCCTTGAATGTTCCCTGGAACCTCTTGATGGACTCCAGGACCTCTCAAGGACCGAGCAGGCCGCCAGCAGGAGTGAGGGGTTTTAGTCTACAGGAATGAGTTCAGAGTGAGACCTCCTGTCTGTGTGAACCAGCTCAGCTCAAAACCACTTCCTGTTTCACATCAGACACAATAAGACTTCATATAAACTGACTCAGACTCAGTTTATAAGAAAACTAAACTACAGATAATACCCGTGTCCACCAGACTCCATTCACTCATCAGAGTATTAAAGTACTAGTAATGAGAATACTACTACAGGTAGTACTTCCTCCTCTGCTGGGGTTCTAATGTTTAACTCTTCAGCTCCACCTGCTGGTCACACTGAGGCTCTGCAGCTCAGACACAGACTAGAAATAATAAGAATTCATGTCATTATTAACTTGTGAAAACCAGGTATGACTGAAGACGTTGTGAAAAATACTTTTTATTAAAATCACAGTAAAAAGTTCAAAGTCAAGTTGATCCTGGTTGCTCGGGGCGACCCCACATCACTGGTTGCTCGGGGCGACCCCACATCACTGGTTGCTCGGGGCGACCCCACATCACTGGTTGCTCGGGGCGACCACACATCACTGGTTGCTCGGGGCGACGGGGTTCCAGGGCTGTTTCCGAGGAGCTCCGTCTTTATCCTTCTTGTCCAGGGGCTTCAGGTGGCAGGACAGGACCAGGTCTCTGAGAGACACACAGAGACACTCTGAGCCTGGAACTCATTCAAGGACCCTGGAACGTCTTGAGGGAGTTAAAGTCAAAGTTAAAGACAAACTTTTGTTGCGTCCTAAATTCCACTAACATGTTATTTAGTAGCTGGAACAGTGTGTGAGGTATTACAGTATGAACCCAGTAGTACGTCAGTTACAGACTAGTCCTGGGGAAATATTACAGTATGCAACGCTGGACACTACGGTGGCATAAATATCCCACAATGCAATGCAGTAGTGACAACAACGTTCATAAGAGACGTTGACGGACATCTCTGGAACATCAATAACACTTTCATTTAACTGTAAGTATCGGACGGAGCTCCTGAGGCGATGCTACTTTCACATGATGCTAGCTTTCCAACATCGTGGACTCTACCTTTAAGTTCCATGTTCTACTCGTCACCTACTATTCCTGATGTTTTAGATGGTTTCAGTATCCGCATCCAGATGTTGAGGCAGAGTATCTATCAGAGTCAGAATTGTGGCATCGTGCCGAAAGAAACCTGTTTTCCACCCAGACCGCTGTCACACCGCCCCACCGCCCCACCGTCCCACCGCCCCACCGCCCCACCGCCCCACCGTCCCACCGCCCCACCGTCCCACCGCCCCACCGCCCCACCGCCCCACCGCCCCACCGCCCCACCGTCCCACCGTCCCACCGCCCCACCGCCCCACCGCCCCACCGTCCCACCGCCCCACCGCCCCACCGTCCCACCGCCCCACCGTCCCACCGCCCCACCGCCCCACCGCCCCACCGTCCCACCGTCCCACCGCCCCACCGCCCCACCGCCCCACCGTCCCACCGCCCCACCGCCCCACCGTCCCACCGCCGTCCCACCGCCCCACCGTCCCACCGCCACCGCCCCACCGTCCCACCGCCCCACCGCCCCACCGTCCCACCGCCACCGCCCCACCGTCCCACCGTCCCACCGCCCCACCCAGCACCCAGCCCGACTGATAACACCTGGACCTGGAAGTGTCTCCAGGACGTGGAAGTGTCTCCAGGACGTGGAAGTGTCTCCAGGACGTGGACTGACCTGAACTGGCTGTAGGAGGAGCCTCTCTGGCCGACGGCTCTCAGCTTGGCCTCGTTCTCTCTCAGGTGTCTCCGCTCCAACTCCACCGCCGCCTGCAGCTCTCTCTCCAGCGCCGAGAAGTCGATGACATCACGCTCTGACCTCGCCATCACCTGATGATGTCACACAGGTACAGTGGAATCAAAGCTGATCACATGATCTGAATGATAGAGTGATGTTTTTAAAGCTGATGACGTCATCACATCGGCACCTTTCAATATACAATACTAGTACTTCAGTATTACTTCAGTAGTACTTCACTAATACTTCACTAGTACT
>JAUPFX010000015.1:922564-935064 GCA_036937225.1 Sebastes paucispinis | reverse complement strand
TCTCCTAACGTCTCCTAACGTCTCCTAACCACTTCTCCTAACGTCTCCTAACGTCTCCTAACCACTTCTCCTAACGTCTCCTAACGTCTCCTAACATCTCCTAACGTCTCCTAACCACTTCTCCTAACGTCTCCTAACGTCTCCTAACGTCTCCTAACCACTTCTCCTAACGTCTCCTAACGTCTCCTAACCATTTCTCCTAACGTCTCCTAACGTCTCCTAACGTCTCCTAACCACTTCTCCTAACGTCTCCTAACGTCTCCTAACCACTTCTCCTAACGTCTCCTAACGTCTCCTAACATCTCCTAACGTCTCCTAACCACTTCTCCTAACGTCTCCTAACGTCTCCTAACGTCTCCTAACCACTTCTCCTAACGTCTCCTAACGTCTCCTAACCACTTCTCCTAACGTCTCCTAACGTCTCCTAACGTCTCCTAACCACTTCTCCTAACGTCTCCTAACGTCTCCTAACCACTTCTCCTAACGTCTCCTAACGTCTCCTAACGTCTCCTAACCACTTCTCCTAACGTCTCCTAACGTCTCCTAACCACTTCTCCTAACGTCTCCTAACGTCTCCTAACCACTTCTCCTAACGTCTCCTAACGTCTCCTAACATCTCCTAACGTCTCCTAACCACTTCTCCTAACGTCTCCTAACGTCTCCTAACGTCTCCTAACCACTTCTCCTAACGTCTCCTAACGTCTCCTAACCACTTCTCCTAACGTCTCCTAACGTCTCCTAACGTCTCCTAACCACTTCTCCTAACGTCTCCTAACGTCTCCTAACGTCTCCTAACCACTTCTCCTAACGTCTCCTAACGTCTCCTAACGTCTCCTAACCACTTCTCCTAACGTCTCCTAACGTCTCCTAACCACTTCTCCTAACGTCTCCTAACGTCTCCTAACGTCTCCTAACCATTTCTCCTAACGTCTCCTAACGTCTCCTAACCACTTCTCCTAACGTCTCCTAACGTCTCCTAACCACTTCTCCTAACGTCTCCTAACGTCTCCTAGCCACTTCTCCTAACGTCTCCTAACGTCTCCTAACCACTTCTCCTAACGTCTCCTAACGTCTCCTAACCACTTCTCCTAACGTCTCCTAACGTCTCCTAACGTCTCATAACGTCTCCTAACCACTTCTCCTAACGTCTCCTAACGTCTCCTAACGTCTCCTAACATCTCCTAACCACTTCTCCTAATGTCTCCTAACGTCTCCTAACCACTTCTCCTAACGTCTCCTAACGTCTCCTAACCACTTCTCCTAACGTCTCCTAACCACTTCTCCTAACGTCTCCTAACGTCTCCTAACCACTTCTCCTAACGTCTCCTAACGTCTCCTAACGTCTCCTAACCACTTCTCCTAACGTCTCCTAACGTCTCCTAACCACTTCTCCTAACGTCTCCTAACGTCTCCTAACCACTTCTCCTAACGTCTCCTAACGTCTCCTAGCCACTTCTCCTAACGTCTCTTAACGTCTCCTAACCACTTCTCCTAACGTCTCCTAACGTCTCCTAACGTCTCATAACGTCTCCTAACCACTTCTCCTAACGTCTCCTAACGTCTCCTAACGTCTCCTAACGTCTCCTAACCACTTCTCCTAACGTCTCCTAACGTCTCCTAACGTCTCCTAACCACTTCTCCTAACGTCTCCTAACGTCTCCTAACGTCTCCTAACCACTTCTCCTAACGTCTCCTAACGTCTCCTAACGTTTCCTAACCACTTCTCCTAACATCTCCTAACGTCTCCTAACGTCTCCTAACCACTTCTCCTAACGTCTCCTAACGTCTCCTAACACTTCTCCTAACGTCTTCTCCTAACCACGTCTCCTAACACTTCTCCTAACCACTTCTCCTAACGTCTTCTCCTAACCACGTCCCCTAACACGTCTCCTAACTTCTCCTAACCACGTCTCCTAACACTTCTCCTAACCACTTCTCCTAACGTCTCCTAACGTCTCCTAACCACTTCTCCTAACGTCTCCTAATGTCTCCTAACGTCTCCTAACACTTCTCCTAACGTCTCCTAACGTCTCCTAATGTCTCCTAACGTCTCCTAACACTTCTTCTAACGTCTTCTCCTAACACTTCTCCTAACCACGTCTCCTAACACGTCTCCTAACACTTCTCCTAACGTCTCCTAACACTTCTCCTAACCACGTCTCCTAACACGTCTCCTAACACTTCTCCTAACGTCTCCTAACACTTCTCCTAACCACGTCTCCTAACCACGTCTCCTAACACGTCTCCTAACACTTCTCCTAACGTCTCCTAACACTTCTCCTAACCACGTCTCCTAACACTTCTCCTAACACTTCTCCTAACGTCTCCTAACACTTCTCCTAACGTCTTCTCCTAACACTTCTCCTAACCACGTCTCCTAACGTCTCCTAACACTTCTCCTAACCACGTCTCCTAACACTTCTCCTAACGTCTTCTCCTAACCATGTCTCCTAACACTTCTCCTAACCACGTTTCCTAACACGTCTCCTAACCACTTCTCCTAACCACGTCTCCTAACCACGTCTCCTAACACGTCTCCTAACCACTTCTCCTAACCACGTCTCCTAACGTCTCCTAACCACTTCTCCTAACCATGTCTCCTAAGGTCTCCTAACACTTCTCCTAACCACGTCTCCTAACGTCTCCTAACCACGTCTCCTAACACTTCTCCTAACCACTTCTCCTAACACTTCTCCTAACCACTTCTCCTAACCACGTCTCCTAACGTCTCTTAACGTCTCCTAACCACTTCTCCTAACCACGTCTCCTAAGGTCTCCTAACACTTCTCCTAACCACGTCCCCTAACACGTCTCCTAACTTCTCCTAACCACGTCTCCTAACACTTCTCCTAACCACGTCTCCTAACACGTCTCCTAACCACTTCTCCTAACCACGTCTCCTAACGTCTCCTAACACTTCTCCTAACCACGTCTCCTAACGTCTCCTAACACTTCTCCTAACCACGTCTCCTAACACTTCTCCTAACCACGTCTCCTAACACGTCTCCTAACCACTTCTCCTAACCACGTCTCCTAACGTCTCCTAACCACTTCTCCTAACCATGTCTCCTAAGGTCTCCTAACACTTCTCCTAACCACGTCTCCTAACGTCTCCTAACCACGTCTCCTAACACTTCTCCTAACCACTTCTCCTAACACTTCTCCTAACCACTTCTCCTAACCACGTCTCCTAACGTCTCTTAACGTCTCCTAACCACTTCTCCTAACCACGTCTCCTAACACATCTTCTAACCACTTCTCCTAACCACGTCTCCTAACCACATCTCCTAACACTTCTCCTAACACTTCTCCTAACCACTTCTCCTAACCACTTCTCCTAACGTCTTCTCCTAACCACGTCCCCTAACACGTCTCCTAACTTCTCCTAACCACGTCTCCTAACACTTCTCCTAACCACTTCTCCTAACACTTCTCCTAACCACTTCTCCTAACCACGTCTCCTAACGTCTCCTAACGTCTCCTAACCACTTCTCCTAACCACGTCTCCTAAGGTCTCCTAACACTTCTCCTAACCACGTCCCCTAACACGTCTCCTAACTTCTCCTAACCACGTCTCCTAACACTTCTCCTAACCACGTCTCCTAACACTTCTCCTAACCACGTCTCCTAACACGTCTCCTAACCACTTCTCCTAACCACGTCTCCTAACGTCTCCTAACACTTCTCCTAACCACGTCTCCTAACGTCTCCTAACACTTCTCCTAACCACGTCTCCTAACACTTCTCCTAACCACGTCTCCTAACACGTCTCCTAACCACTTCTCCTAACCACGTCTCCTAACGTCTCCTAACCACTTCTCCTAACCATGTCTCCTAAGGTCTCCTAACACTTCTCCTAACCACGTCTCCTAACGTCTCCTAACCACGTCTCCTAACACTTCTCCTAACCACTTCTCCTAACACTTCTCCTAACCACTTCTCCTAACCACGTCTCCTAACGTCTCTTAACGTCTCCTAACCACTTCTCCTAACCACGTCTCCTAAGGTCTCCTAACACTTCTCCTAACCACGTCCCCTAACACGTCTCCTAACTTCTCCTAACCACGTTTCCTAACACTTCTCCTAACCACGTCTCCTAACACGCCTCCTAACCACTTCTCCTAACCACGTCTCCTAACGTCTCCTAACCACTTCTCCTAACCACGTCTCCTACGGTCTCCTAACACTTCTCCTAACCACGTCTCCTACGGTCTCCTAACACTTCTCCTAACCACGTCTCCTAACGTCTCCTAACACTTCTCCTAACCACGTCTCCTAACGTCTCCTAACACTTCTCCTAACACTTCTGCTAACCACGTCTCCTAACGTCTCCTAACACTTCTCCTAACACGTCTCCTAACCACTTCTCCTTAACCTCAGTGGAAAACGTAATGAGGTCAAGGAAAGATGAGAAGGAGACTTCAGAAGGAGTTAGGAAAAGACAACCTCTGACTGCTCTTCCACTAGACTCCGTCATTATGATGCGACGGCGGCGGATGTTAGTGACGTCAGTCTGCTGTGGTGAAACTACAATGTCCTGAAGATGGACTACAGAACGCACTGCTCTCCCCGTGTTGTTAAACAGCTCCTTCAGTGACAGACTGCTTCACCGCAGTGTGAAAGAGAGAAACCACAGATCCTCCTCCTCCTGCTGCTGGAACACTCTATCAACAGATCATAAAGATCCTCTGACATAACGAGGACAAACATCACCTCATTACCAATAAACAGGACTAGATGATCCATATTGAGTTAACTGTTGGAGTTATGGAGAAGGTGTAGGATCATATACTGACATGTTATATTTATTTATATTGATTATTTGTTAATTGATTGTTTACTGATCATTTTATTAAGTATTCTTGTTTTGTGTTTTAATGATTTATTTATTTGGAACATGTATTAAATATTTAATACATGTTCCAAATAAATAAATCATTAATTCAAAATAAAGTGAAAAGAAATGGATGTCACTGTCCACTGATATTAAACATGAATCTAATTATGACTATGAAAATAATATGTAAGGTCAGCTTATGGTTTGTTGTTATGAACGGCTGAATGGTGCGTCACTTTAACTCTGGATGGAAACAGTGAAAGTCAGTTTGTTGTTTCAGGTGCATGAAGTCAGACATACTGGTGAACGCTGGCATACAGATCAGGTTTATCTTTATTAAATGTCAGTAAAATACCCTCTTATGTACAGAGTTTAATCTCTTAATCTTCCACGTTAACTTTGTTCTATATCTGTAATACATATAAACTCAATACTATAGAAACATACAGCATCGTACAGATTATCATTTCTAGAATTCATCTGACAAACAGCAGTTCAAATGTTCCACACTAACATTTCTATTGTGTCTTTAATAACCCGCGGAGTCCCTCAGGGAAACGTCCTGGGTCCTCTGGACTTTCTATTAAACCTCATTTAGATTCAAAGAAACACTTTCATGAATCCTCTTGGGATGTGTTAGCCTAGCTTAGCACAAAGACTTGATCATATGATTTCATATCACCTCCATCCTGTGACAAAGGGCTTCTTCTTCTCTGGTGTGAGATGAGTCTAAAACAACACGTCATACTGTACATGGCTGATTTTGATCCTATGTTTAATACCAAGAAGGTCTTGTTCATTTCAAACTTGTGTTTTCCAGTGTCATTGAACGCAACACAGACTGGTGGTTGTATTGGTTGATACTGGGAACACATTATCTCGTACTGCGACTCTGAACATGGAGATATTTGGCATTAAACTAAAAAACTGATTGTAGAAGATTCAGTGTTCATCGACATGTAGAAACCACAGACTATAAAAGACGGGGACAAAACCTCCTACTTCCATTCTTTCTAATAGCCAGCAGGGGGCGACTCCTCTGGTTGCTAAAAGAAGTCTGAAACCAAGATGGTGAAGACCAAAAACCAAGATGGAGACGGCCAAAAACCAAGATGGTGAAGACCAAAACCAAGATGGAGACGGCCAAAAACCAAGATGGAGACGGTCAAAAACCAAGATGGTGAAGACCAAAACCAAGATGGAGACGGCCAAAAACCAAGATGGAGACGGCCAAAAACCAAGATGGAGACGGTCAAAAACCAAGATGGAGACGGTCAAAAACCAAGATGGAGACGGTCAAAAACCAAGATGGTGAAGACCAAAACCAAGATGGAGACGGCAAAAAACCAAGATGGAGACGGTCAAAAACCAAGATGGTGACGGCAAAAAAACAAGATGGAGACGGTCAAAAACCAAGATGGTGACGGCAAAAAAACAAGATGGAGACGGTCAAAAACCAAGATGGAGACGGTCAAAAACCAAGATGGCCACGGCCAAAAATGATTGAGCTGTGTTTTGTTTGGTCTGTTGCTTTGAAAGCAAAGCGGAGGTTCTGGTTAAGGTTTCAGAACCAGTCCAGGGTTCCAGGAGGTTTCATTCAGGGTCTAACAGCGTTATTTAAGGCTCGGTGGTCTGATGATGACGACTTTATGTAGGTTCAGCACACCGTACATTTAATTATCCAGAACATTTAATACAGGAGGAGATGATGTTTGGGAGTTCTACAAGGTTCTAGATGATTGTGGAACTTGTTGGGACAGTTCCTTCTCAGAGGGAGTTTGCTTTAAGGTGCAAAGTGAGTAATGAAGCTGCTGGTTACAGTTTCAGAATGAGTCCAGGGTTCTATAGTTCCACTCAGGTTCTACCTGGATTAATTAGTGCACAGTGGTTAGCGAAGGGCATCATATAGCCTGCAGGTTCCAGGTTCTACTCCCGAGAACTTCGATGACCATGAATTTAAAAAAAAACTTGTTCAAACAGTTTTTGCTAGAGGTGGAAAATGTGTGTTTTTTAGTTGCCAAAAAGTGTTTTGTTAGTGTTCTGCAGTGGAAATGACTTAAGTTTAAGGTTCAAAATCAGGCCAGGGTTCTAGATGGTTTCACTCGGGTTCTACTGGGATCATTTCAGGCACAGTTGTTAGAGAGGATCCTGGTGAAGCCTGCAGGTTCCAGCTGTAATACCCCGTCAACTTGATTGTCAATTGAATTTCTGTGATTCAACATCTAGATGATGTTAGGTTCTAGAGATCTACAAGGTTCTAGAAGGATCCGGACTTTGTTGGAAGAGGTCTTGCTCAAAGAGAGATGTCTTGGGGTTTTAAAATGCCAAGAAAATATTTTCAATTTGGCCATAAAATAAAAGAGCAAAGCTTCTGTCAAATGTTTCAAAAGTAGTCCAGGGTTCTAGGTGGTTCCACTCAAGTTCCACTTGGGTCATTTAAGGCCCAGTGGTTAGAAAGGGGCATCATGTAGCCAGCAGATTCCATGTTCAGTCCCAAGAGAACTTGGGTTGGAGAGGAGGAGATGATTCGGTCAAAAGTTTGAGAAGTTTCTCTGACACTGGAAGATTTTTGGCAGGTGTCCTGATGTTTGGGAGGGTTCCAGGAGGTCTTCAGATGGTTCTGGAAGGTTCCAGAGGAGCTCCAGGAGGTCCTCGGAGGGTTCTGAAAGGTTCCAGGGGAGCTCCAGGAGGTTCTCGTATGGTTCTGGAAGGTTCCAGAGGAGCTCCAGGAGGTCCTCAGATGGTTCTGGAAGGTTCCAGAGGAGCTCCAGGAGGTCCTCGGAGGGTTCTGGAAGGTTCCAGAAGAGCTCCAGGAGGTCCTCGGAGGGTTCTGGAAGGTTCCAAAGGAGCTCCAGGAGGTCCTCGGAGGGTTCTGGAAGGTTCCAGAGGAGCTCCAGGAGGTCCTCGG
Organism: Sebastes paucispinis; assembly: GCA_036937225.1. NCBI lineage: Eukaryota > Metazoa > Chordata > Actinopteri > Perciformes > Sebastidae > Sebastes > Sebastes paucispinis. The sequence continues at coordinate 927,319 of JAUPFX010000015.1, read as the reverse complement.
AGGGTTCTGGAAGGGTCCAGAGGAGCTCCAGCAGGTCCTCGGAGGATTCTGGAAGGTTCCAGAGGAGCTCCAGGAGGTCCTCGGAGGGTTCTGGGAGGTTCCAGAGGAGCTCCAGGAGGTCCTCAGGGGTTCTGGGAGGTTCCAGAGGAGCTCCAGGAGGTCCTCGGGGGTTCTGGGAGGTTCTAGAGGAGCTCCAGGAGGTCCTCGGAGGGTTCTGGGAGGTTCCAGAGGAGCTCCAGGAGGTTCCCCTACTTCTGGGAGAAGACGGTCTGGAACTCGTTGAGCATGAGCTCCACTATCTGGCTCTGGAACACCATGTGGATCGTCATGTTGGCCGACTCGGTCTGGGGGCGTAACAGCGTGGGGCCGAGCACGATGGCGATACTCTGAACCGACATCCTGTTGGACTCCTTGTGCTCGACCACCCTGCAGAGAGAGAGAGAGAGAGAGAGAGAGAGAGAGAGAGAGAGAGAGAGAGAGATCCAGCATACTACTGCGTCTGAAGTGTTTGGAGACGATAGTCCAGGTTGGACGAAGCCTCCAAGTTGAACTCACCTGCGCAGGTGTTTGAATAGCAGCTCCATGGTGTCGTGGTTGGGCAGAGGCAGAGAGAGAACCAGGTCCTTCATGTAGGACACTTTCAGGTTGTAGTCCTGGATCTCTGCATGGACATAAAGACACAAACCTCAACGACTACAGGCGTCGTGATCTGAGGACGTTCATGGTTTTTCCTTTTCTCTAGTTAGCCTCGTTGTTACTACTGACGGCGTTGTGTTCATTGATGTAGGATTATTGAGTACTGACGGCGTTGTGTTCATTGATGTAGGATTATTGAGTACTGACGGGGGTGTGTTCATTGATGTAGGATTATTGAGTACTGACGGGGGTGTGTTCATTGATGTAGGATTATTGAGTACTGACGGCGTTGTGTTCATTGATGTAGGATTATTGAGTACTGACGGTGGTGTGTTCATTGATGTAGGATTATTGAGTACTGACGGGGGTGTGTTCATTGATGTAGGATTATTGAGTACTGACGGGGGTGTGTTCATTGATGTAGGATTATTGAGTACTGACGGCGTTGTGTTCATTGATGTAGGATTATTGAGTACTGACGGTGGTGTGTTCATTGATGTAGGATTATTGAGTACTGACGGTGGTGTGTTCATTGATGTAGGATTATTGAGTACTGACGGCGTTGTGTTCATTGATGTAGGATTATTGAGTACTGACGGAGGTGTGTTCATTGATGTAGGATTATTGAGTACTGACGGTGGTGTGTTCATTGATGTAGGATTATTGAGTACTGACGGTGGTGTGTTCATTGATGTAGGATTATTGAGTACTGACGGTGGTGTGTTCATTGATGTAGGATTATTGAGTACTGACGGCGTTGTGTTCATTGATGTAGGATTATTGAGTACTGACGGTGGTGTGTTCATTGATGTAGGATTATTGAGTACTGACGGTGGTGTGTTCATTGATGTAGGATTATTGAGTACTGACGGTGGTGTGTTCATTGATGTGGGATTATTGAGTACTGACGGGGGTGTGTTCATTGATGTAGGATTATTGAGTACTGACGGCGTTGTGTTCATTGATGTGGGATTATTGAGTACTGACGGCGGTGTGTTCATTGATGTAGGATTATTGAGTACTGACGGTGGTGTGTTCATTGATGTAGGATTATTGAGTACTGACGGTGGTGTGTTCATTGATGTAGGATTATTGAGTACTGACGGATGGCAGCGATGAACTTGTCGAAGCAGCTGAAGGGGAACAGCGGCTCTGGAAGCTCCCGCAGGAACAACTTCAGAGCTCCAGTGATCACATGGATCTCCTCCCACTGTCCGTCCTCAAGGTCCAGCTGCTCCTCTGCTGGGACAACAGGGACAACAGGGACAACAGGGTCAACAGGGTCAACTGGGACAACAGGGACAACGGACAACGGGAACAACGAGGACAACAGGGACAATGAGGACAACAGGATCAACAAGGACAACGGGGACAACAGAGTCAACAGGGACAACAAGGACAACAGGAACAACAGTGACAACGGGTACAACAGGGACAACAGGAACGGCAAGGAAAACAGGAAGACAGCGGGGACAACAAGGACAACGGGAACAACAAGGACAATGGGTAGAACAAGGACAATGGGGACAACGGGGACAATGGGAACAACGGGGGAAACAGGTAAAACGGGGATAACAGGGACAACGGGTAAAACTGGGACAACAGACACGACGAGGACAATGGGGAAAACAGGGACAACGGGAACAACAAGGACAACGGGAACAACAGGGACAACGGGACCAACAGGGACAACGGGATAACAGGGACAACGGGAACAACAGGGACAACGGGAACAACAAGGACAACGGGAACAGAAGGACAACGGGAACAACAAGGACAACGGGAACAGAAGGACAAGGACAACGGGAACAACAGGGACAACAAGAACAACAGGGACAACAGAGTCAATGGGGACAACAGGGACAACGGGGACAACAGGGACAATGGGGACAAAACAAAGAAGAGACAGACAGACGGACTGTTACCATGATCAGCTTTATGTCGTAGTTTCTGGATCACAGCCAGGTTTCCGCTCACTCTGTAGATCCCGTCCACGTCCAGACCTGAACACACACTCGCAGTTACACACTCTGTCGGTTGTGTGTTTATCGGTATTAATGTGTGTGTTGTGTGTATATTTGTATTAATGTGTTTGTGTGTGTGTGTGTGTGTTGTGTGTATATTTGTATTAATGTGTGTGTGTGTGTGTGTTGTGTGTTTACCTCTCCTCTCCACTGTTCTGATACACTTCTCCACGAATCTGGGGATGGTGGTGTTCTCTCTGTGACAGAGAGTATCCAGGTGGCAGCCGAACACGTTATCTGATACCAGAGAGGAGAGGGTTAATATTATACACGTCATCACATCCATCCAATATCCATCCATCCCTCCATCCATCCATCCATCCATCCATCCATCCCTCCATCCATCCATCCATCCCTCCATCCAACCATCCCTCCCTCCATCCATCCATCCATCCCTCCATCCATCCATCCATCCCTCCATCCACCCATCCCTCCATCCATCCATCCCCCATCCATCCCTCCATCCATCCAGCCATCCATCCATCCTTCCATCGCTCCGTCCATCCATCCATCCATCCCTCCACCCATCCCTCCATCCATCCCTCCCCCCATCCATCCCTCCATCCATCCCTCCACCCATCCCTCCATCCATCCCTCCCCCCATCCATCCCTCCATCCATCCAGCCATCCATCCTTCCATCGCTCCATCCATCCATCCATCCATCCCTCCACCCATCCATCCCCATCCATCCCTCCATCCATCCCTCCATCCCTCCACCCATCCCTCCATCCATCCATCCCTCCATCCATCCCTCAATCATCCCTCCATCCATCCATCCATCATCCCTCAATCCATCCCTCCATCCATCCATCCATCCAATATCCATCCCTCCATCCATCCATCTCTCCCTCCCTCCTTCCCTCCCTCCCTCCACCCATCCATCCATCCATCCATCCCTCCATCCATCCATCCATCCATCCCTCCATCCATCCGTCCATCCATCCATCCCTCAATTCATCCCTACATCCCTCCATCCCGCCATCCATCCATCCATCCAATATCCATCCCTCCATCCATCCATCCGTCCATCCCTCCATCCATGACAGTCTGGTCACCATGGAAACAGCCCAGGTGTGACGTTACCTCTGATGTAGCCTCTCTCTTTAACGCTCTGCAGCGTCGGCCTCCGCTGGAGGAAACGTCGTAGTTTGGTCCGAACTCGTCTCTGCTCGGTGTCGGCTGTTCCTGATGAACTCCTGGTCGCTACAGAACAGAAGAAGAAGAAGAAGAAGATAACAGGAAGCAGACGTACACCATGTGATACGGTGGGTTCAGATGATGAAGACCATGTGATACGGTGGGTTCAGATGATGAAGACCATGTGATACGGTGGGTTCAGATGATGAAGACCATGTGATACGGTGGGTTCAGATGATGAAGACCATGTGATACGGTGGGTTCAGATGATGAAGACCATGTGATACGGTGGGTTCAGATGATGAAGACCATGTGATACGGTGGGTTCAGATGATGAAGACCATGTGATACGGTGGGTTCAGATTTTGGACTCACCTGTCATCTTCCTGTCTTTGTCCTCTTTGTCTGAAGCGGCGTCGTCCTCGTCCTCTGACAGATGATCCTGTTCCTGAAACATGAGACGGGTGTTGAGCAGCAGCTGATCTCAGATGTGTTTAGTGACCGTGTTGTTACCGTGTTCGTTACCAGCTGTCTGATGGTGTCCTGCATCACTTTGAGCCAATCACAGATGATGCTCTCTGTGTCGTACTGCATCAGGTACTCGCATCCCTGACGAGTCCTCAGCTGCACAAACGACACAAACACAGAGGACTATGGTAACCACGGCAACTACGATGAAGATGAAACCGACTGTGATAACTACGGTAACGGGTGGCAGTACCTCGAGAACGTTCTTCTTGGAGGACTTGTCCTTGGCGGCCCAGATCACCGACGCTCCTCTCAGTTCCACCGTGTATTCTGGGACGATCTGTGACGTTTTACTCTGAAGGACAGGAAGTCATCATCATCATCATGACGGGTCAGTTTCTTTGTTTACATGTTGCTCGACAGTATTCAGCGATGCAGCTGTGAAACATGTTGACTTTAATCAGACACCTCTGGATTCTTCCTGGGTGC
>JAUPFX010000015.1:895064-915064 GCA_036937225.1 Sebastes paucispinis | reverse complement strand
CTTCCCTTCAGAACCAGTTAGTGTTTTAGAAATGAAATGAAATGTTAGTTTGATTCTTTGACCATAGCAACGTTTCTACGGTAACTACGGGAGATCTGGAAACGACCACTAATTTGTGACAGAGTACCGACAGACACCCAGCGGCTTCAGCAGCCAATCAGGAACCAGGACCTACGTTCAGCTGGCGGGAGCCTGTGCTCCGATCCGACAGGTTCCTCTTCAGGTTGTGTACCTTGAGCTTGATGAGGGAATGAATCAATCAATCAATCAATAAATGAATGAATGAAGGAATACATGAATGGATGAATGAATGAATGAATGAATCAATCAATCAATCAATGAATGAATCAATGAATGGATGATTGAATGAAGGAATGAATTAATGAATGAATGAATTAATGAATGGATGAATCAATGAATGGATGAATGAATGAAGGAATGAATAATGAATGAATGAATGGATGAATGAAGGAATGAATCAATGAATGGATGAATGAATCAATGAATAATGAATGAATCAATGCATGGATGAATGAAGGAATGAATGAATCAATGAATCAATGAATGAATCAATGAATGAATGAATGAATCAATCAATGAATAATGAATGAATGAATGAATGAATCAATGAATGAATCAATGCATGGATGAATGAAGGAATGAATGAATCAATGAATCAATGAATCAATCAATGAATGGATGACTGAATGGATGAATGAATGAAGGAATGAAGGAATGAATGGATGAAGGAATGAATGAATGGATGAATGAATGAAGGAATGAATGGATGAATCAATGAATGAATGAATCAATCAATCAATCAATCAATGAATGGATGAATGAATGGATGAATGAATGAATGAATGAAGGAATGAATGAATGGATGAAGGAATGAATGAATGGATGAATGAATGGATTAATGGATGACTCAATGAACGAATGACTGAATGGATGAATGGATGCATGAATGAATGAATGAATGGATGAAGGATGTATAGAAGAGCAGATGAGTAGGTCTGAGTGTAACGGTGAGACAGGTGAGTGTGTGTCTACCTGTGACCTGTCGGGGGAGTGTCTTCTGTTGGACACGTCGGTGAAGTCGGAGACGTTCCTCCGGTGGGTGTGAGCAAACGTCTGCAGCAGAGAAGGATTTTAAATGCACTTCAAGTTTCTACAGAACCACTCAAACGTTATTATCTCGTTAGCACAAGTTATCTTTTTCACAAATGTTGGTTTGCCTCACATCTTCGGCCACGCTGTGTCTCCAGTTCCTGGCCGGCACAGTCGTTCCCTCCTCAGAAACTCCATTTCCCATCAGTCTTTGGGGCAAAGCCGGAAGCTGGAACAATCAATGAATCAATGAATCAATGAATTAATGAATGAAAACTCAGGTGCACTAACAGACTCATTGATCTATGATTGATTACCTCCTGCATCCTGATCTGAGGGCAGTTTCCATCCTTCAGGTCCAGCTTGGCTCTGGGAATCAGAACCGCGAGCTGCTGAGGATTCTGGGAAAAACCATCAGTGACAAATTGGAGATTAAAATAGCAAAACTGATGAGAGATTGACGAGTCAAAGTTGAGTCTGTGTGTGTGTGTGTGTGTGTGTGTGTGTGTGTGTGTGTGTGTTGTACCGTTGTGAAGACGTCGTTGTCATTCTGTGCGTGTACGGGATAATCCTCCTGTGGCAGCGGCGGCTTCAGATTAATCACATTAACAACAATTATTATTTAAAAAAAGACAATTTTAGCTCAATAAAACACAGAACTGTTCTTCAGTCGTGGAACGGCTTCAGCTAACGTAAAGCTGAACGTACGCTGTACGATTTTAGACATGTTGTTGTGTACTTCCTACTCCGACTGTACGAGGAGATCGCTTCCGATCTTTAGCCAAAGCTTCCGATTTATGTGATCACGCTGTATGGTCAGATCATCAGCCACGACCTGCGTGATCACGCTGCACGCTCCGATCATCAGTCACGACCTGAGTGAACACGCTGCACGCTCCGATCATCAGTCACGACCTGAGTGATCACGCTATACGCTACGATTATCAGCCACGACCTGAGTGATCACGCTCTACGTTCCGATCATCAGTCACGACCTGAGTGATCACGCTATACGCTCCGATCATCAGTCACGACCTGAGTGATCACGCTGCACGCTACGATCATCAGCCACGACCTGTGTGATCACGCTATACACTACGATCATCAGTCACAACCTGAGTGATCACGCTATACGCTCCGATCATCAGTCACGATCTGAGTGATCACGCTGCACGCTACGATCATCAGCCACGACCTGTGTGATCACGCTATACGCTACGATCATCAGCCACGACCTGAGTGATCACACTGTATTTTGGGCCAGAAACAGGCTAAAATCGTACAGCGTACGCCCTGCTTTAGCCCAGTTTAACCCAGCTTTAGCCCCGCTTTAGCCCCGCTTTAGCCCCGCTTTAGCCCCGCTTTAGCCCAGTTTAACCCAGATTTATCATACCGGGCCATCGTGGTGCTTCCTGTCGGCTGTAGATCCTGGGGGGGATGAAGGGGATGAAGGGGAGGAGGGGGAGATGGGCTCCGGTACGTTCCAGGACGTGGCCCCTGAAGTGGGGTTGTAGTAGTAGAACCTCCCTGAGACTTTGTCCAACAGCTGATCCCAACCACCGGAACCAGAACCCTGACAGGAAGCAGTTCACAGAAACAGGAAACAGTTTTACAGGCTCTGTGACGACTTGTTCGTACTTTAATCCTACTAATGGACGCTGGAGACTCGTCGTACCTGAGAGGAGGTGGGGGAGAACAGAGGGGAGGGCGAGGTCAGCTGTTCCCCGTCGCTGTCCCCAGACTGGTCCACGTCTCCAGCCGGCGGGGGTGGGGGGTCGCGGGGGTCAGACCAGGTGGTCTGTCTGGTCAGAGGATGGAAATAAAACTCCTTCCCGCTGTCCTGGTCAGTGTGCACCTGAACGAACGACACAGTAGAGATGGGTTCTATTCATTCTATCCAAAGATCAAACCCTCTCCCGACAGACAGCGTTGGTTTAGCTGAAGCTTTAACGGCTGTCTGTCCTGCTGGAGTGTCTCGGAGCAAGGCAGCGAACCGTCAGCTGCTCCTCAGCAACACGAGGAGCTTTAAGTGGAACGAACCTGAACGGCTCCGATTCCATCTGATTAACCTTTAATGAGCTCAGCGAGTCGCAGGGACACGAAGAGACGACGCAGCCGACACCACGTTCAGAGAACCACTGTAAATAATAATAACCATATACTATACACTATATTATATATACTATATACTATATACACAGTCTATATACAATCAGCACCAAAACACAGTCTATATACAATCACCACTGATGGGCAACAGCTGCTTATCAGCTGTTCAGCATCTAACTGCTTCACCAAAGAGACCAAAGACACCAGAGAGGCTGGTTCACTTTCCACACGTCAGTAGAGAGTAAATGAGAGATCTATTTTTTACTTATGGTCAACTAAAACTACAAAAAGTTAGTGAACTAGGGTCTGAAATTAGCACCCGCCATCCGCCAAATGAGGGTAAATTGTTGTCAGTGGCGGTGAAAACGCTAGAGATGGGATAGAGAACAGTAGTTGTCCTCTTTCTTGGCATCTCTCCTCTTATTGATGCTTTCCCACAGTTACGCTGCACAATGACGCATACGCACGCTGAATCGTGTTGCAGTTTGGAATTATGTAAGTTATGTAAAATATATCAAATATTGAATGACATCAGATCTAAATTGTTATTCCTTCATTTAGCGCAGAGATTTAAAAACTGGCAGGAAATGAAGAAAGTTAATATCATACCCTGGAACTAGCTAACTTTACCGTTAGCTACCAAGCAACGAACCAGCTGAGTTCTAAGTCAAAGTTATTGCTGATTGTTAGCTCATTAATCCGTTAGCTCAACAGATGCTAGCTCAAAGGTAACGTTTAGTAACGTTATAATAAAGTTACTAATCAGCTGATTCCAGGCCAGTCGAGAGTAAACAACATGTTAACGTCACGGAGAAGTTCTCGTCATAAATAACATTTTATAATATTTTATAATATTTCAGGTCAAATCCAGTAAAGCAGCTCGAACACGGACACGAACACGAACACGGACACGGACACGGACACGGACACGGACACGAACACGGACACGGACACGAACACGGACACGGACACGGACACGGACACGGACACGAACACGAACACGAACACGAACACGAACACGAACACGAACATGGAACACTACCCAACCAGATCAGCCGACCTGTTGTTAACGATGTTTCACCACATACAGTATAACCCAAAATGATCTGCCTTGACTCAGCCAGTTATCTTATATCAGTTTACCTCACAGCGTTACACCGGTTCCTTTCTGCTGGTGAACACGGTAAACACGACGCCACCTGAAGGCACCGTTTATCTGTAAGGTCACACACCTGTGAGAGGTCAGAGGTCATCTTACCTGCCAGCCGTCCTGTGGGCTGAGCGGGGAGGCGGGGCTTATCATCCCGGAGGAAGAGACCGAAGAGGAGGGGGTGTCCCCTGGGACGGAGGGGGTGTGGTCGGGAGGAAGTGATGACGAAGGGAGGGCGGGGCCGGAGACGGAGATCTGAGGGACGGACGTCTTCTTCAGAGAGGAGACGTTGGCGTAGATGGGCGACTTAGGAGGGAGCGAGCTGTGGTCCTACAGAGAGAGAGAGAGAGAGAGACAGTTTAAAGGAACTGTTTGTAACTTCTAATACGTATAAATCATTGCTGGTCGGTGTCTCATGGTCTCGCGTGTGTCTCCGCTGTTCAGACTCAGACTCCAACACAAACTCCAGTGAGGCACCAAAACCTCTTGGTTGTATCTAGTGAAGCTGTTAAACAGTGTTGGCCGCGGTCGGAGGACGCGGGGGAGACCGGAGCTTTGGTCTCCAGGACCGGAGTCTCTGCTGCAGCTCCTCCAGACCAACAGAGGTTTCCCGTGTCTGGTGAAGTGACGGGGCTCCGCAGAGAGAAACGTTATCGTCTCCCACCAAAACTCCGGCGTCTCCCCCGTTCCCTCCGGCCGCGGTCGGGAGGCTGAGGCGGGAAAAGCCAACACTAGGATCAGCATTGATTCATGGAGAGACCTTGGTCTGGTCAGCTAACATTACTGCCAAGCAGCTGAAATATAGAGTGATGTTGTGCTTTTAGCTGACGTGTGTCTCCTCACTGTGTTGAGCGATGCTCCTTCATGTCTATGTAGAGCGAGCACAAGCGCCAGCAACAGGACGCTGACTTTAGTTGACTTAACGGACACAGGTGAAGCTGTTAACAAGACATTTAGGATTCTAACAAACAGTCCTTTTAAAGGGACAGAACGTCCAACGCTGCTGGAGAGACGACATCTTTTATTTTAAACATTTCAGTTTCTGAACTCGTGAATTAATCTAAACTCTTTCTGCTGGAGTTCCTGTTTTATTTATTGAACAAACAAAGTTACAGAAACTTTTTATTAACTCTCAACGATTAGTCGACTAATCAATTAATCAATTAATCAGAAAACAGACAGAACTTTAACCTGCAGCCGTCCTGATGATCCACTGATTTAGTTTAGAATCTGTTTGTGTTTCATGTTTTCATGACGTTAATGTTCCTCATTAACACTAACAGCCTGTCCCTGGGTGGAGACAGGAAGTCCTCCTCCTCTGGTTTATAAACACACACACACACACACACACACACACACGCACATACACACACATACACACACACACATAAACAACAAACAGCGTTGGTGTGACGGAGGATTAATGAACACCATCAGTCAGATCATTCAGAAGAAAAGTCAAAATATGGATTTTAATAAAACATGATTTTTCTGCTCCGTTTGGACGTTAACTTGATTTTGTGCTGTCTTTTGTGTGTCATTTTTTTCATTTACATTTAAATAAATCTGATAAACAACACCTTTAGATGGAGATATTACTGCGTGTCCAAAATCTGATTATCACTCTAAAGCTGCTGTTTGAGAGGGTTCTAGTTAGAACTCTCTACGGTACTGTGATACAGTAACAACACAATACTACAGACACACTGAGACCAGGATCAGCTGGGACTCCTCTGAATGTTTGATAGACAGAGGTCAGAGGTCAGAGGTCACATTAACCTGACTGGAGATCAGCTGTCTTTCTGGACTTACCCATAATGCCTCTCTCTGTCTCTGTCTGTGTCCAATAAATTCTCTTCAACATCAAACTCCATCAGAAGGTTTGTAATCCGTCTGGAACTGAAGCTGCTTCATGTTGTCAGACTGCAGCTCTCAGCATGTAGCCCCGCCCCCTGCAGCAGCCAGTAGCCCCGCCCCTTAGCTCTCTGTAGCCCCACCCCCTGCAGCCTGTAGCCCCGCCCCCTGTCTATTCATAGACAATAAATTAATTATTATTATTATTATTATTAATAATAATGATAAAATAAATAAACAAAAAAAAAATAATATAAATGATAAATAATTACTACTACTACTATTACTAATGATAATAATATTAATAATAAATTAATAATAAACAAATAAATAAATAAATAATAATAATAATATAAATAATAAATAATTACTACTACTACTACTACTACTAAAGATAATAATATTAAATAAACAAATAAATAAATAAACAAATAAATAAATAAAAAAGTATTTTAACTTTTTTAACACACCTTTTACAGTGTACTGTCTCTCAGGTGTCGGGTGACGCTGCTGTTTTTAACACACTTTTTACAGTGTACTGTCTCTCAGGTGTTGCTTACGCTGCTGTTTTTAACACACCTTTTACAGTGTACTCTCTCTCAGGTGTCGGGTTACGCTGCTGTTTTTAACACACCTTTTACAGTGTACTCTCAGGTGTCAGGTTACGCTGCTGTTTTTAACACACCTTTTACAGTGTACTCTCAGGTGTCAAGTTACGCTGCTGTTTTTATCACACCTTTTACAGTGTACTCTCTCCGGTGTCTGGTTACGCTGCTGTTTTTAACACACCTTTTACAGTGTACTCTCTCAGGTGTCGGGTTACGCTGCTGTTCCTCTCTCGTCCTGCTGGTGTCGCTGCAGCGACGCTTTCTGACAGTTTCCTGTCTGACCCTGAACACATCCTGCCGGCTGTGACATCACTACATCCTGCTGACCTCATCACATCCTGCTGTGACATCACCAGACGACCCCCCCCCCCTCTTTTAAAGAATAAAATTAAAGAAAGGCACTATAAGTAAATTATATAATTAGAATAATGAATTAAACTTAAACAAAAAAATAAGAAAGAATAATAAATATAGAATATAATTAATAAATGATTTTAAACATTAAAGATAAATAAAATAAATAATAGAAAAAGTATAAACAAAATAAAAATATATAAATTACAAATTACAATTAAAAATAATATAGGAAAATATAATAAATCAAGATAAAAGTGTATTCCAGCTGTTAGCCAGGAGCACTGTGCTGGAGGTCAAAGGTCAGCAGTGTTTCTGCTCTGATGAGAATAAAAAGAGGAAACAGCTTTTTCTTCTTCTTCTCTGACTTCCTGTGTGGACGCTGCAGGAAACGACACGCTGTGGGGCTTTTATTTTGTAAAAAGACCTGAAGCTCTGAAATGCGACTGAACTTCATGTGGCAACAAATCAAATCCCAGAACACCAGATGTTTTATCCAGACTGTGGTTGGAGGCTCTAGCTTACCTGTGTGGGGGGCGGGGCAGGTGCAGGTTGAGGCGGCGCTCCGGGACTCCGTCTTCCTCCAACCAGAGCCTCCAGGTCCAGGTTCAGGTCCTGGATGGACTCGTAGATGTGGTTTGAATCTTCCCCCTTTGGTGATTCCTCCTCGCCGCTGCTCTCTTCATCACTACTCTCCTCATCCTCCAGCTCTATCGGGGACTCCTGGTTGTCACGGTGACCTGTTGATGGCGAGGACGTGCCGTGGGGGGGGGCCTCGGGGACCACCGGCGTCTCAACAGGGATGGGCATGGTGTGGGGCCGCGGCGGGGAGAGGGGGTCTGCTGGACTGAAACTGGGAGCTCGATGTTTGTCGGAGTCCTTGTGGTCGTCCAGGAGTCCAGAAAGGGCCTTTTTGTTCACAGCATCGTCGGCCATGTTTGTAGTCCCACTGGCCGCTGTGGTCCCGGTCTCTGTGGGACCGGCAGGAGGGTTGCTGGGATGTCGTGATGTCGGTGCCGCCAAAGCTGGCGGGTCGTGGAAGTCCAGCGGTACGCCGAATGTGGACATGCGGTTCTCAGTTTTGCGGTATCCGGTTTTAGCATCGGGTCTGAGCCGGATCATCACCTCATCTGCCGGTTTGGTTCTGGGCTCCTCCAGAGTCTTTGGAACGGGGACAGGGACAGGGACAGGCGCCGCCACAGGAAGCACCACTGGTTCAGGACTGGGCGGATCAAAGTCCAGAGGCGAGGGGAAGTCTGGCGGCAGCTCCTTGACGTACTTGGCGGGGATGTACAAGGGCTTGGAGCTGCGGTCCTTCTGGACCTGCCACCAGTGGTCGTTGGTCTTAGCCAGCAGGACGTAGCGCTCGTTGGGTTTGATGGAGACCAGCGCCCCGTCCCGACCCTGGTACTCATACTGAAACTCCACCAGGACCAGACCCAGACCTGCAGGACCCGGACCAGAACGGAGGATCAGAGGAAATAATGAACATGACCAGTGCTAATGCTAATACTAATGCTAATGCTAATGCTAATGCTAAAGATAATGCTAATGCTAATGCTAATGCTAAAGAGAATTCTAATGCTAATGCTAATGCTGAAGATAATTCTAATGCTAATGCTAATGCTAATGCTAATGCCAACTGTCACTGAGAACTACGGTAAAGCAAAGTCTCACCTCTGCCGAGCAGGGAGGAGGTCGTTGCCATGGCGATGGCCCCAGGCTCCTCAGGCCCCGCCCCCCTCAGGTAGACAGGTGACTCTGAATGTGAGGGGTCAAAGGTCACACCTGGTCCTCGGGCCCCTTAAAGGGAGAAAAGTAAATAGTATAATTAAGCAGCACTTTTCACCAGTGTGCTAATGGTAACATGATGCTAACATGATGCTAATATGATGCTAACATGGTGCTAACATGATGCTAACACGATGCTAATATGATGCTAACATGATGCTAACATGATGCTAACATGATGCTAACATGGTGCTAACACGATGCTAACATGATGCTAACATGATGCTAACATGATGCTAAAATGATGCTAACATGATGCTAACATGATGCTAACATGATGCTAACATGGTGCTAACATGATGCTAACATGATGCTAACATGATGCTAACATGGTGCTAACACGATGCTAATACGATGCTAATATGATGCTAACATGATGCTAACATGATGCTAACATGATGCTAATATGATGCTAACATGATGCTAATATGATGCTAACATGATGCTAACACGATGCTAATATGATGCTAACATGGTGCTAACATGATGCTAACATGGTGCTAACACGATGCTAATATGATGCTAACATAGTGCTAACATGATGCTAACATGGTGCTAACACGATGCTAATATGATGCTAACATGATGCTACCATGATGCTAACATGATGCTAACACGGTGCTAACATGATGCTAACATGATGCTAATATGATGCTAACATGGTGCTAACATGATGCTAATATGGTGCTAACATGGTGCTAACACGATGCTAACACGATGCTAATATGATGCTAACATGGTGCTAACATGATGCTAACATGATGCTAACACGATGCTAATATGATGCTAACATGGTGCTAACATGATGCTAACATGGTGCTAACATGATGCTAACATGGTGCTAACACGATGCTAATATGATGCTAACATGGTGCTAACATGATGCTAACACGATGCTAATATGATGCTAACATGGTGCTAACACGATGCTAATATGATGCTAACATGATGCTAACATGATGCTAACAGCTAAGCCTGTGTTCCACCTAGTACTTTATTTACATGTTGATCATGTATCATCATTTATTAATCTATAATAATACATCATGTATTAGTGGTTATATTTAGTTTTAATAAGAGATGTAGTGGAGTTTTAGTTTAAAGTAGCAGAACATGGAACTACTCAGTAAAGTACAAGTACCTCAACATTGTACTTCAACACAGTACTTAGTTTCAGTTTAAAGTGAATGTAATGTTCTCGTAATGTGAAGAAAACAGCAGCTGGAGACGGAGACGGAGACGGAGACAGGAATGTCTCTTCCTGTCAGAACAAGTCAAACTACAATCAGCTCTGAACTCCTCCTGCAGCTAACGCTAACGCTAACCCTCATGTGTTCACTGACTCCATCAGAACACCATCACACCACCTCTCTCCTCCTACACTACTCTCACTGTGTGACCTCACAGGTCACATTAGAAGCCTCCAGGAGAGAATAAAGTCATAATAATAATATTCTGTATTCATGTTTCTCTGTTAATGTGAACTCGTTGTGTCTCAGTGAACTGAACCTCTTTGATCAATCAGAACAAACAAACTGCAGATTAACTGATATTAACCATGAATACTATCATCATTATTATTATTACAACACTATGAGAACACAACAGACACACACACACAGACACACAAAGACACACACACACACACAAAGACACACACACACACACACACACAGACACACACACACAGACACACAAAGACAGACACACACACACACACAGACACACACACACACAGACACACATACACACAGACACACACAGACACACACACACACACACAGACACACACACACAGACACACACACACAGACACACACACACACACACACACACACACACAGACACAGACACACACACACACACACACACACACACACACACACACACACACACACACACACACACACACACACACACACACACACACACACACACACACAGAGAGAGAGAACAATAGCAGGAGGCTGATCTCAGGCCGGTTCTGTTTATAGAGGGAAGTGTCTGCTCTTCCTGTCTGCTGTAAGCCCCGCCCACACGGCCGCATAGACTCCGCCCCTCGATGACATCACACACTGGTGCGTGTGTGTTTCCTGTCTAAAGGAACAATAGTGTGACTGCAGAACATTCAGTGTTTGATTTTTCTCGTCTTCACGTCTGTTTCTATCTGAACGATCATCAATAACTGATCAATAACTATGATCTGATGATGTCATCCAGTCAGAAACTTCAGAAGAAGGTTTTTAATCACATAAACCGTCAATATGAAAACGCTTCACATTAATCAATAATCAAACAAACACAGAGAAACTGACATCAACAGACCGCCATTGATCTGCTTCAATCACTGAACTCCACCGGCGTCTATACGACGATCAATAACCCTCTGAGACCCACAACAGACCGGTTCTAGTCCTCTTTATGGGGTCCAGGGGTCTTTATAACGTCCAAGGGGTGTTAAGGAGGTCTTTAGGGGGAGATAGCAGGTCAACAGTAGAGGTCACATAGAAGTGGTGAAGATGAAGTGGTGAAGATGAAGTGGTGAAGATGAAGTGATGAAGATGAAGTGATGAAGATGAAGTGGTGAAGATGAAGTGGTGAAGATGAAGTGGTGAAGATGAAGTGATGAAGATGAAGTGGTGAAGATGAAGTGGTGAAGATGAAGTGGTGAAGATGAAGTGGTGAACATCGTCTGAAAACTGGAACCTGAAGGTTAATCTGAGATGCAGCTCAGCACTGAGGGTCAAGTTGTTCTGGTGTATCAGAGTTTATAACATGATGATAGAAGTATCTGATGGAGGTATGGTGGAGGTCTGATGAAGTATCTGATGGAGGTATGGTGGAGGTCTGATGAAGTATCTGATGGAGGTATGGTGGAGGTCTGATGAAGTATCTGATGGAGGTATGGTGGAGGTCTGATGAAGTATCTAATGGAGGTATGGTGGAGGTCTGATGAAGTATCTAATGGAGGTCTGATGAAGTATCTGATGGAGGTCTGATGGAGGTCTGGTGGAGGTCTGATGAAGTATCTGATGGAGGTCTGATGGAGGTCTGGTGGAGTATCTGATGGAGGTATGGTGGAGGTCTGATGAAGTATCTGATGGAGGTATGGTGGAGGTCTGATGAAGTATCTGATGGAGGTATGGTAGAGGTCTGATGAAGTATCTGATGGAGGTCTGATGGAGGTCTGGTGGAGTATCTGATGGAGGTATGGTGGAGGTCTGATGAAGTATCTGATGGAGGTATGGTGGAGGTCTGATGAAGTATCTGATGGAGGTATGGTGGAGGTCTGATGAAGTATCTGATGGAGGTCTGATGAAGTATCTGATGGAGGTCTGATGGAGGTCTGGTGGAGGTCTGATGAAGTATCTGATGGAGGTCTGATGGAGGTCTGGTGGAGTATCTGATGGAGGTATGGTGGAGGTCTGATGAAGTATCTGATGGAGGTATGGTGGAGGTCTGATGGAGGTATGGTGGAGGTCTGATGAAGTATCTGATGGAGGTCTGATGAAGTATCTGATGGAGGTCTGATGGAGGTCTGGTGGAGGTCTGATGAAGTATCTGATGGAGGTTTGATGGAGGTCTGGTGGAGGTCTGATGAAGTATCTGATGGAGGTCTGATGGAGGTCTGGTGGAGGTCTGATGAAGTATCTGATGGAGGTCTGGTGGGGGTCTGATGAAGTATCTGATGGAGGTATGGTGGAGGTCTGATGAAGTATCTGATGGAGGTCTGATGGAGGTCTGGTGGAGGTCTGATGAAGTATCTGATGGAGGTCTGGTGGGGGTCTGATGAAGTATCTGATGGAGGTATGGTGGAGGTCTGATGAAGTATCTGATGGAGGTCTGGTGGAGGTCTGATGAAGTATCTGATGGAGGTCTGGTGGGGGTCTGATGAAGTATCTGATGGAGGTATGGTGGAGGTCTGATGAAGTATCTGATGGAGGTCTGGTGGAGGTCTGATGAAGTATCTGATGGAGGTCTGGTGGGGGTCTGATGAAGTATCTGATGGAGGTATGGTGGAGGTCTGATGAAGTATCTGATGGAGGTCTGGTGGAGGTCTGATGAAGTATCTGATGGAGGTCTGGTGGGGGTCTGATGAAGTATCTGATGGAGGTATGGTGGAGGTCTGATGAAGTATCTGATGGAGGTCTGGTGGAGGTCTGATGAAGTATCTGATGGAGGTCTGGTGGGGGTCTGATGAAGTATCTGATGGAGGTATGGTGGAGGTCTGATGAAGTATCTGATGGTCCTCTTCAGGCTCTATTATGTCTCATCAGTTGTTGGGTTGATATCATTTGTTACACAGATTTAGAGAATTGATGAAAATGATCAATAATCCTCCAGAATACCACATTAAGACACCGAGACCTTGAGGAACACCATAGAAGAAGACATGCTGGGATTTGGGATCAGAAACTTTTTGAAATTTCTGAAAGAATTTTGCAGAAACAGCAATTGGATGGTGAGCACTTGTGTTGTGTTGCTCTGCTCAAAAACACCCTTACTGTCAATATTTTCAGTGTTTCTGGACATTTTCTGGACTTTACTTCCACCTTTTTTTGGAAAAAATTTCGGACTGTTAATTATTCATTTTCTGTTTATTTTGGGACATTTGTCGGTCATTTTTGTGACATGTATTGGAAATTATTGGGACATTTTTCAGCCTTTTTTGTGGTATTTTTGTTAAATGTTTCTGACATTTTTTCTGACATTTTTGGCACATTTTTCGTTCATTTTTGGGACATGTTTTGGACAGTTTTGGGATAATTTTCAGCCTTTTTTACGAATTTTTTTCAGCCTTTTAGGGGTCATTTTCCGGACATTTTTATGACTTTTTCAGACATTATTCAAATGTATACTATCCTCTGAATGCTCTAGGTCTCTAGTCTGATCCATCCATCCTCTGAATGCTCTAGGTCTCTAGTTTGATCCATCCATCCTCTGAATGCTCTAGGTCTCTAGTTTGATCCATCCATCCTCTGAATGCTCTAGGTTTCTAGTCTGATCCATCCATCCTCTGAATGCTCTAGGTCTCTAGTCTGATCCATCCATCCTCTGAATGCTCTAGGTCTCTAGTCTGATCCATCCATCCTCTGAATGCTCTAGGTCTCTAGTTTGATCCATCCATCCTCTGAATGCTCTAGGTCTCTAGTCTGATCCATCCATCCTCTGAATGCTCTAGGTCTCTAGTTTGATCCATCCATCCTCTGAATG
The DNA here is from genome assembly GCA_036937225.1 of Sebastes paucispinis. Lineage (NCBI taxonomy): Eukaryota > Metazoa > Chordata > Actinopteri > Perciformes > Sebastidae > Sebastes > Sebastes paucispinis. Next base: position 900,874 of record JAUPFX010000015.1, on the reverse strand, counting down.
CTCTAGGTCTCTAGTTTGATCCATCCATCCTCTGAATGCTCTAGGTCTCTAGTCTGATCCATCCATCCTCTGAATGCTCTAGGTCTCTAGTCTGATCCATCCATCCTCTGAATGCTCTAGGTCTCTAGTCTGATCCATCCATCCTCTGAATGCTCTAGGTCTCTAGTCTGATCCATCCATCCTCTGAATGCTCTAGGTCTCTAGTTTGTGGCTGTAAAGTTTCATGAGGCTGTGATTATCCTAGAGGTCACCACAGGTCATTTTATACAGGGAGGTCAATGAAATGTCTCCTATGGGGACTAACATCATCACACATGAATCCAGTTGGGCTCATTGGATCCAGCAGAGTCTCAGTCTGGTTCTCTGTAGTGAAACTAGAAGCTTCTACCGTTGATTGTTTATAATATTGTCTGTCTGTCCGTCAGCTGGTGCAGAGATTAATAAAGTTTTATTGAATTGAACTGAATCCTCTGCAGGCTGCCGGCCCTTTAAGAGTTTCTCTGGAGGTAAACAGTCTAACCTGCTCTGAGTCAACTGAAACACACCTGAAGGCAGGTGTGTTTCAGGTGTGTTCAGGTGTGTGTGAGACTCTGACATACTGGAATGCACCCCCCCCCTCCCCTCCTCTCTCTGTTTGTCTCTCGGCCACACCCACCCCGCCAGGAATGTAACACACACACACACACACTCCTCTGTTCGACCAATAGACTGAAGTGTGTGAGAAAATAAACTGTCAATCATCAAACCGAGGTTGAGGCTCTGCGGCAGGAGACGCCCCGTCGACCAATCAGAGGACAGGGAGGATTTAAAGAGACAGTTCACCAGAAAACAGACGGAGAGGATCTGGACTGATCTACAGCGTCACGTGACCTCAGAAACGAGCATCAGGGCGTGTTCAGCAGATTCAACCTTTACCCTCTCAGAGAGCGCCGGGCGTGGTTACACACACACATACACACACACACACAAAAACACACACATACAAACACACACACACAGCAGATACAGAAATAACTGAGTTTAAATCATAAACGTCAGCTGACTCCACCTCCTGAAGGCTGAGCAGGAATGTGTGTCTGAGTTCACATTGAACAACACACACATCTACTACACATCTACTACATGTGTAGTAGATGTGTAGTAGGTGTGTAGTAGGTGTGTAGTAGGTGTGTAGTAGGTGTGTATACCATGTCAGACTAGCTGGTAGTGAAGGAGGTTAAATAACGCTCCAAACTAAATGTTGGAGAGGACAAACTGTAAATCCATTTTCAAAGGGGTCCGTTGACCTCTGACCTCCAGATGTGTGAATGTAAACGGGCTCTACGGGTACCCACGAGTCTCCCCTTTACAGACATGCACTACATGTATATACGCAGTTATGTAAAGATATATTTCCATAATACTAATAAGGTATGAACATGTTAAAACACACATGTCAAACACATATTTTATGTTGAATACATAGATAATAATATTTCTGCTCATATTATCACACAACACAGATACTGAATCATTATATAATGTTTATATATTATAATATAATGTTTATATACGGGTGTGTCTATATTTAGTAATATATGGACATATTGTTATGATATTAATAAGATATAAACGTTAAAATCACATATTTTTAATAGATAGCTTCATATTGGATGTATTTCGTACAACATATATTGTATTTAATACATGTTAAGACAGATATTTTATTAAAATGTGAAAAACAGATGTGAGATTTAAATAAATGCCAACATATAAAAAACATTATTTATGATATATGTTCATATTTGTTAAAATTTCAGATTTGTGTACATCCAAAGCATGACAGATCTCTGTTGCTATGGTTACTGGCAGGTTTAAGCTGGTCCGGTCGTACATTGGACGCTGTAAGACGTGTTGTTCTGGAACTCCTGCTCCTACTGTACGGCCTGAGTGACCACCTGGCTGACGATCGGACCGTACAGCGTGATCACTCAGGTCGTGGCACAGCTTTAACCTGCCGGTAACCATAGCAACAGAGCTCTGTCACGCTCCATCTAGTTAAACGACCCGTAAAACTAAACTAACAACGTATTAACTACAAACACACTTTAACTGTTATAGACGTGAACCGAAACAGAGTTTAATGTAACAGCTGGTGATTGATGGTGTCTGACTGTAACGATGTCCAGATACAACATGTTATTTAAATTAACCAATATAATAAAATCCTCCAGATGTGCAGCAGCTTCTCCAACCGTAGTATATTTTATTAAAGCTGTACACATTATTATGACAGATCTGAATTCTTTGGATGTACAAAAATCTGAAATTTCAACAAATATGAACATATATCATAAATAATGTTTTTTATATGTTGGCATATATTTTAATCTCACATCTGTTTTTCACATCTTAATAAAATATCTGTCTTAACATGTATTAAATACAATATATGTTGTACAAAATACAGCCAATATGGTTATCTATTAAAAATGTGTGATTTTAACATGTTTATACCTTATTAATATCATAAAAATATGTCCATATTTCACTAAATATAGACACACACATGCCCGTATATAAACATTATATTATGATTCAATATCTGTGTTGTGTGATAATATGAGCAATATAAATATAAAGACAATATAAAGATATGTATTTGACATATGTGTTTTTAACATGTTCATACCTAATTAGTATTATGTAAATATACCTTTACATAACTGCGTACAGTATATATAAAATACTAGTTAGTACTACCTAGTATAAGATAACATTTTTGTTTTTATAAAATATTATAAAATTATGTAAATATGTTTCTTTTTTTTATGCATTTAATTAAAGGTAATGTGTGCAACATATTAATTTCAACATGTTCTTTATCAACTAAGAAAATATAAAAACCATCTAATAATAATTTTAATATGTACACTGAAGATTATTATATATTTAGGATATTTGTCGCATTCTAACAAGAAAGTTCTGTTTTTAATGGAAATGTATGTGAACATCTGTTGGTCTATGATTTATAATAAATATAGCTGCTATATGTACACATATATGTGACTGAACAGTAACAGTAAGAAGTCAGATTTAATTTTGTTTTTTTAGTATTATGATGAATTATGTTTCCATCACCCTGTCGATCAGCTCAGTGTTCCTGATGGCTGTTTTAATTTTTAATGTTCTTTTGTTACATTTTCTTTCTTTAGTTCTTCAGTTTTTGTAACTTTAGATCAAATAAACAGTTTTCTTCTTTCTGTTTACATTTCTGAGATAAAAATAAACAGAACCAGACTTTCTCATTCTGAAAACTACGGCTGTCAAATTATTAAAATAGTTAATCACGATTAATCGCAAATCAATCACATGTGTTATCTGTTCATAATGAACCTTAAAGGGAGATTAGTCCAGTATTTAATCCTCTTATCAACATGGGAGTGGACAAATATGCTGCTTTATGTAAATGTATGTATATATTTATTATTGTAAATCAATTAACAACACAAATCAATGACAGATATTGATTCAGAAACCCTCACAGGTACTGCATTTAGCATAAAACAATATGCTCAAATGAACAGATAAATATCTGGCAAAAGTTCTGCTTATAGTCAGAAAAAAAGCTAAAACAAGAAATTGGTATAAAGCGGAACCTCCAGGGAGAGATCACTGGTTTCAGATCGTCCGTGATATTTTTTCAATGGAAAAACTGACGTACAAACTAAAAATTAAAAGCAATATCTTTGACAAGAACTGTGAAAAATGGATAATTTACATGGAACATGAAACCTGATGCCTGTGTTGTTGGAGAATATAAACATGTTTAACTGCCCCTGAAAACTGTTTGTGTTAAATGTTGTATTGTTTGTTGAATTCTGTACGGATGCTCATGATGTTCAACCCTGAGCTGAAAATGCAAAATAAATATCAAAGTTTAAAAAAAACATAAAAACAATATGCTCCAATCATAACATGTCAAACTGCAGACCAACAGGCAACAACAGCTGTCAGTGTGTCAGTGTGCTGACTTGACTATGACTTGCCCCAAACTGCATGTGATGATCATAAAGTGGGCATGTCTGTAAAGGGGAGACTCGTGGGTACCCATAGAACCCATTTACATTCACTGATCTGGAGGTTGGAGATCAAGGGGCTTTTTTTTTTTACTTTTTTCAGACTTTTTAAAACTATTTTTCAGACTTTTTTTTATATTTTTCAGACAATTTTTGGACATTTTTTAGACTTTTTTCAGATGTTTTTCAGGGGAGACTCGTGGGTACCCATAGAACCCATTTACATTCACTGATCTGGAGGTCAGAGGTCAATGGACCCCTTTGGATCGTTATTTAACCTCCTTCATGATCAGCTAGTATGACATGGTTGGTACCGATGGATTCATCAGGTTTATAGTTTCATACGATACCAGTATCGGACTGTTCTTCTGCCTTTCTTTCAGACATTTTACTGACTTTTTTTGGACATTTTTTCTGACAATTTTCAGATTTTTTATTTTCTGAAAGTTTTTGGACATTTTTTTGTACAAAAGGCCTCACACATTCACATATCTGGATGTCAGAGGTCAAGGGACCCCTTTGAAAATGGACATGACAGCTTTTCCTCGATAAAATGTAGCGTAAGTTTGGAGCATTATTTAACCTCCTTCATGACCAGCTAGTCTGACATGGTTGGTGCCGATGGATTCATCAGGTCTTGTAGTTTCAGTATCTTCACTGTAGCTTTAAAACTGAGCCGCTACAACTGAAAAATAACAAGTTGCGTTAATATGTTAAAGAAATTAGTGGCGTTAAAACAAATTAGCGTTAATGTGCTATTATGGCGTTAACTTTGACAGCGCTAATGTATATAAATAAATAAAATATAAAGTCTGTAAAGTAATTCAAATCAGCTCCACCTTTACTAGCTGCAACATTAAAGTGATGAACACATTAATAAATCAATAATCCAATCACATAATATGATATGATTCTGAAATGAGCCATTACGTTAAATTAGTATTTGTACTTTTGGTACTTCAAAGGGACTGTATGTACGTTTTTACATGTGTATCCGTGGAGTTTGTGTTGGAGTCTGAGTTTGTGTTGGAGTCTGAGTTTGTGTTGGAGGCCGGTCGCTTGTTGCCGTAGGCGGACTCCGTTTCTAACCGAACGTTAGCTATGGCTGCACACTGTTAGCTCTGTAGGCGGAGCTGAAATCAAAGGCACTCGCGAGCATGCACGGCGTCACATCTGTTGAATTTTACAGAAAAATTAAATATAAACGCCTCCTCCCCATTCTTCACATTAAAATCAGTCGACAGGCTGAGAGAGGAAACACAGAAAGCTGCGGAAGGTCTCATTGTTTAGGGCTGAGTTACAACCTGTTCACACACCGGCTATAAAAAGGATTAAAACATGTTTATACGTGTAAAAACTTACATACAGTCCCTTAAGTATATTTTGAGGTAAACACTTTTGAACTCAAGAGTATGCCTGCACTTTTACTAAACATCTGAGTACTTCTTAGATCACTGCCCAACTCCATACTACATACTGAATGTATACAACATGTATACTATATACTGTAGTTGTATACAGCTATAACTATAAACTGTGTTTGTAGGTCGTGTGCTAGAAATCAACACACTCTGTTATTAACATTCAATCTGATGAAAATCAAACTGCAGCTGTAGACGCTCACTCTTTCTTCCTAATTCTGTCATTTTTACAGATTTTTACAGAACCTGCTTACAGTTGGTCTGTAGTCAGGACACGAGTGTGCATGAGCTAAACACACAAACATATACACGCACACGCACACGCACACAC
>JAUPFX010000015.1:882564-892564 GCA_036937225.1 Sebastes paucispinis | reverse complement strand
ACTCTGTATGGATGTGATATATTTACTATCTTTGTCGTACGGCCCGACTCAGGTTAAACCCTCTAATGTAAAACACAAACACATTTTCCTCTGTGAAATATTGTTAAATGGTGGACTACCGTTACCGTTATCGTTACAGTTACAGTTACCGTTACCGCTACCGTTACCGTTACCGTTACCGTTACCGCTACACTCTCCACGTGACGAACTACCTGCAGTCAGTTCTTCTCCGCTGCTCTAAAACAGTATTAGCCAGCGGCAGCCATGAAAGCAAAGAGTATAGAAACAAAGAGAGAAGAATTGATTTCCGGTTAAACAAGTTTGTTTTTTTCTGAGTTAATAATGATATCGGTTCAGTGCATAGACCGGCGTACTCGCCGATACCCGATACCGAATTTTGGGAGGTATCGGACGCATTGCCGATGCTGGTATCGGTATCGGAACAACTCAACTCTTTCATTACACTTGTGGAAGGTCCAGTATGTGAACGTGTGGATTCATGCGCGTACGTGGTCGCAGCTATTGCAAATTCGTGGTTCAAGCTTGTACACCGGACCAGCAAAACCGTAAACGGACCGGACTCTACGATGTGATCATACGAGATAATACATATTATATAATAATATATAATAATAACGCTCATCAGACCGCGAGCAGAAGACGGTAGTTATTGATCAAACATGGATTCTGTTGAATCTCTTATACTCAGCTGAATGAACGTTTTATATGCATTAACACCAAAATCTTCAACTTCCTTTTAATCAATTATTATATTATTATTATTATTATTTTATTTTTATTATATTTTTATTGTATATTTTTATTATTGCATTTTTATTATTATATTTTTATTATAATTATTATTATTATTATTATTATTATTATTTTGTAATTTTTATTGTTATTTTATTTTTATTTTTAAATCTATTTTACTCCTTTTGTCACATCATGTAATCTTCATCTTTTTGCCTCTTCTCATTTTATTCCCATTGCTCTCTCTCTCTCTCTCTCTCTCTCTCTCTCTCTCTCTCTAATCCAATCCAACTCCTCCCTACACCCTCACCACCCTCCCTTCCTCTTCCATTATCCCTCCTCCTCCTCCTCCTCCTCAGCTGTCCTTGGTGTGCTGCTGTTTCAGATGGAGGCTGCAGTATTCTGCTGAGTAGTGGTGAGCCAGCATTCACTCTCTCTCTCTCTCTCTCTCTCTCTCCGGCTGTCAGCCTTCAGCCGATGGAGAGACGAGGCTGAACGTCCTGGAAGAGGAAACTACAGCGCCCACAATCCTCTGGACACAGCCCAGATCGTCGCCTGGCCTGGAGCGAAGCCCCGTGGAACCCTGGGAGACGCGGTCCTCCCTAACCGGCTGGTGGTGGAGGCAGAGAGAGAGAGAGAGAGAGAGAGAGAGAGGGGGGGGGTGACGTGCCATGACAACCATCAGAGAGAGAGAAAGGTGAGTTTATCTGTTGGTGTTGATGTTGTTGATATTTCAGCTCTTCTCCCTCCTTTCCTCTCTCTGGCTGTTTGTCATCATCTTCTCTCCCTCCTCTCTCTCTCTCTCTCTCTCTCTCTCTCTCTCTCTCTCTCTCTCTCTCTCTCTCTCTCTTCGCTGTCTGTACATCTCTATCATCACTCATTTAATCTGTTTGTCATCCACCATCTTTCGTTATCTTTTCTTCTGTCAAACATCTTCCTGCTCTCTCGGACTGACGCTGCATTTTGCTGTTGGAGCTTCAGTCTTCTGGGAACGAGCTGTGTGCTGTGTTGTCAATGTGTTTGTCTCATTACATCTGAGTGTGTGTGTGTGTGTGTGTGTGTGTGTGTGTCAGTGTGTGTGTGTGTGTGTGTGTGTGCGTGTCCATCTCCACCCAGTCTGAGCAGCAGCTAACAGATCAATCTCTATGTTCACTAAATGTCTCCTCATTCAGAAGGTGTGAATGTTGTTCTTCAGTGCAGCAGTCGAGACGCAACATAACATGAAACAACATGACATCACCTGAAGTGACACATACACACACACACACACACACACACAACAAGATGTTCAAATACCACAAAATGACACGGCAAGACATTAAATTACACAACACAAAAAGATAGAAGTCATGACACAGAACAACACCACAAAAAACGACTTGACAACTCGTGGCGTGAAATGGCGCAGAATCACACGACATAATGAAATATGTCACTTCACGATAACACGACAACATGAATGGACATAACATGATGTGTAACAAAATAATATGAAATGACACCACACACGATATGACAAGACACAAATCAGCGTGACCAAACACGACACCAAATAAAACAACACAACCTGAAGTCATCAAAAAATGTATAGCTAGAGAAGATATAACGAAAAATATGACACGACAAGATATAACACGACACAACAAGATATAACACGACAAGACAAGATATAACACAACACAACACGACAAGATATAACACGACACAACAAGATATAACACGACAAGACAAGATATAACACAACACAACACGACAAGATATAACACGACAAGAAAACAAGACATAACATGACACAACAAGATATAACACGACAAGACAAGATATAACACGACACGACAAGATATAACACGACACGACAAGATATAACACGACACGACAAGATATAACACGACACGACAAGATATAACACGACAAGACAAGATATAACACGACACAACAAGATATAACACGACACAACACGATATAACACGACAAGACAAGATATAACACAACACAACACGACAAGATATAACACGACAAGAAAACAAGACATAACATGACACAACAAGATATAACACGACAAGACAAGATATAACACGACACGACAAGATATAACACGACACGACAAGATATAACACGACACGACAAGATATAACACGACACGACAAGATATAACACGACAAGACAAGATATAACACGACACAACAAGATATAACACGACACAACACGATATAACACGACAAGATATAACAGGACAAGAAAACAAGATATAACACGACACAACAAGATATGACACAACACGACAAGATATAACACGACAAGACAAGATTTAACACGACAAGACAACAAGATATAACACGACACAACACGATACAACACGACAAGATATAACACGACAAGACAAGATATAACACGACACAACAAGATATAACACGACACAACACGATATAACACGACAAGCTATAACACGACAAGACAAGATATAGCACGACACAACACGATATAACACGACAAGATATAACACGACAAGAAAATAAGATATAACACGACACAACAAGATATAACACGACACAAGATATAACACGACACAACAAGATATAACACGACACAACAAGATATAACACAACACAACAAGATATAACACGACAAGACAATATTTAACACGACACAACAAGATATAACACGACACAACAAGATATAACACGACACAACAAGATATAAAACGATAAGACAAGATATAACACGAAACAACAAGATATAACACGACAAGACAAGATATAACACGACACAACAAGATATAACATGAAACAACAAGATATAACATGACACGATAAGATATAATGCAACAAGAAAAGATATAACACGACACAACAAGATATAAAATGATAAGACAAGATATAACACGACAAGACAAGATTTAACACGACAAGGCAAGATATAACACGACACAACAAGATATAACACGACACAACAAGATATAACATGACACAATAAGATATAATACAACAAGAAAAGATATAACACGACACAACAAGATATAACACGACAAGACAAGATTTAACACGACACAACAAGATATAACACGACACGATAAGATATAATACAACAAGAAAAGATATGACACGACACAACAAGATATAACACGACAAGACAAGATATAACACGACACAACAAGATATAACACGAAAAAACAAGATATAACACAACAAGATATACCATGATACAAGATATAATACGACATGACAACAAGATATAACACAACATAACAAGACATAACATGACACAACAAGATATAATACGCAACAAAATATAACACGACAAGATATAACACAACACAACAAGATATAACACGGTACAATAAGATATAACACGACAAGACAACAAGATATAACATGACACAACAAGATATAACACAACACAACAAGATATAACACGACACAACAAGATATAACATGACACAACAAGATATAACACAACACGACAAGATATAACATGACACGATAAGATATAATACAACAAGAAAAGATATAACATGACACAACAAGATATAAAACGATAAGACAAGATATAACACGACAAGACAAGATTTAACACGACAAGGCAAGATATAACACGACACAACAAGATATAACACGGCACAACAAGATATAACATGACACGATAAGATATAATACAACAAGAAAATATATAACACGACACAACAAGATGTAACACGACAAGACAAGATTTAACACGACACAACAATATAACACGACACGATAAGATATAATACAACAAGAAAAGATATGACACGACACAACAAGATATAACACGACAAGACAAGATATAACATGACACAACAAGATATAACACGAAAAAACAAGATATAACACAACAAGATATAACATGATACAAGATATAATACGACATGACAACAAGATATAACACAACATAACAAGACATAACATGACACAACAAGATATAATACGCAACAAGATATAACACGACGATATAACAACACAACAAGATATAACACGACAAGATATAACACAACACAATAAGATATAACACGGCACAATAAGATATAACACGACAAGACAACAAGATATAACATGACACAACAAGATATAACACGACACAACAAGATATAACACGACACAACAAGATATAACATGACACAACAAGATATAACACGACACAACAAGATATAACACAACACGACAAGATATAACACGACAAGACAAGATTTAACACGACAACAAAATATAACACGACACAACAAGATATAACATGACACAAGATATAACACGACACAACAAAATATAACACGACACAACAAGATATAACACGCCACAACAAGATATAACACGACACGACAAGATATAAAACGAAACAACAAGATATAACACAACACGACAAGATATAACACGACAAGACAAGATATAACACGACACAACAAGATATAACATGACAAGACAAGATTTAACACGACAAGGCAAGATATAACACGACACAACAAGATATAACACGACACGATAAGATATAATACAACAAGAAAAGATATAACACGATAAGACAAGATTTAACACGACACAACAAGATATAACACGACACGATAAGATATAATACAACAAGAAAAGATATAACACAACACAACAAGATATAATACGACAAGACAAGATTTAACACGACACAACAAGATATAACATGACACGATAAGATATAATACAACAAGAAAAGATATAACACGACACAACAAGATATAACACGATAAGATATAATACAACAAGAAAAGATATAACACGACACAACAAGATATAACACGACAAGATATAACATGATACAAGATATAATACGACATGACAACAAGATATAACACAACATAACAAGACATAACATGACACAACAAGATATAATACGACAACAAGATATAACACGACAAGATATAACACAACACGATAAGATATAACACAACACAACAAGATATAACACGACATGACAACAAGATATAACACGACATGACAACAAGATATAACACGACAAGATATAACACAACACAACAAGATATAACACAACACGATAAGATATAACACAACACGATAAGATATAATACAACAAGAAAAGATATGACACGACACAACAAGATATAACACGACAAGACAAGATATAACATGACACAACAAGATATAACACGAAAAAACAAGATATAACACAACAAGATATAACATGATACAAGATATAATACGACATGACAACAAGATATAACACAACATAACAAGACATAACATGACACAAAAAGATATAATACGCAACAAGATATAACACGACGATATAACACAACACAACAAGATATAACACGACATGACAACAAGATATAACACGACAAGATATAACACAACACAATAAGATATAACACGGCACAATAAGATATAACACGACAAGACAACAAGATATAACATGACACAACAAGATATAACACGACACAACAAGATATAACACGACATGACAACAAGATATAACACGACAAGATATAACACAACACAACAAGATATAACACAACACGATAAGATATAACACAACACAATAAGATATAACACGGCACAATAAGATATAACACGACAAGACAACAAGATATAACATGACACAACAAGATATAACACGACACAACAAGATATAACACGACACAACAAGATATAACATGACACAACAAGATATAACACGACACAACAAGATATAACACAACACGACAAGATATAACACGACAAGACAAGATTTAACACGACACAACAAGATATAACACGACACAACAAGATATAACATGACACAAGATATAACACGACACAACAAAATATAACATGACACAACAAGATATAACACGCCACAACAAGATATAACACGACACGACAAGATATAAAACGAAACAACAAGATATAACACAACACGACAAGATATAACACGACAAGACAAGATATAACACGACACAACAAGATATAACATGACAAGACAAGATTTAACACGACAAGGCAAGATATAACACGACACAACAAGATATAACACGACACGATAAGATATAATACAACAAGAAAAGATATAACACGACAAGACAAGATTTAACACGACACAACAAGATATAACACGACACGATAAGATATAATACAACAAGAAAAGATATAACACAACACAACAAGATATAATACGACAAGACAAGATTTAACACGACACAACAAGATATAACATGACACGATAAGATATAATACAACAAGAAAAGATATAACACGACACAACAACATATAACACGACACGATAAGATATAATACAACAAGAAAAGATATAACACGACACAACAAGATATAACACGACAAGATATAACATGATACAAGATATAATACGACATGACAACAAGATATAACACAACATAACAAGACATAACATGACACAACAAGATATAATACGACAACAAGATATAACACGACAAGATATAACACAACACGATAAGATATAACACAACACAACAAGATATAACACGACATGACAACAAGATATAACACGACATGACAACAAGATATAACACAACACAACAAGATATAACACAACACGATAAGATATAACACAACACGATAAGATATAACACAACACAACAAGATATAACACGACATGACAACAAGATATAACACGACAAGATATAACACAACACATCAAGATATAACACGACACAATAAGATATAACACAACAAGACAACAAGATACAACGTGACATGACAACAAAATATAACATGATACAAGATATAACACGACACAACAAGGTATAACATGATACAAGATATAACATGACACAACAAGATATAACATGACACAACAAAATATAACATGATACAAGATATAACACAACACAACAAGATATAACACGACACAACATAACAACACAAAATTACATGACATAACAACAAGATATAACAACAGACACTAAACAACATAAATTAAAATACTATGAGCATTAAAATGACGCAACACAAAACATTACACAAATTGTCACAAACATGCGAACACTGACGCATGTCAAAGTAAACTACAGGATTCGGTCAGTGTGTGCTGCACTCAAGAGTCTGGTTGAACACAGCTATTGTTTTGCTCATGAGCACTTCAGCTGGGCAAATATTTGTGTCAACAAACTATATTTGGTTTTGGTATTTTGTGATGATGAGCTCATCTCAGGTGTTTGGTTTTCATTGGTTTATTTATTAGTTTAGTGTAATGTATTACCGGTTTTCTGTGGTTCAGTTTTTTTTTGCCTCAGAACAGGATGTCCACTGTCCATCTGTTTACTGCTCACACAGTGGCTGCAGGGTGAGGCAGCAGATGGCCTTTCTTCTGGGCTACCTGCCCACCTCTCCTCTCTCTCTCTCCTATTCTCTCTCTCTCTCCTATTCTCTCTCTCTCCTATTCTCTCTGTCATTCTACCTCTCTCTCTGTTACATGTTAATCTTTTATTTGTCGACATCATCTTTCTGTCCAGACTGTGTTCATAATTCTGATAGTTCGTAGTTCGGATCGGGACGTTTGATAAGTATAAACTCATTACATCAGAGGTCCACACCGCCGTAGTAATGTCAAAATAATATTAATATTGCAACATGAAAAACGTTTTTTGTCTCTCCTGTTAGTGTTCTTTGTGTTACTTCTGTTTGGGGGATAAACATGATGAATCATGTTTTAAAGTATCCGGTGAACACTCAAATCAGCAGCCAAACAACAATAACTAACTTCCTGTTGTCCCTCACAGTTTGGAAAACCTCTGCTGTAGATTTTAATGACTGCATGAACTTTCTTGTCACGCCACCATCAGGAAAACTTTACATTTTTAGCTCCTCTTCTGTCTACAAAACCAAACTTATCACTGAAACAGTGAAATCACTGTGTTTAGAGGATAAATGTTGTCACGTTTTAATCTGTAAAAGGTTTAAAGCAGCTCAATCGACTACAGGTTCTCAAAATCCCAGTTACAACACGGCATGACAACAAGATATAACACAATACAAGATATAACACGACATGACAACAAGATATAACACAATACAAGACATTACATGACATAACAACAATATATAACACGACATGATAACAAGATATAACACAATACAAGATATTACATGACATAACAACAATATATAACACGACACGACAACAAGATATAACACAATACAAGATATTACATGACATACAACAATATATAACACAACAGGACATGACAACAATATATAACATAATACAAGATATAACATGACACGACATGACAACAACATATAACACGGCATGACAAGCTATAACACAACACAACATAACAACAAACTATAACATAATAAAAGATATAACACAATACAATATATTACACGACATAACAACACAATATAACATAGCACGACATGACAACAATATATAACACGACATGACAACAAGACATGGCAACAATATATAATACAATACAAGATATAACATGACATAGTAGCAAGATATAACACTGCATGACAAGTTATAACACAACACAACATAACAACAAAATATAACATAATACAAGATATAACACAACATGACAACAAGATATAACACAATACAAGATGTAACATGACAACAAGATATGACACCGGATGACAACAAGATATAACACAACATGACAACAATATATAACATAATACAAGCTATAACACAACATAAAAAGATATAACATGACATAAAAACAAGATATAACATGACATGACAACAAGATGTACCACAACATAACAACAATATATAACATGACATAAAAACAAGATATAACACAACATAACAACAAGATATAATATAGCAGAAAACTCAGACTGATGTCTAAAGACAGAGCGAGTCCTGAGGCAGGAAGTCAGGAGGGAGACGACGAGACTCGGCTGATCCTGCTGACCCACTTCACAGAGGAGGAGACGAATATAGTTTCATGTTTAAAAAAAAGGCTCCGTAATTTCCTAAAACAGCTGCTCGCTGTAGGTTTAATCAAACAAACAGGAGGAAATAGTGACTTTGTTGGGGACTATTTTCAGAGGCGGATTAATCTACATTTGGTGGCGTAGTGAGTATTTGGGGCAGCAGGGCGGTGGATGTGGGACTGAGTCACATTAAAAACGTCTTCAAAATAAGCCACAAAATCTAAATTTCTAATGTAAATCAATAATTTTCATCGATTACTTTAGTCTATCTATCAATAATGTGAACTTTTACTTTCAGTGGCAACACATTCAGATAATTCTAGTGTCACAGCACTGTA
>JAUPFX010000015.1:755064-870064 GCA_036937225.1 Sebastes paucispinis | reverse complement strand
TCAGAAATCCACTTAGAAATGTCCTCAGTCTCTCAGTGACTGAGGACAAGTTATAACTCTCTTCCTCCTCCTCCTCCTCCTCCTCACCTTCCTCCTCCTCACCTTCATCCTCCTCCTCCTCACCTTCATCCTCCTCCTCCTCCTCCCCTTCCTCCTCACCTTCATCCTCATCCTCCTCCACTTCCTCCTCCTCACCTTCCTCCTCCTCACCTTCATCCTCCTCCTCCTCACCTTCATCCTCCTCCTCCTCACCTTCCTCCTCCTCACCTTCATCCTCCTCCTCCTCACCTTCATCCTCCTCCTCCTCACCTTCCTCCTCCTCACCTTCATCCTCCTCCTCCTCCTCCCCTTCCTCCTCACCTTCATCCTCATCCTCCTCCACTTCCTCCTCCTCACCTTCCTCCTCCTCAACTTCATCCTCACCTTCATCCTCCTCCTCCTCACCTTCATTCTCCTCTTCCTCCTCAGCCCTTCGAGGACCCGTCCAGTCTGGTGTCCTCGTGGACGACTCAGCAGGTCTGTCATTGGCTGAGAGGACTCAACATGGAGCAATATGTCCCAGAATTCAGTGCAAGGGACGTGGACGGACAGCAGCTGCTGCAGATGGACGGCAACAAGCTGAAGGTGAGGAAGAGGAGGGAGAGGATATTTAATGTTTGATAGAATCATCAGAGTGAGACCTGTGTCCTCGTCCCCTGCAGGCTCTGGGTGTCCTCAGCTCGTCCGATCGCAGCGCTCTGAAGCGTCGCATCAAAGATTTTCACTCTGCAGCCGAGAAAGAGAAGAAAGCTCTGAGACAGAAAGAAAAACAACGAAGACGAGACAACGAACACCGCAGGAACTAACCTCCACCACCGGGGGGGGACAGAGGACAACGAGGGAGACAGAAGACAAAGAGGGGGGAGACAGAGGACAACGAGGGAGAGGACAACGAGGGGGAGGACAACGAGGGGGAGGACAACGAGTGGGGGGAGACAGGACAACGAGGGGGGACAGAGGACAACGAGGTGGAGGACAACGAGGGGAGGAGAGAGGACAACGAAGGGGAGGACAATGAAGGGGAGGACAACGAGGGGGAGGACAACGAGTTGGAGGAGACAGAGGACAAGAAGGGGGAGACAGAGGACAACGAGCGGGAGACAGCGAGGGGGAGGACAGAGGGAGGACAGAGGGAGGACAGAAGACAACGAGGGGGAGACAACGAGGACAACGAGAACAACAGGGTGAGGACAGAGGACAACACGGGGGAGACAACGAGGGGGGAGGACAGAGGGAGGACAGAGGACAACGAGGACAACGAGGGGGGAGGACAGAGGACAACAAGGGGGAGACAGGACAACGACGGGAGGACGAGCTTTGACATCACCCCCAGGAGGCGGGGCCTGAGCTGTGACGTCACCCCCAGGAGGCGGGGCCTGAGCTGTGACGTCACCCCAGGAGGCGGGGCCTGGGCTGTGACATCACCCCCAGGAGGCGGGGCCTGAGCTGTGACATCACTCCCAGGAGGCGGGGCCTGAGCTGTGACATCACCCCCAGGAGGCGGGGCCTGAGCTGTGACGTCACCCCCAGGAGGCGGGGCCTGGGCTGTGACATCACCCCCAGGAGGCGGGGCCTGAGCTGTGACATCACTCCCAGGAGGCGGGGCCTGAGCTGTGACATCACCCCCAGGAGGCGGGGCCTGAGCTGTGACGTCACCCCCAGGAGGCGGGGCCTGGGCTGTGACATCACCCCCAGGAGGCGGGGCCTGAGCTGTGACATCACCCCCAGGAGGCGGGGCCTGAGCTGTGACGTCACCCCCAGGAGGCGGGACCTGAGCTGTGACATCACTCCCAGGAGGCGGGGCCTGAGCTGTGACATCACCCCCAGGAGGCGGGGCCTGAGCTGTGACGTCACCCCCAGGAGGCGGGGCCTGAGCTGTGACATCACCCCCCAGGAGGCGGGGCCTGAGCTGTGACATCACCCCCCAGGAGGCGGGGCCTGAGCTGTGATGTCACCCTCAGGAGGCGGGGCCTGAGCTGTGACGTCACCCCCAGGAGGCGGGGCCTGAGCTGTGACATCACCCCCCAGGAGGCGGGGCCTGAGCTGTGATGTCACCCTCAGGAGGCGGGGCCTGAGCTGTGACGTCACCCTCAGGAGGCGGGGCCTGAGCTGTGACGTCACCCCCAGGAGGCGGGGCCTGGTCTGTGACATCAGCCCCAGGAGGCGGGGCCTGGGCTGTGACATCACCCCCAGGAGGCGGGGCCTGGGCTGTGACATCACCCCCAGGAGGCGGGGACTGGTCTGAGGACTGGAACAGGAACCTGAAGAAGGTTCTCTGATTGGACGCAGCAGAACGAGCTGGTTGTTTTGAAGGAGACGCCTGAAACAGGAAGTTGTTACTGCAGAAGAAGAGAAGAAGAAATATTTTAATTATTCTTTCTGCTGTCAGCTGAAAACTAAACAAGTCTGATGTGTTTGTTTCAGACGTTGACTGTCTGACTGACCTTTGACCTCTGACTGACCTCTGACTGACCTCTGACTGACCTCTGACTGACCTTTGACCTCCACATTAAAATGATTATTTCAATAAATAAATCTGAAAGACTCGAGTGTCCGACGAGATTATCTTTCTATATTTTATTTTATTTCCAAACCATGAAGTTATAAACAGTTGTTAAAATGATTATTAATATTATTAGTTGTACATTATCATTGTTATCAGTTGTATATTATTATTATTAGTAGTATTAGTTGTACATTATTATTATTATTATTATTATTATTATCAGTTGTATATTATTATTATTATTATCAGTTTTATATTATTATTAGTTGTATATTATTATTATTTTAAGTTGTATATTATTAATTGTATATTAATATTCTTATTAGTTGTATATTATTAGTTGTATATTAATATTATTAGTTGTATATTATTATTATTATAAGTTGTATATTATTAATTGTATATTAATATTCTTATTATTAGTTGTATATTATTAGTTGTATATTATTATTATTATCAGTTTTATATCATTATTTTTATTAGTTGTATATTATTAATCTGTCACACACTGATTATAAATTATTGTCACAGTATTTACTTTAACGAGACATAAACAAAAAACAGCCATAAAAAGAAAAACTGGTTTATTATTATTAAAATACATATATATGTAAACTGGAAAAACAAAGTTTGGAAACTTGTGTTTGGTGGATTATTTCTCTGTTGTTACAATGCTAATGGTCATTGTATTCTACATGGTTGGAAAGCCTGTTTATTGACCTTCACAATGATGTCCAGCTTGTAAGGATCATGCATTTGTGGGATGAGCAGCACAGCTGATGATGTGGGGAGCCCCGGTGCCGATGGTAAACAGTGTATAACAAGACATATTGATTGATTGAATCCACCGTCAGGAGCCTCAGTAGCGGTGGAAGATCCATACGCAGCCACAACAGCCTGGCACCTCCTCCTCATGCTGGTCACCAACCTGGTCACACGTTGCTGTGGGATGGCGT
This sequence comes from Sebastes paucispinis, assembly GCA_036937225.1. Taxonomy (NCBI): domain Eukaryota; kingdom Metazoa; phylum Chordata; class Actinopteri; order Perciformes; family Sebastidae; genus Sebastes; species Sebastes paucispinis. The sequence continues at coordinate 866,563 of JAUPFX010000015.1, read as the reverse complement.
TCCATTCCTCAACCAGGATTGGTTGCAGGTCAGCCAGCGTGGTTGTGTTGGTCACTCTAACACGTACAGCACGCCCAAGCTGATCCCACATGTTGAGTTGGGTTGAGGTCTGGACTCTTGGAGGCCGTTCCATTCTCTCTCCTCCCACATTGTGGAGGTAGTCTGTGATAACCCTGGCTCTGTGGGGGGGGGCGTTGTTTCTTGGAGGATGAAGTTAGGTCCCAGATTGTGGAGATATGGGATCACCACTGGCTGCAGAATCTCATCCTGATATCTCCCTGCATTGAGATGGCCTTCAATGATGACAAGCCTTGTTTTACCAGTGAGGGAGATGCCCCCCCCCCACACCATGACACTGCCCCCACCAAAAGCTGTTACTCCATCGGTGCCCCAATCAGCACAGCGTTCTCCACGTCGTCTCCATACTTTGACCTGCCTTCCAACTTTGGCAGACAGAACCTGGACTCATCACTGAACATGACATTCCCCCACATGTTCAGGTTCCATTGTCTGTGTTGGAGACACCAGCGCCAACGGGCCTGACGGTGAAGGGCAGTCATTGCAGGCTTCCTGGTAGCCTTATGAGAATACACTGTTTACCATTGGCAGAACATTTTGGAACATTGTTCTTGGGCGCTACCCACATCATCAGCTGTGCTGCTCATCCCACAAATACATGATCCTTACAAGTGTGACATCATTGTGAAGGTAAATAAACAGGCTTTCAAACATGTAGAATACAATGACCATTAGCATTGATACAACAGAGAAATAATCCACCAAACACAAGTTTAACTACTTTCTTTTTCCAGTATATATATATATATATATATATATACAGTATATTATTATTATCATTGAAAACAAACAAAGGCTCCTGATTGGCTGTTAACATCTTATTATAAAAGCTCCTTATTGGCTGTTAGCGTCTCGTTATAAAGGCTCCTGATTGGCTGTTAGCGTCTCGTTATAAAAGCTCCTGATTGGCTGTTAGCATCTCGTTATAAAGGCTCCTGATTGGCTGTTAGCATCTCGTTATAAAGGCTCCTGATTGGCTGTTAGCATCTCGTTATAAAGGCTCCTGATTGGCTGTTAGCATCTCGTTATAAAGGCTCCTGATTGGCTGTTAGCATCTCGTTATAAAGGCTCCTGATTGGCTGTTAGCATCTCGTTATAAAGGCTCCTGATTGGCTGTTAGCATTTCGTTATAAAAGCAAATTAAAAAAGACACAAAACAAACGAACGTCAATAAAATCTGTTTCTTCATAAAAACAAATAAATAAAGTAAACATCAGAATAAATACCTGATACACGTTATTTCACCTGAAATAAATATGTCTACACAAAATGACTTCATGTTCAAACACACGTTTCTGACCTCATCGCCGCTCTGACGCCATCGCAGCAGTATGTAAACAGTAAACACATAGCACATAAATACACTCAGTATACAGTCAAATAAATATAAACAGAATAATACAAATATTTAAAAATATTAAAAAATAATAAAACACAAACATCCATAAATAACAAATAAATATCAATAGATCAAATTATTATAAATAAGCTGCAGATAAATAATTATGTCCCTGATATCAGTTCATTATTGATCAATAACGATTATTATCGTTATTGATCAATCTAATCGTTATTGATCAATCTAACGATTATTATCGTTATTGATTAATCTAACGATTATTTTCTCAATAATCAAATAATTTTGTATAAAAAGTCAGAAAACAGTGGAGATGTGTTTCGTCTTTTGTCCAAACACTGAATGGATTATCAGAGCTGCTGGTGATTGATCATCACTGATTAATGGGCCGAGAGCCAATCAGTGCGTCTCAGCATCGACGTGTCGGTGTTTCAGAGTAAAGTTCCTCCTGCAGACGTTGGGTCAGGAAGTGAAAGAGAAGAGCAGCATGTCTCGGGGGGACAGGTTCAGACCTGCATGTCTCGGGGGGACAGGTTCAGACCTGCAGACCTCGGATCAGTCTGTTTATCTCTTCATTCCTCGGAGGTTTCTGAGCTCGCTCACATTCCTCAGACACGGCGCCGCCGAGCAGGAAACAGGTCCTGGAGAGTCCTCCTTCACAATAAAACGTCTGAAACGTCTCTCTGAATAAATAAATCTGACAGCAGCAGAGACGTCACAAAGATTGTCTCTGCAGGAAGACGTCTCACTCAAACGATGATCTCAGTGTGGTCGATAAAACGTCTCCCATGAGGCACTACAAGTAGACACAGGTGACCTGTCATAAAGGTCACGACCCCGAGACGCCTCGGCTGGCTTTTGTTCCATCAAATTTAACTCCGTCCAAGTCGTCCTGATTTTCCCCCGTGTCCTCGAACGCAGTGTCGAGTTGTCGCCAGGTGGGCGGGGCTTAGCGTGTACCTGCAGGCCGCCTGTAGTCGTCGATTTTTTTCAGGCTGCGCATCAGGTCGTGACAGAAGGAGAGGAGCTGCTTCAGCGTGGCGTTGGCCGCCACCTGCACCTCGTAGTCCCCCTGGAGACGGGAGGCCAGGTCCACACTCTGGTTCTGAACCGCCTCGCCGCCGAGCTGAGCCGCCTTCTTGATCTGAAACACAGAAACACGCAGTCAGACTAAAGTCGCCTCCGCTGCAGACGGTGATGACATCACGTCAGGTGCGTGTGCGTTACCTCGGTGATGTGGTTCAGCAGGTCTCGCAGGTCGGCTTTCAGGTCGCTCAGACCGCTCAGTCTGCCGGACAAATCTCCCAGCAGCCCCTGGTACAGCTGGACGCCAGCTAACATGCGACTCAAACAAACGTCCAGCGTGTCTTCGTGCGGCAGTTTGAGGACGGGGGCGGCGGGGATACGCAGCGACGCCACCATGGTCAGCAGTTTGGATGTCTGCGTGGAGGAGTCGAGGGTCAGACCCTGAGGAGAACCAGGAAGACGTTATAAACACATGAAGAAGAAGAAGAGCCAATAGGAGTCGAGCGAATGCAGCGAATCAGAGGTCTCGTTTACCTCGTTGGTGACGGCGGCGGCGTGCACGGTGCGGACGTCAATCAGGATTTTATTCACCAGCGTCATTGCTGGCTGGGCCGTCTCATTGAGCAAGACGACGACGGGAGCTGATTGGATGAAATGTGCCAACAGGAAGCAGTGCAGCAGGGCGGCGACTGGAGGGAGAAACACAATTAGTATTGTTTATTGCTTGTACGGAGGGTAAATACTGCCAGATAAATATTTAATATGAAGAACAATAAAATGAATAAAAGACGACTTTTAAAGCTCTAATAATAACACATCGTAATTAATGCTTTATAGATCAGCTCTAATCCATTAATAGGCTTTCACTCCTTAAAATGCAGTTTATTAACAAACTCTATTATTTATGATTTACAGCTGAATGGATTCTGTTTTTATTACTGACTTATTAACATTTACAACTACAGACTCGGTTCATTAGAAAGTGAAAAAACTATCCATCCATCCATCCATCTTAATCTTTCAGGTATTGTTACTGAGCAGTTGTGTCACTCTATACCCTCTATACCAGGTGAGTTCCAGTGCGTGCTGAAGTAGCGGAGGTGTGCAGGTATTTTCAGGTAATCTCTACAGGTTTACATTCAACATTAAACACTAAAGTCTATTGATTTCAAGGTGATTCTGTTAAAGTTTGTTATTCCATCAGTCAGATCACACCTGTGCTCTCCTCCTCCAGACCTCATGCATGTTTCTGCTGATTTAAGATCTCATGCACTCTGAGCAGACAGGACATCTCATGCACTCTGAACAGGACAGGTAAAGCAGGACAGGTAAAGTTTACACTGAGCAGACAGGTAAAGGTAAAGGTGTGCTTCTCACCGGTTGCAGAGTTCATGTCGGTCCGGGCGGCTGCTGTTGGTGTGTCGGTGTCTGTCTCGGTGTCTCGGTGTGTCGGTGTCTGTCTCGGTGTGTCGGTGTGTGTCCGCCGGTAAACTCCTTCACTTCTCTGTTAACTTCCATTTGCAGCAGTTTGGAGGTTTTTATCTGCGGCGGCGGCGGGTTTTCCCCCGTTGACGAGCAGCTCGGCGGAGTCATACCGAGCAATCCCGAAGTGACGAAGCTTGTTGCGTGATAAGCAGCCGAACCCGCAGGCTTCCGGTTTCACTCTCATTAACTATTAATTAATTAATTAATTAATAAATATAATAACCCGTTCAAGGACACTGTTAGTTTGTGGTCATTTTATTAAACACAACTATAATAATAATAATGATAATAATAATTATTATTATTTTATAATCATCATCATTATCGTTATAATAATAATAATAATTATTATTATTATTATCATTATTTTTGTATTATTATTATTATTATAATTATATTATCATTATTATATTATTATTGTCATTATTCTTATTATTATTCAGAATCAGCATCAGGGGTTTTGGTGCAAAACATAAACATAGTGAGAGAAAATTAAATTAATAATAAAAAATATTGCAAAAATATAAAAATATAAATATAGCATAGAAGAAAATTACAAAAAAACAAAAGTATTCATGTACAATATGTACTTATTTCCTTCCTCAAACATTTGATATGTTTTGTATTAATCTTTCTCATTATTTTGACATTAAAATCTGATTTATTGTGTAGGGCATGGAGCAGGAAGTGAGATTGATGAGTTGACTGCATGGATTATAAAAACACTGAAGTTGCTTCACTTTAATTATTCACCTTCACTCCCTGTTTGACGTCATCACAGGACTTCTTGTCTTTTAGAAATCCTGGAAAACACATTTCACTTCCTCTTCCTGCTGAAAACTTTCCTTCCTACCTTACTAGTAAAAGTTACTTAATACTTTAACTCGAGTGAGATACTTTTTTGTACTTTTATCATTTAAAACTGTATTGCAGATTTTGATTTCACACCCAACAGATAAAATATGAATTAAAACAATAATATAGATCTTTATAATTTTATAATATTTATAATATTTTATATTTTATTATTATTATTATTATACCTTAAAGTATGCAGTCGTATTTAAAGCACTTCATAGTGTTATCAACACGACGTACTTATATATTCTAATTAATAATAATTAAGGATTTAAGGTGATATTTGTGTGATCAAACACTCTAAACTCAAGGTTCACTTACTGGCTTTTTCCAGAGCTTTCGACCACATCCCAGAGTCTTCTTCAGTGAATGGGGACTGGCTCAGCTGGAAGAGAGACTCACCAGACACCTGAGGAAGACCATGGGATTCGGTCAAAAGTTCCAGAACAAAAAGCATTTCAACCCTTTGAGTTTAGATTCTTTCAACGCATGAAAAGAATGTTTTGACTTCTTAACGTTTAAACCAGTAAGGGGCCCTTTAAACACTGACATCTCTACTGGAAGAAAATCCTCAAGGAGACAAGAAATTTTCCATTAAAGTGATTTTAAATCTGAAAACCTCTGGATTTCCAGGGAAATGAGTGTTTAATGAGACATTAATGATTCCGCTGTAGTTCTAACTGTACGTATGTTTGTGTCCTCTAATGTAAATCACATGTCCCCTGGAGGGACAATTAATCCCCGATACAGAAACTGAACGGAGCGGCGGCCCGAGGCTGCAGATCAGCCGCTGACTCAGAGGATATTCTGATGTGATGAAATCTCCGTCACAGCTGGAGGAGCTCAGAGCAGAGAGGCTGCTGGGAAATGGCTCCTGTTGTTTATATTTCACGTTTTATCACAATATTTACACAAACTGATTATTGGATTTTCAGTTTGACATCTGGAACATTTCCAAACACCGGTTTAACGTCAGCTACGCAAGATCAATAACAAAGACGGTTCAACAGAAGCTGTTAAATGATTCTCTATATCTGATATGTACAGAACAAATTCATTTGAGATGAGCCGTTTTTCTTTTTCTTTTTTCTTTTATTATTATTATGTTTTTATTACTTGTTCCTCTACCAGTTTAACTTCATTTTTTATTCATTTATTTATTATTTAATTATTTATTTTTATTACTTGTTCCTTGACCAGTTTTACTTTATCTTTATTCACTTTGAATGCTATCTTTGATATATGTTGTTGCTCAACCTAAAGATCTTTTTCTTACTGTTATGATAATTGACAGTACCTCATTGTACATATATTTTTGATAATGAATTATAATAAAGATGGTTAAACGGTTTAATATTATTACTGTACCCGTCTTTTATCTGAATATTAAACTCAACAATATATATACCTATATATATAATATATATAACAATATCTCATTATGAGGGTGAGTTGCTGTGATGTGGGACGCCTGAGCTCCAGTGAACGTCTTCTATCAAATCACCGGCTAACACAAGCTGTGGTGTTCTGTGGTGAATCTCAGGTTTACGCTAGCTGCTGTTAGCAGAAGGCTAATCTATTAGCATCCCTTTCTCTCCGTCTCTGAAACGCTGCTCTGATATTACAGCCCGCTGGCCACCGGCCCGCTGGCCACCGGCCCGCTTCTCACCTACCACTGGTTCAATCATTACCCATAATGCAGTGTGTGGTAGCAGCGGTTTAATGTGTTGGCTTCAGGAGGCTCTCTCTGTTACGGTTCTGTCTTCCCTGTACTGAGAAATTAAAACATTCCAACTGTGCATTAACAGATGATAATGTGATAATGTGATAATGTGAGTTATTTAATGTGTTTCTAATGTGACTAAATGCTTCAGAACTATGACAGTCCAGAGTTTGTTTGATGGTGTAACATTCACCCCTAAAAGCATCAGTTTGGGAACAGCAGCAACACAAAGAGGTAAAATGACTCAACCTGTGATTTGACATTTAGCCTCGAGTGTCTCCGTCATTAATGAAGCTGAGCTTTAAGCTTTTAACGTGACGTCTCACATCTCAGACATGACCGTCCCACACGAGGCGGATTCATCCTGTTAGTTTCACCTTCACACGTCCACTTCCTGTCGCCGTCCTTAACGAGACGTTTAGTGACCCCCGTCTGTGACTACATTACCCAGAACACCACAGAAACAAACGTGTAAACAAACCCAAAGTGTTTTTTATTTGTTCAGAGGTTACAGCAGGAAAACAACACCAGAGAGGAAGAAGAAGAGGAGAGGAGAGGAGAGGGGGATTGTGGGTAATATAACTGATTACTACTAACATCAGCGTGCAGACACGCACATACACACAGGAAGTCAGCAGAGAGGATCATGGGAAGCTGTCGTCGTCATCTTCGGCCATTTCTTTGGCAAACTCCAGATCCTGCTGCTCACGCTCCCGACGCTCCTGAACGCACCACAAACACACACATATATATATATTAGTAATAATGATAAATATGATGCTTTATTTATTTATATATATGTGTGTGTGTGCGCGTGTGACCAACAGGGTCTGAAATGAACTGTTTCCACTTCCTGCCACTGTATCAGGTCAGTATTATTTTATCTGCACTAAATGAAGGAATAACATTTTAGATCTGATGTCATTCAATGTTCAATATATTTTACATAAAAACATGATATTCATGTTAAATGACAGTTATAATGACACCGTGTCTTCTGGTGGAGGGAGGGTAGTGTACACAGTACTGTACTTTGTTATTGTCATCTATAGTGGTTCTTTACATAAAAACAATTCAAATGATGATGTAAATATGTGATTAAGAACAAGCTGTTTAGAGCCGTTAGAGGTTCAACAGCTCATAACTCTCTCTCTAATATCTATTTTATATTGATGTGAATCATCTCCTAACTACTGGATTTATTCAAGTTTCTCACCAACACTACATTTTACAAGATTACATTTGAACACATCATGATAACGTTGTAATTTACCTTCACCTAATAGTCATTTTACTGATCGGGATGTCACGAGAACTGAGTACTCTTCTTCTACAGTAGCAAAAGGTACCGTACTAGGGATGTTAATAATTAACCGTTTAACCGACATTAAGCATTTTAACTGATTAACGCTATCGGTTAAAACGGTTAAAAGATATATTAATAATGAACTCAAAAGCTGAGCGGCTCAGAGGAGCGGCTCGTCTCTTTAAGGAGAAAAGCTGGTCCACCTTAACAGTCCACCTTAAGAGGCGGAACCGGAGTTGCAGGATACAGGAAGTCGGCTCCATCTCTCCGGCTCGCTGTAGCGGAGCGGAGGAGTTGTAGTTTCATAGCATTTATTCACCGACAAATAAACTGAACACTGCTACACCTACGATCACAGCTAGAACGCCACCAACAACCTCACACTCACCACCAACACACACACGCGGTGCCTGTACGATGCCTGTAACGGTCGTTGGTAGCGATGTGACGGTGAGGAACATTTCCCACCGGTTAATAAACTGGTGACATCACCGGTGTCACCGATTACACCGGACATTTTACAAGAAAAGATGACGTTGAATATGTGCAGAGCGCTGACTCTGATCTGTACCGGCGGGTGGCGGTGGGTCTGACCTCTCCGGTAGCACTTTCGCTGCGGGGGTCTACCTGGCGCCGCTGCTCCATCCGCCTCGCAGCGATTACCTCATTAACGTTATGGCTCCCTTGTAGCGTCGGGATTAAACGTGACATATTGCCAAATAGGTGAGTTTACTTTTAGCTTCGACACTAAATCCTCTGCCATCTCTCGGTCCGTCGAGTCTCTCTCGTCCCGCGTGTGAAATATGAAACCTGATATTCACGGTCAGTACGTAGCGTCCATCGTCTGACTATTGATTGATAACACGTCGCTGAAACGCCAAAATGAACGAAATGGGCCAATTCTTTTTTATTAATTACTTAAAGGCTACATGCCTCTGTTTTTTTTTTTTTTTTTAGTTATTTTTTGGGGTGATTTTTAAGTATTTTATTGATAGGACAGTGGATAGAGTGTTGGAAAGGGGGAGAGAGAGAAATAACATGCGGAAAGGACCACAGGCCGGATTCGAACCCGGGTCCACCGCTGCTAGGACTGAGCCTAGACGATACATGGGCGCTCGCTCTACCGACTGAGCTAACCAGCCGCCCATGCCTCTGTTTTTAGTAATGTTCAAATGTTTTTAATAAAAGAGGGCGTGTTGAATTTATTGATGATTTATTGTTGTTGTTTTTACCGTGGTATCGAATTGGATATCGAGAATCGTGGAAGTTCACTGGTAGTGGTATCGACTACTAGATTTCTGGTATCGTGACATCTGTATTTACTGAGCAGAGCTTGAACGCCTCATAATAATAACTCAATGGGACCGCCATTAACGTCAGTAGCTCCGTCATTTAACCAATCAGGACTGAGCTGCTAACGGCTGCTAACAGCTAACGTTACTAACTCTCCTCCTGATGATGACATCACAGATTAGTTGTCCTCAGTGTCTCATTATCAGGAATCAATAGTGTCCATCCCTTCAAATTTAGCAGCGTCATGCTGCTGAGCACTTTATTACTGAAACATGACACAGCGTAAGTCTGAGTCATTGTGCAGCGTAACTGTCTGACAGCAGCAATTAGAGGAACTGAGACACGGAGATTCTAGAGAACATGACAAGTATGAACCCGTTTCCACGGAAACCTGTTCTCTAGTCCCGTCCTCAGCGTTTTCTCCATCTGCTGAAGTGACGGACAGCCGGATGATTTTATCCTCCGCTGACTACAACTAACCCGCATCTGGTGGGGGGGGCTTTAACACCCTGGTGACCAGGTCTGTGTGACCAGGTGTGTGTTTGTGTGACCAGGTCTCTGTGACCAGGTGTGTGTGTGTGTGTGTGTGTGACCAGGTGTGTGTGTGTGTGTGTGTGTTACCAGGTGTGTGTGACCAGGTGTATGTGTGTGACCAGGTAGGTGTGACCAGGTGTGTGTGTGTGTGTGTGTGTGAGACCAGGTAGGTGTGACCAGGTGTGTGTGTGTGTGTTACCTCTGCTGACTCCAGGTCTTTGTTGTAAGCTTTAGGAGGAAACCTCATGGCCTGCAGGAGGAGACACACACAGATCAGCTGAAGCTCTTCTTCTCTTTAACAAACACTCATGTGTTGAATACTCCATTCTGATTGGTCAATCACAGCGTTCTACGCTCTGTTATTTCTTTATAGCAGACCGTTGCCATGGACGCAGCTCTGATGTGGGACTCTGGAGGACCGTTTATGTGTCAAATTATTGATTTCTTCAGTCAGTAGCCGTGATAATGTCCAGCTAGCCGGTCATTATTTATAATAAGGACCGGCTAACATTATCTAACATTACAGTTAACAGGAAGGACAAACTGATACAACTCGTCTTCCTGTAGAGAGTCTAAAAACACATTTAAAACAAACTCTTACAAACATAGAAACAGCGTGATGTCACTGTCCAGGTCGGTGTGTCTCACCTGGACAGACATGTTGTGTGTGTCTCAGGTGTGTGTACAGGTGTGTGTCCAGGTGTGTATGTCTCACCTTGACAGACATGTTGTGGATGTCCAGGCAAAAGGAGATCCTCTGGTGGAAGGCCAGCTGAGGCTCTCTGGTCCCGTAGATGTCCATGGTTTCTTTTGATTGGACGAAGCCTTTCTCGTGGTTGATGCTCGCCTCGATCACACCGTCACGGATCGCCTGAAGGACACACGGGACAAACACAGTTCAGTCGGGTAGAACTTCTTCTTCTGTCTTTTATTGAACATTTCTATCTGCAGTTCAGCTGTGAGCCACATGAGGGAGCTGAAAGTTCCTACTGTTCTGATGACCCTGAATCTATCATGAGGGGAGAGTTCACTCTGTTCTACTGATGAGAACCTGTTAACCCTTCACTACCATTCTGCCCTCTTTATTCAGGGGGTCCAAGGGGTCTTTAGGGGGGTCCAGGAGGTCTTTAGGGGGTTACAGGAGGTCTTTAGGGGGTTACAGGGGGTCACTAGGGGGTTACAGGGGGTCACTAGGGGGTTACAGGAAGTCTTTAGGGGGGTCCAGGGAGTCTTTAAGGGGGTCCAGGGAGTCTTTAGGGGCTCTTTAGGGGGTCTTTAGGACAGTGTTTCGTGGAGGTCAGACTGACTTTGTCTTTAATAGTGAGGATGACTTTGAATGTTTCCTCGTTACCTTGGCGACGATGAACTCGGCGTCCTCTGGACTGTCCAGCTGCAGCTTCTGAGCGATGTCGGCCAGAGAGATCCGAGAGTACGACAGGCTGATCATACGGACGCCTGAACACACACATCAGATCACATCAGACTGAGAACACACACACACACACACACACACACACACACACACACACACACACACACGGTAACATGTGACATCAGAGGCGGCCTGTGATTGGCTCACCGGTCTTGATGACGTTGTGTCTCAGGCGGATGATGAGCGTGTACGTCCCGTCGGTCTGGAACTTCTCCCCAAACTGCTCCAACACCTGGTTGAACTTGGCCAGGTTACCTGTTCTCACCGCTGAATTCATAATATAATAAACATAATTACATGATTAATATAATCATAATTAATGAAAATAATACAAAAAACATTTCAAATATAACAACAACATTTGAATACCTCAAAAAAATAACCAGTGTGTGTATAAATACTGACCCTGAGTCAGCAGGAAGTAGGGCATCAGTGACCTCTTCAGCGACGGCTGTCTGAACTGAAGCCTGTCAGGAATCTCTCCCAACAACAACTCCACCACGATCAGCAGCTTGTGGACCTGATCACAGATCAATACGTCTGTTAGCACTCAGAGAACTCAGGTTACTAATAACAAGGGTAATAACACGGGTAATAACGTTATGTAATAACACGGGGTAATAACACGGGTAATAACACGGGTAATAACGTTATGTAATAACACGGGGTAATAACGTTATGTAATAACACGGGGTAATAACGTTATGTAATAACACGGGGTAATAACACGGGTAATAACGTTATGTAATAACACGGGGTAATAACGTTATGTAATAACACGGGGTAATAACGTTATGTAATAACACGGGGTAATAACACGGGTAATAACGTTATGTAATAACACGGGGTAATAACACGGGTAATAACACGGGTAATAACGTTATGTAATAACACGGGGTAATAACACGGGGTAATAACGTTATGTAATAACACGGGGTAATAACACGGGTAATAACGTTATGTAATAACACGGGGTAATAACGTTATGTAATAACACGGGGTAATAACACGGGTAATAACATGGGGTAATAACGTTATGTAATAACACGGGGTAATAACGTTATGTAATAACACGGGGTAATAACGTTATGTAATAACACGGGGTAATAACGTTATGTAATAACACGGGGTAATAACGTTATGTAATAACACGGGGTAATAACACAGGTAATAACGTTATGTAATAACACGGGTAATAACACGGGGTAATAACGTTATGTAATAACATAGGTAATAACACGGATAATAACACGGGTAATAACGTTATGTAATAACACGGGGTAATAACAGGGGTAATAACGTTATGTAATAACACGGGGTAATAACACGGGTAATAACGTTATGTAATAACACGGGGTAATAACGTTATGTAATAACACGGGGTAATAACACGGGTAATAACGTTATGTAATAACACGGGTAATAACACGGGGTAATAACGTTATGTAATAACATAGGTAATAACGTTATGTAATAACACGGGGTAATAACGTTATGTAATAACACGGGGTAATAACACGGGTAATAACGTTATGTAATAACACGGGGTAATAACGTTATGTAATAACACGGGGTAATAACACGGGTAATAACATGGGGTAATAACGTTATGTAATAACATGGGGTAATAACACGGGGTAATAACGTTATGTAATAACACAGGTAATAACACGGATAATAACACGGGTAATAACGTTATGTAATAACACAGGTAATAAAAGTTGTGTGTATCAGTGTGTAACAGACCGTCTGTTTGAAGCCCACGGCCGTGTGTTGTGGAGCTTTCCTCAGAGCGTTGGTCAGAGTCCTTCGAGCCTCAGAGTACTCCAACTGGATCGCCTTAATACGACCTGCAGGTCACATGACACACAGGTGAACACACATACACAACACCAACTCTGAATTATAAATAAATATAAAACACTAATAAAGTTGACAGGTACAGGTATGGGTCTCACCTGTGTAGTACAGGTATCAGGTATCAGTCTCACCTGTGTAGTACAGGTATCGGTCTCACCTGTGTAGTACAGGTATAGGTCTCACCTGTGTAGTACAGGTATCAGGTATCAGTCTCACCTGTGTAGTACAGGTATCGGTCTAACCTGTGTAGTACAGGTATCGGTCTCACCTGTGTAGTACAGGTATCAGGTATCGGTCTCACCTGTGTAGTACAGGTATTGGTCTCACCTGTGTAGTACAGGTATCAGTCTCACCTGTGTAGTACAGGTATCGGTCTCACCTGTGTAGTACAGGTATCAGATATCGGTCTCACCTGTGTAGTACAGGTATCAGGTATCGGTCTCACCTGTGTAGTACAGGTATCGGTCTCACCTGTGTAGTACAGGTATCAGGTATCGGTCTCACCTGTGTAGTACAGGTATCGGTCTCACCTGTGTAGTACAGGTATCAGGTATCGGTCTCACCTGTGTAGTACAGGTATCGGTCTCACCTGTGTAGTACAGGTATCAGGTATCGGTCTCACCTGTGTAGTACAGGTATCAGGTATCGGTCTCACCTGTGTAGTACATGTATCGGTCTCACCTGTGTAGTACAGGTATCAGACTCACCTGTGTAGTACAGGTATCTGGCCCACTCGTTGTTGTTGGCGAGTTCAGGGAACACTGATTTGGACACCAGCTTCTCGGCCTGGTCATACAGGTTGAAATGCAGGTAGTTCCTCAGCAGCAGGTTCAGGAGGACGGCCTGACCGTCAGCGTCGTGACGAAGAGTCGCCGTACGCAGACGAGTGTGGAGGAAACTGGAGGGAGGGAGAGAGAGAGAGAGAGAGAGAGAGAGAGAGAGAGAGAGAGAGAGAGAGAGAGAGAGAGAGAGAGAGAGAGAGAGAGAGAGAGAGAGAGAGAGAGAGAGAGAGAGAGAGAGAGAGAGAGAGAGAGAGAGAGAGAGAGAGAGAGAGAGAGAGAGAGAGAGAGAATAATCAGCATCAAGAGATTCATCATTCGTAGGCATCTCTTCCTCACTTTCATTTTCATTGTCATAGTTATTCTCATTTGGCCCAGATTCTGGTGAGGTGATATTTCAGTCACTTCCAGCTGATCGTCCATTTCTCCCGGCCCTGTTTGTGAGCCATCTATCTTTCGAAGCCTGGAGTGAGGTACGCGACCATAAGTGCCTCCGTGCCTCCCAAATATCCCCACACCATCTTGGCCGTTGATCACACCTGGACCTTTCCATTCTGTACAATCCATCCGTTTGTAGTAGACGTTGTCGCCCGTTTCGTATCGGTCATCAACGGGCCGCAGTTGTTTACGAAGCGCTCTTCGGTTCCTTTCAGAGCATTCAGCTTCTGTAGATGCTCTTCTCGCAGCATGTGATGCTGCGTTGTGCTGGGCTAGCCAGGTATTCATGTTAGTGCCCTCTAGAGCTGGTGGCTTATCAGTGAGAACTGAAGGCAGATCTGGGTTCTGTCCGAACACCAGCTGGTAAGGACTGGAGTCATGCACATTGTGCATAGTTTTTTGCCATTAATGCCCAGTCTAGGGCTGTCTTCCAGTCGCATCCATTGTCTCTCGTCACTTTCAACAGGATTTCAGTGAGGGTTTGATTATGCCTTTCCAAAAGCCCGTTGCTCCATGGACTATAAGCTGCAGTTGTCTTCACTTCAATGTTGAAGCTTTCAGCCATGTTTCTCATTTCTTCGTTGTTAAATTCCCCCCCACTGTCACTGAACAGTCTGCGTGGAGGACCATGAACACTTATCCAGCAATGAATAAAGTGTTTCACAATCTCCCTGGGTTTCTTAGTGGTGACAATGCTCCCTGCATTGAAGCGTGTGAAGTGGTCAATGGCGTGCAGGTACCACACTCCTGTCTCTAGCTCATGTAAGTCCACAGCTACAGTGTCATTGTAGGTTGAGGCCATAGCCAAACCTACTGCCGGCCTTTGCTTTGGTTTCCTATATCTGATGCAAGTCTCACAGTTGTTCACAATGTCCTGGAGAATTGTGGTGCCTTCATCATCATCATTACCTGAACAGGCCCGTAGGTCTTTCAGTCTGTCGGCTGAAGCATGTCCAAACTGTTTGTGTAGTTTCAACAGAACTTTCAGTTTTTCCTTTGTTGTCAGTCACAGTTTGGATCTCGTTTTCATCAGTGTTACTCTCATCTCTTATGTTCACACAATAATGTCCTGAAGAGGTGAGTTCAAGTTCCACTGGTTGCTTAAACATAGTGGCTTTGTCATTTTCAATGTCCAAAACAGCACCTGCTCTTTTCAGTGAAAGTTTGCTTAAAAGCAATGGCATATCTACTGGGACAACTTCTGTTTCAATTTTACATTTAGTCTGTCCTATCATAGCTGGAATTTTGACTTTTTTAGTAGAATGAACAATTTTCCCATCACCAAGCTTGAATGATCTTACACTCTTTGTGTCCTTCATTTTCAATAGCTCACTCTTTGTTAGTCCACTGATGTAATCACCAAGCCATTTTTCTCCACACACAGTTCTGGTGCAAGCTGTGTCAATCACAGCCGATCCTAAGGATTCCACCATGAAGATCTCTGTGTCAGACAATGATTCTTTTGACAACAAAGTAATGTTGCATTCTTCAACATCTGTCAGTCTCTCATCCTCAGTCAATTTTGCATGTTCATTTTTGTGTGCAGTCCTTTACCCAGTGATATGTGCTTTGGCAGCCTGCACATCTTCTTCTTTTTTTACAAATCTGATTGGATTTGGGCCCTTAACAGCCGCAGGAAAGTGTGAAGCTGACTTGCTTTCAAACCTGCCGGTGAAGCGTGTGTAGTAGGCAGAGTCAGCAGAATCAGCAGCATCTCCTCTCACACGCAGCTCACGAGCGCCCTCTAGTGGCGTATCATCGCCAAAGATCCTCTTCAAGGCCGACTTCATTCTAACAAACAAGAGGTTTGGACAGGCGATAAGCACCAACTGTTTGTCTTTAACATTAAGTCCAGCAGTATCTAGTAGCTTGAAAGCCAACACAGCATCTGGAAGAGCCATTTTAAAACGTACTTATTCTGTTGTATCCCCGTTCAAAATCGACAATGTAATCAACCACTGAGACGCCATTTTCTCTCGTGAAGTGGTCAAACTCTGTGTAGGCTTTGTACTGGCGATCCTTTTCCTCTTTCAAAAACACAGAATCCAATTTTGTGAGAAGTGAAGTTATTCTGTCATCTTTGTTCAAATCCACTGCAGCGATTTCCAGCGCACTGTCCCTCGCTCCTCCCGTCAGCGACAAGGCAACTGCCAAAGCCTGCTTCTTCTTCTCCAGGTCGGTAACAAGCCTCCAGATTTCGATCTAATTTTTCCAACTTTCGTATGACTTCTTCTCGTCATACGGCGGCGGAACTTTGTAACTGTCAGCGGACATCCTCTGCTACCAATGTTAGCTCATTAACTCCAACGACAACTTTGCATATTCAGACTTTACTCCAACTTGAGCTCGACATCAACAACAGCGGCTACAGCCAGCACATCAACAAAACCCAAAGTAAAACACTTAACACATGCGCAGTAGGTAACCAAGCACTTAACACCGTCAGCTCCGTTCTCTTTATCCATCCATGGTCAGCTCCATCGGCGCCGTTTCAATGCAGAGAACACAAATGTCAGTATCTGGTTGCTCTACAGTCGTAGCGTCGGCCCATTTGACCACGGAGACGAGAGCGACGGCCGGCTCCACCGCCACGTTACCGCCATACTATAACGTTTCCTGCTAACTTTTTTGCATCTTTTTTTGGATATTTAGCAGACATTTTTCAGCCTTTTATTCAGACATAATTCAGACTTTTGTTTGAATATATTTCTGCCTTTTTTGGACGTATTTTGGCCTTTTTTAAAGATTTGTTTTCAGACACATTTCGGCTTTTTCAGCCTTTGTTCTGACTTATTTTCCAGACATATTTTGGCCTTTTTTAGACGTTAGCATGCAGCTTTAGCTCTGCTCTGTCTAGCTCTGCTTTTCCTGTCAATGTGTGAAACCCAAAGTGTTTCCATCCTTTACTGGATGTGTAGTGTTTACCACGCTGGATTTAACATGGGAGGGTGCAGGTCGTATCCACGCTGACCCTCCAACACTTTACACTCTCTGAGGTTTGTTTTGGTTGACGGATACGGAACGTGCGTGCGTACCTGCGCATGGTGTCGAACTGCTTGAGGAACTCGTACACTCTGGCGTGGTAATAGTAACACTTAGCAGCGACCAGATCCAGAGCTCTGCGGTTCTTAGAGCCGATCTTCTGCAGCAGGTCATCAGACATTTTCTGAGCCTGAAACAAACACACACACACCATCATCATCATCTTCATCACCACCATCATCATCATCATCACCACCACCATCTTCATCCACCATCATCACCATCATGACTGTGTTGACTACGTTTACATGCTCACTGATATTCCTCTGTTATTCTGAATATGACAGTACAGTGAATGTGATAGGAGTCACGTAAACAGCAGATTATGAATTATTAGTCTGAAGGTCTGTCAGACAGAAAGACAGAGAGACAGAGAGACAGAGAGACAGAGAGACAGAGAGACAGACAGACAGACACACAGACAGACACACAGACAGACAGACAGACAGACAGACAGACACACAGACAGACACACAGACAGACACACAGACAGACAGACACACAGACAGACACACAGACAGACAGACACACACACAGACAGACAGACACACAGACAGACAGACACACAGACAGACACACAGACAGACACACAGACAGACAGACACACACACACAGACAGACAGACAGACAGACAGACAGACAGACAGACAGACAGACAGGCAGACAGGCAGACAGACAGACCTCAGTGTATCTCTTGTTGTTGGTCAGGTGAACCACCAGCAGCAGCTGCAGGTAAGCTTCCACCTCCGGCAGCAGAGGAGCTGACGCTGCTTTACCGGTCCTTGGACGAAACTGGACGTCTCCGTCCGCCATCTCCATCGGCTGACAGACAGATGGACAGAGAGACAGACAGGTATCAATACTGATCAGCTGATCACATGTTTCCTGTGTTCAGACATTATACTTCGTCTCAAAGCAGGTTCATATTAGTAAATACTATTTTGGTTTTGGAGCTAAAACTCAGAATCGTCTGTGAACCAAACGTCTGTTTCAGACTGAAACACGACTGCATTTATTATTAAATTAATGATTTTAATAAGGAATTATTTGGTTGATAATGAGTTAAAACATAAAGAGAGACACACACTGCAGCTTCTCGTCTCCTTCAGTTGTTTCTCTTTTTCTGTCTGAACTGAATTCTATAGAATCCAGATGGAGTTTGGTTTGTGAGGATCTGAGAGGGGAACTTCTGCAGCGGGACGTTTTTATTTGATAAATTACTCTCAAAGATTATTTAATGATTCAAATAAATATTGATTAATTCTCTGCCGACTGATGGTTTCAGAATGTTTTTATTATGGTTATTAGAAGGATAATTAACAGGCTGATGGATACTAGAATCCAGCGTGGAGCCTCACCTCCTCCAGGAAGCCCAGCAGGAAGTCTCTGGTGGTGATGTTGTTGGTGAAGAAGCCAAAGATGGCTTTATGCAGCACGTTGGTGTTGAGACGACGGCTGGTCGACGGCAACGCCCGCAGAGCTCGCAGCACGAACCGCGGCTCCTTACCCGACACCGCCTTCTCTATCTGCTTCACATGCTCCTTAATGTCTGAGGAAGAGGAGGAGAGGAAGATCAGAGGAGGAGGAGAGGAAGATCAGAGAAGAGGAGCAGTTACAGACTCATACGGAAATTAATTAATCATTTTACACATTTTAGCTCCAGATTGAGTTGTCACAAAACACAGAATGTATGTGTGTGTGTATGTGTATATATATATATATATACACATACACACATACATACATACATATATATACACACACACATATATATATATGTACATATATATATATATATATATATATATATATATATAGATACACATATACATATATATCTATATATACATATATATATATAGATATATATGTATATATATATACATATACATATATATGTGTATATATGTATATATATATATACATATACACACACAGTGGAGGAAATCAGTATTTGATCCCTTGCCGATTTTGTAAGTTTGCCCACTTACAAAGAAAAGAACGGTCTATAATTTTAATGGTAGGTTTATTTTAACAGTGAGAGACAGAATCTAAAAAAAAATCCAGAAAATCAATTCATATAAAAGTTATAAATTGATTTGTATTTTAGCAAAACATGACTCAGTACTTGGTGGAGAAACGTTGTTGGCAAGCACAGAGGTCAGACGTTTCTTGTAGTTGGTCACCAGGTTTGCGAACATCTCAGGGGGGATTTTGGTCCACTCCTTTTTGCAGATCATCTCCAAATCCTTAAGGTTTCGAGGCTGTCGCTTGGCAACTGGAAGCTTCAGCTCCCTCCACAGATTTGATATGGAATTAAGGTCCGGAGACTGGCTAGGTCACTCCATGACCTTAATGTGCTTCTTCTTGAGCCACTCCTTTGTTGCCTTGGCCGTATGTTTTGGGTCATTGTCGTGCTGGAAGACCCATCCACGGCACATTTTCAGTGTCCTGGCTGAGGGAAGGAGGTTGTCGCCCAACATTTCACGGTACATGGCACCGTCCATCCTCCCTTCGATGCGGTGAAGTCGTCCTGTCCCCGTAGCAGAGAAACACCCCCAAAACATAATGTTTCCACCTCCATGCTTGACGGTGGGGATGGTGTTCTTGGGGTTATAGTCAGCATTTCTCTTCCTCCAAACACGCCAAGTTGAGTTGATGCCAGAGAGCTTGATTTTGGTCTCATCTGACCACATCACCTTCTCCCAAGCCTTCTCTGAATCATTCAGGTGTTCATTGGCAAACAGACGGGCCTGTACATGTGCCTTCTTGAGCAGGGGGACCTTGCGGGTGCTGCAGGATTTTAAACCATTACGGCGTAGTGTGTTACCAATGGTTTTCTTGGTGATTATGGTCCCAGCTGTCTTGCGATCATTAAGAAGTTCCTCCCATGTAGTTCTGGGCTGATCCCTCACCTTTCTCGTGATCATCGATACCCCACGAGACGAGATCTTGCGTGGAGCCCCAGACCGAGGGCGATTGATGGTCATTTTGTGTTTCTTCCATTTCCGAATAATGGCACCAACAGTTGTCTACTTCTCACAAAGCTGCTTGCTGATGGTCTTGTAGCCCATTCCAGTCTTGTGCAGGTCAACAATCTTGTCCCTGACGTCCTTATACAGCCCTTTGGTCTTGCCCATGGTGGAGAGGTTGGAATCTGATTGTGGACAGGTGTCTTTTATACAGGTAATGAGTTGAGACAGGTGTCTTTTATACAGGTCACGAGTTGAGATTCGGAGTACTTTCTTAAAGCAAGAGGACTAATCTAACCGGTCTGTGGGGGACAGAATTCTTGCTGGTTGCTAGGGGATCAAATACTTATTTCCCACAATAAAATACAAATCAATTTATAACTTTTATATGATGTGATTTTCTGGATTTTTTTTTAGATTCTGTCTCTCACTGTTAAAATAAACCTACCATTAAAATTATAGACCGTTCTTTTCTTTGTAAGTGGGCAAACTTACAAAATCGGCAAGGGATCAAATACTTATTTCCTCCACTGTATATACATTAATCATAAACATCTAACAGAACATCACAGCTTGACTTCATCATGTAGCTGCTCAATAATAATAACAACAATAATGGTAATGACAATAATAATAATATAATATTCAGAATAACAATAATATAAGAGTAATAATAATAATATCAACAGCTGGTTCTAACAGATGTCTGTCAGATTAATGGATGATGTCATCATTATAACTTTAACAGTTTTATATTATTTATATTAAATAAAGATTTAACTTGTTATTTCACATGAGGTGGTCTGAGGTGGACTAGAGTGGACCTGGTCTGAGGTGGACTAGAGTGGACCTGGTCTGAGGTGGTCTGAGGTGGTCTAGAGTGGACCTGGTCTGAGGTGGTCTAGAGTGGACCTGGTCTGAGGTGGTCTAGAGTGGACCTGGTCTGAGGTGGTCTAGAGTGGACCTGGTCTGAGGTGGTCTGAGGTGGACTAGAGTGGACCTGGTCTGAGGTGGTCTAGAGTGGACCTGGTCTGAGGTGGTCTAGAGTGGACCTGGTCTGAGGTGGTCTAGAGTGGACCTGGTCTGAGGTGGTCTGAGGTGGTCTAGAGTGGACCTGGTCTCATAACCGGTTAGCTTCATCACACCGGTCGTTAGCCGCTGATGCTAACATGCTAACCGGTGAACAGGCTGCTGTACCGGAGTGTCCCGGTTCTGTTCCCGGTTCTGTTCCCGGTTCTGTTCCCGGTTCTGTTCCCGGTTCTGTTCCCGGTTCTGTTCCCGGGTGAGTGTATCTTACCGTCCAGCGTCAGGCTGTCCGTCTCTCTGGGAGGTTTAGCCGGGTTAGCGGAGTCCTCCTCCGGCATCTCCACGTCCTGCGGCTCCGGGCCCGGATCCTTCAGGTCCTTCTGGTCCTTCTTAGAGTCCCGGCCTCCCGCCTTGTCCCCCCGCCGCTTAGCCGCCGTCTCCTTCATGAAGACAAACCGCGAAGAGTCCCGATAGAAACACTAAACCTGCACCTGCAGATCTGCAGCGTCACCGAGCTAACGGCTAACGGCTAACAGGAGCTAACGGCTAACGGGAGCTAACGGGAGCTAACAGCTAACAGGAGCTAACAGCTAGCAGGAGCTAACAGGAGCTAGGAGCTAACAGGAGCTAACAGGAGCTAAGAGCTAACAGCTAGCAGGAGCTAACTGAGGCTGAGCTAACTGCGCTAACAACAGGAGCTAGCTGTTTATATACCAGCAGCAGCACGGTGACTGGCAACTACTGAGGAGCAAAGCATTGTGGGATACTTTAAGATGATCGCAGAAAACAGCAGAGCAGACACAGCTAATCGATACCAGACCGATCGATTCAGTCCTCCTGGAAACCTGAATTGTAAACATCTTTGTTATTTCTTTTCTAAATGACAGTATCCATAGTAACAGCAGAAAACATTAAAAACATTTACATACAGAAGCATAGTGAAAACATGAACAAAGAGCTGTCAAACATAAAAGGACAACAGAAATGAAACTAAACAAACCTAAAATAAAAAACACAATCAAAATAAATAAATATATAGATAATAATAAAAAAAGTCCATGCGAGAGTATGACAATAATTTCACTTAAAAACATTAAAGATATTTCATACATTCATTGTTTTCATTGCTTTTTTGTTTTGTGAGGAAGAAATTGTTGACAGATATAATTCAATTTCTTTCATAAATACAAAGAAATTAGGCTTTTTATTGTAAATGTACACTTGTGAATGTGGAACTTTGCAAGAATTAAATTAAACATCTTTTTAGGAACACCAGTGTTGGCCTCCCTGAGTCACACACAAAAAAACATTACTACTACTACTAATAATAATAATAATAATTATACAAATTGTCAATATTTGTGTGTTTTAAATATGGAATGCACTCAGTAATATGTGTAATTTGATTGTAATGTGATTATATTTTGTATTAATAATCTGAATCTGTAAAGTAACTGAAGTTGTCAGATAAATGTAGTGGAGTAATGTTATCTAATATTTCCCTCTGAGATGTAGTGGAGGAGAAAGAAAGTATCAGAACATGGAAATACTCAAGTAAAGTAGAAGTACCTCAAAATTGTATTTAAGTACTTAGTTATATTCCACCACTGAGTACATTTTATACTGTTGTGTTTTTCAAAGCATTATTTACTCTTCCTGTTGGAATAAAATAATTGTTAATTATTTAACTGCAAAGTAGTAATGTGTTTTTGATACCTTCACTTTGTTTGCATTAAATCACTCCGGGAGGTTTGCTGAAATTGATTGGATGTGGCACCACAGCCCTACCTAGAAACATTTCCACCAGCCGCCACTGGAACACACCATAAACTAACAAACGAGCAGATAATAAAATAAATATATAAAGATATAGATTCATCTGTGTAAACACACATTCAACCAGAATTCTTATTATATTATTATTTCTATATTTGATGACAAATTGAAGCATGAAAAACAATTAAAAAAAAACCATTAAATAAATACAATTAGTTCATACAATAAAATAAAATAAAATAATATTAAATTAAATTAAATTAAATTAAATTAAATTAAATTAAATTAAATTAAATTAAATTAAGTTAAATTAAATTAAATCACATATCACATTAAAATCACACTCACTCACTCACACACACAAACTGCAGTGACAACACGGCTGCCACAGGAGGGAGCCAACGATTCACAGGAAGTTCCCTGACATCTTTATTATAGAAAGCAGGTCTAAACTCTCTGACTCAGAAACGCTAATGGGAAGCAGGTTAAGTTCACAGAGTCAGTTACCATGGTAGCCTGCCAGCAGGTTACCATGGTAACTGACCCAGAGTTCCCCTCTTCTCAGGGTTAACTTAGGGCGTTTTCATGTGAGGTACGATTGATTCGTACCGTGCCCGATGTACGGTACGGAGCGTTCACACTGATCAAACACACTGGACTTTGGGATCAAGTATACTCAGATCCGGGCCGGGTCCCTGATGTGAAAGCACCCTACATCTGAGTTTACACTAGGTCTAGTTTATCTACCAAACACAGAAAACATAATATATTAAAGGATTTAAAAGTAATATTAATAAGAAAAAACAAAGAAAACTACATTTAAATTTGTTCAATGTACTATTTAGAAACCAAGAATTAATAATGAAACAATTTGACATGCCATACAGAAAAAAAAAAAAATGACTATAAATCACAAAAATAAACAAATAAAATAAATATGTGAACTGCTGCAAACAGGCTTCAACACAACTCATAAAAACAGAGAGAAGATGAATATATTTAATTCAAAGGGTCTCTGTAAGTCTTGAGGAGGTTCCAGAGTCCTGGAGATTAAATCCTTTGGTCTTTGATGTTGCATTCACATTAAGAGTGAAGTGAATTTTTGCCTCCCTTTACTTGCTGGTTGGACCGCCGGTCTCATCTGTGTTCTAGAGGAGGAGCTCGTCTCCATGGATACCAACAACATGTCCTCCATCAACCATGGAAGAAATAAGCTCTGCTGCTGCTCTGTACATGTTGGTGAAGTCCCAGATACGTCAGAAAACCAAGCGCCGTCGTGTCTGGGTTCATGACATCCCCCGGCGGCGAGCTGTATTCACACACAGTGACATCACACTGACTGTATCTAGCAGCCACACGTCTCTACTGAGGTATGAACCCAAAATAAACTGTGATTTAATATCAATAAACAGATCAATATGATGCTGAAATAATGACATCATGATGCTGATTAGTAAAAAGTCTGAATTCATGCTTCGTCAAGTCTGTTACCATGACGACAAGCAGACAACTTTTAAAATGCTTGTTTTCTGAATGGAGTCTGGATGGATCAGAGCCAGGCTATGTAGCTGCTCCATCAACACTCAACATGACGTCATCTAGAGACCTTGTTGGTTCTGGTCTCTGGACAGAGATGATGGACTATCGTAGCTCTGGGTGACCACAGACACATACAAGATTTATTTATCCTCCATTTCTGATTCAACAACGTCAGGACGTCAGTGAGGACAGAAGGACGATCTCAACACTGACAGACTTTCACCACACAGAGACACACAAATTTCTTGCTTGCATCAATAGGTGAATGATGCAAATTCCGTGTGTTTGCGTTGCACTAATTAGGCCGCCCGGCAGACATTTGCCTATTTGCATTGACACCACGCAAAAAGTTGGCTTTGCGCTTGTTGTGAATGTGCCATTAGAATTAAATGTGATTGGCTCTCTCCACCTGCAGAGCCTTGAGGTAGTCCATGTGTCGGCGGGCCTCCTCCTGGTTCTGTCGGATGTAGTAGACCAGGTAGGAGATGACCGTGGAGAACCAGAGGAACATGGTGACCAGCATCACCACATCAGTGGATCTCCTCACAGACAGACACAGATCCCAGTCCTCCACCAGCAGGACCAGAGGCATCCCAACAGCTCCTGCAACACAAGTTTACATCATACGTGTGTTACACAAACAAACACCAAACCGATTGGCTGATGAGTGTAAACGTACCGAGGTTTGGGAGGTCGGAGGTTTGACAGACGACTTCAGACAGAGAAGACGGGTCCAGATCCAACTGAGGCATGAACAACTGAACACCAACAAGAAGACAGAAGCAACATCTGCAAAGATTCAAACAAACTTTCTTCTGAATAGAAAAACACTATAAGAACAAATTCTTTTCTTCTTCGTCTGCCGTGGCCCGTCTCGCCTCTTCCAATCCTGTTCGTGACGCCAAATATGCCGAAGATAAATTATGTGACAGACTGAGTTTTTAAGGAGATTAACTGTAGAACACACAAGGAAGGTTTGACTTGTAGATTTGAAGTGTTTATTTGCAAAGAAATCAGATAGCACAGGAACACTTCATTCTTATGTCCTTCATCCAGCCGTCCCACATTCCGATGATCCAATCCCTAAAATTAGCTGACCAATCAATCCAGCGGGAGACGACCAATACGGTGACATACTCGTCAGCTGTGCTTATCAGGACATCAGCCTCCAGCCGGGCCCGTGCCCCCCCCCTTTACACAATATTACAAGACCTGTACAGATGAAACTCACCTGCATCCTACAGTCACAGTGCCAGGGGTTGTGTGTGAGGTTGGTGCGAGCTCGCAGCCCGCCGAGCGCCGCCGGGTCCAACAAAGACAGCCGATTGGACGACAGGTCCAGGAGGCGAAGCGAGGACGCCAAACCGCGGAAACAACCAGCTTCCAGGGAGGAGAGCTGAGAGGAAATATATATATATATATGTAATACATAGAAGTTTTCTATAAGTGATATGAAGTGTGTTGAGTACCTGGTTGTGCGACAGGTCGAGCTCATCCAGCAGCACCAGATCTGAAAAGGAGTCGGCTGGCAGAGAACTCAGCAGGTTTTTATCCAGAAACAAACAGATGGTGAAGTTAGAGAAGCCGACAGGTACCTGAGGACACAAACACCTGAGCAGGTTAAAGTGTTCACTACACAGATGAATACAGGAATGGCTTTAGCATAGCTTAGCATAAACACTGGAAGTCAAGGGAAACTGCTAGCCTGACTAAATATTTGTTTTAAAAGGGCTACGGTTTTTGTTATTTTCATGATCAGAAATGTCCCGTCATTATTCTGATGTGGTGTAAACAGGGAACATTTGGTAGTGACCGTTGAAAACCGGGACATTTTAGTGTTTTACAGATATTTGTCGGGATTTCGGACATCCAGCTTGAAACCGGGACAATCCCGGACAAACCGAGACCTCTGGTCAGTGTAGTTATGAGGTTTTGTGATTATTGAAGCTGAAAATTAACTTGCAGCAGATTTTGTCTAATGTTTTCTCGTTTGATGGAGCCAGGCTAGCAGTTTCCCTTTGCTTACAGTCTTTGTGCTAAGCTAGGCTAAACTGGTCCTGGACCTTTCCCACGTTTTCAAAAAAAAATATCAGACCGGTCCTTTAATCCAAAGACCAAATATTAACCCCAAAATGAATGGTTAAATTGTGGTGAGCTGATGTTCAGTCCTCAGATGGGAGGAGAGTTCCCATAATGTATAAACTGCCGGCGGCCATTTTTAATCCATCTGAGAAAGTAACGAGACGAAAGGTCATGAGTTCAAACAATAATTAAAGTCTGAGAGACAAAGACACACAGCTGCTGTTAGTCTCAGCTGAACATTAAATCATCAATATTATCACTATTAATTAATACAATTAATTCAATTAACAGTTTTAAGTTTCAAGTTTTAAGAAGAAGAATAAATACAAAATATATGAGTTTAATATCAAATCTGATGTATTATTATAGATTAAACTAGCAGCAGTATATAATAATAAATGATGTATTATTATATTATATATATATATATAGTATTATATATTAAAGTAGCTCCATCTTTACCAGCTGCTACATTAAAGTGATGAACACATTAATGCATCAATTATTAGAATACTATGATATAATATAGATTATAAGGAGTACTTTTATTGTTGGTACTTTAAGTATATTTTGATGCTGATACTTCACTGTGGTATGAGTACTTTTACTACAAAGAATACTTCTTCCACCTCTGGGTGTTGTAACAATAAATGTATTAATGTATTCTATCTGATCTGGGATTCAATTATTCATTAATAAAGATATTAGTTAAAGTGTTTTATGAAGAATGAAAAATAAAAATAAAAGAAGTGAAAAGAAAAACAGAGAAAGTCGATTAAACCCTGCAGAGCGAGACGGAGGATGAGACCAGGGAACCGAGGGAGGAGGAAGAGGAAGATGAGGAAGAGGATTAATGAAGAGTAGAAATAATCTCAAATTAATGTTCAGACTGATGTGGAGATTAAAGGAACAGGTGGAGCAGCAGAAGAAGAAGAGTATTCAAATCTCTCTGTTATTATTGAATTCACAGTTATGATTCATCTAAATGTCTCAAGTACAGTTTAGAGGTACTTGTCCTTTAATTGAGTATTTTTATGCCACTTTATATTCATCTTCACTACATTTAGTATCACATTAAATATAAATAATTATTACAGATTAAACTATAAGGTATATATATAAAGTTCTTAACATGTTGCTGCAGGGAGTAATTTTACTTTTTTACTTCCTTTCTGCTACAATAATCTTTCTTTTATTCATTCTTTATTAAAATTTGCAATTCTTTGCAAAAAAAAGTAAAAATGAGAACTTGAATAAACATAAAACCTTCATTAACCCGATAAATATTAAATTACTTTAATAAGTAGAACTGGAAACTATTTTATATTAATCAGTTAATTCTTTCTGGAAAAATGACCAAAGTTCCCTTCAAACAATAAATCTTTATTTATTTCTCATTTTGGCTGTTTAGTCAGTCCTTACTTATATATCTATATCTATATATCTATATCTATATCTATATATATGCTGTATATATACATATATATATATGTATATATACAGACGTAGGCACAGTTGTTGGTACCCTTCTGTTAAAGAAAGAAAAACCCACAATGGTCACTGAAATGACTTGAAACTGACAAAAGTAATAATAAATAAAAATTTACTGAAAATTAACTAATGAAAATCAGACATTGTTTTTGAATTATGGTTCAGCAGAATCATTTTAAAAAACAAACTAATGAAACTGGCCTGAACAAAAATGATGGTACCCCTAGAAAAGATGTAAAATAATGTGACCATAGGGACATGTTAAACTAAGGTGTGTCCTGTAAATAGCATCACAGGTGTCTTCAAACTTGTAATCAGTCAGTCTGCCTATTTAAAGGGTGAAAAGTAGTCACTGTGCTGTTTGGTATCATGGTGTGTACCACACTGAACATGGACCACAGAAAGCTAAGGAGAGAGTTGTCTCAGGAGATCAGAAAGAACATTATAGACCTTCATGTTAAAGGTAAAGGCTATAAGACCATCTCCAAGCAGCTTGATGTTCCTGTGACTACAGCTGCACATATTATTCAGAAGTTTAAGGTCCATGGGACTGTAGCCAACCTCCCTGGACGTGGCCGCAAGGGGAAAATTGATGACATATTGAAGAGACGGATAATACGAATGGTAACCAAAGAGCCCAGAACAACTTCCAAAGAGATTAGAGGTGAACTCCAAGGTCAAGGTACATCAGTGTCAGATCGCACCATCCGTCACTGTTTGAGCCAAAGTGGACTTAATGGAAGACAACCGAGGAGGACACCAAATCATAAAAAAGCGAGACTGGAATTTTCCAAAATGCATATTGACAAGCCACAAAGCTTCTGGGAGAATGTCCTTTGGACAGATGAGACAAAACTGGAGCTTTTTGGCAAGTCACATCAGCTCTATGTTCACAGACGCAAAAATGAAGCATCCAAAGAAAAGAACACTGTACCTAATGTGAAACATGGAGGAGGCTCGGTTATGTTATGGGGCTGCTTTGTTGCATCTGGTACGGGGTGTCTTGAATCTGTGCAGGGTGCAATGAAATCTCAAGACTATCAAGGCATTCTGGAGCGAAATGTGCTGCCCAGTGTCAGAAAGCTTGGTCTCAGTCGCAGGTCATGGGTCCTCAAACAGGATATTGACCCAAAACACATCTAAAAACACCCAAGAATGGCAAAGAACAAAACATTGGACTATTCTGAAGTGGCCTTCTATGAGCCCGGATCTAAATCCTATTGAACATCTGTGGAAGGAGCTGAAACATGCAGTCTGGAGAAGGCACCCTTCAAACCTGAGACAGCTGGAGCAGTTTGCTCACGAGGAGTGGGCCAACATACCTGTGGACAGGTGCAGAAGTCTCATTGAGAGTTACAGAAATCACTTGATTGCAGTGATTGCCTCAAAAGGTTGTGCAACAAAATATTAAGTTAAGGGTACCATCATTTTTGTCTAGGCCAGTTTCATTAGTTTGTTTTTTTAAATGATTCTGCTGAACCATAATTCAAAAACAATATCTGATTTTCATTAGTTCATTTTCAGTGAATTTTTATTTATTATTACTTTTGTCAGTTTCAAGTTATTTCAGTGACCATTGTTGTTTTTTCTTTCTTTAACGGAAGGGTACCAACAATTTTGCCTACGTCTGTATATAAATATATACATATATAAATATATATATATATATTTTTTTTTTTTCGGCCATTTTTTCAGACTTTGTTTTTTGGCCATTTTTTTCAATCTTTTTTTCAGAATTTTTTTTTCAGACTTTTTTTCAGACTTTTTTTTCAGAAATCTTTTGTCCGACATTTTTCAGACTTTTTGTTTTGGACATTTTTTCAGACCTTTTTTACGGACATTTTTTCAGACTTTTTTTGTCCGACATTTTTCAGAACTTTTTTTAAAGACATTTTTTCAGAATTTTTTTTCAGACATTTTTCAGATCTTTTTTTTCAGACTTTTTGTTTGGGACATTTTTTCAGACATTTTTCAGATCTTTTTTTCAGACTTTTTGTTTTGGACATTTTTTCTGACTTTTTTTTACATATTTTTTCGATCTTTCTTTTCAGACTTTGTTTTGTCCGACATTTTTCAGATCGTTTTGTTTTGGACATTTTTTCAGACTTTTTTTTCCGATATTTTTCCGATCTTTTTTTTACGGACATCTTTTCAGAATTTTTTTTCAGACATTTTTCAGATCTTTTTTTTTCAGACTTTTTGTTTGGGACATTTTTTCAGACATTTTTCCAGATCTTTTTTTCAGGGTTTTTTTGTCCGACATTTTTCAGATCTTTTTTTTAGACTTTTTGTTTGGGACATTTTTCAGAATTTTTTTTCGGGCATTTTTCAGATCTTTTTTTATGGATATTTTTTTCAGAATTGTTTTTGAGCCATTTTTTGTTTTAGACATTTTTTCAGACTTTTCTTTCAGAAATCTTTTGTCCGACATTTTTCAGACTTTTCTTTCAGACATTTTTTTCAGTCTTTTTGTTTTGGACATTTTTTCAGACTTTTTTTTCAGACATTTTTCAGATCTTTTTTTTCAGTCTTTTTTTCAGACATTTTTCAGATCTTTTTTTTCAGTCTTTTTTTCAGACATTTTTCAGATCTTTTTTTATCCAACATTTTCAGATCTTTTTTTTCAGTCTTTTTTTCAGACATTTTTCAGATCTTTTTTTATCCAACATTTTCAGATCTTTTTTTTCAGTCTTTTTTTCAGACATTTTTCAGATCTTTTTTTTCAGTCTTTTTTTCAGACATTTTTCAGATCTTTTTTTATCCAACATTTTCAGATCTTTTTTTTCAGTCTTTTTTTCAGACATTTTTCAGATCTTTTTTTTCAGTCTTTTTTTCAGACATTTTTCAGATCTTTTTTTATCCAACATTTTCAGATCTTTTTTTTCAGTCTTTTTTTCAGACATTTTTCAGATCTTTTTTTATCCAACATTTTCAGATCTTTTTTTTCAGACTTTTTTATGTTCGACATTTTTCAGACTTTTTTTTCACTTTTTTTTCAGACATTTTTCAGATCTTTTTTTTCAGACTTTTTTTTGTCCGACATTTTTCAGACTTTTTTTTCAGACTTTTTGTTTTGGACATTTTTCAGACTTTTCTTTCGGGCATTTTTCGGATCTCTTTTTAAAGACATTTTTCAGACTTTTTTTTCAGACATTTTTCAGACTTTTTTTACGGACTTTTTTTCCAGACATTTTTCAGATCTTTTTTTTCAGACTTTTTTCGTCCGACATTTTTCAGACTTTTTTTTCAGACTTTTTTCGTCCGACATTTTTCAGACTTTTTTTTCAGACTTTTTGTTTTGGACATTTTTTCTGACTTTTTTTTCACATATTTTTTAGATCTTTCTTTTCAGACTTTGTTTTTTCCGACATTTTTCCGATCTGTTTTTACGGACATCTTTTCAGAATTTATTTATTTATTTATTTTTTTTTTAAAGTTATTTTTTTTGGGGCATTTTCCATTTTTATGACAGGACAGTGGATAGAGTCTTGAAAGGGGGGAGAGAGAGAGTGGATGCGGAAAGGGCCACAGGCCGGATTCGAACCTGGTCCGCCGCGGTCAGGACCAAGCCTTAATACATGGACGCCCGCTCTACCAACTGAGCTAACCCAGGCGCCAGAATTTTTTTTCAGACATTTTTCAGATCTTTTTTTTAGACTTTTTGTTTGGGACATTTTTCAGATCTTTTTTTATGGACATTTTTTTCAGAATTTTTTTTGAGCCATTTTTTGTTTTGGACATTTTTTCAGACTTTTTTTTCAGAAATCTTTTGTCCGACATTTTTCAGACTTTTCTTTCAGACATTTTTTTCAGACTTTTTTTACGGACATCTTTTCAGACTTTTTTTCCAGACTTTTTTTTCAGACTTTTTTTTTTGGACATTTTTCAGACTTTTCTTTCGGGCATTTTTCAGATCTTTTTTTTCAGACATTTTTTTGTCCGACATTTTTTTTCAGACTTTTTGTTTTGGACATTTTTTCAGACTTTTTTTTCGGACATTTTTCAGATCTTTTTTTTCAGATTTTTATTTCAGACTTTTTTTTTTGGACATTTTTTCAGACTTTTCTTTCGGGCATTTTTCAGATCTTTTCTTGTCCGACATTTTTCAGATCTTTTTTTTCAGACTTTTTTTGTCCGACATTTTTCAGATCTTTTTTTTCAGACTTTTTGTTTTGGACATTTTTTCAGACTTTTCTTTCGGGCATTTTTTCAGACTTTTTTTTTTGGACATTTTTTCAGACTTTTCTTTCGGGCATTTTTCAGACTTTTTTTTAGACTTTTTGTTTGGGACATTTTTCAGATCTTTTTTTCGGGCATTTTTCAGATCTTTTTTTATGGACATTTTTTTCAGAATTTTTTTTGAGCCATTTTTTGTTTTGGACATTTTTTCAGACTTTTTTTTCAGAAATCTTTTGTCCGACATTTTTCAGACTTTTCTTTCAGACATTTTTTTCAGACTTTTTGTTTTGGACATTTTTTCAGACTTTTCTTTCGGGCATTTTTCAGACTTTTTTTACGGACATTTTTTCAGACTTTTTTTCCAGACTTTTTTTTTAGACTTTTTTTTTTGGACATTTTTCAGACTTTTCTTTCGGGCATTTTTCAGATCTTTTTTTTCAGACATTTTTTTGTCCGACATTTTTTTTCAGACTTTTTGTTTTGGACATTTTTTCAGACTTTTTTTTCGGACATTTTTCAGATCTTTTTTTTCAGATTTTTATTTCAGACTTTTTTTTTTGGACATTTTTTCAGACTTTTCTTTCGGGCATTTTTCAGATCTTTTTTTGTCCGACATTTTTCAGATCTTTTTTTTCAGACTTTTTTTGTCCGACATTTTTCAGATCTGTTTTTTCAGACTTTTTGTTTTGGACATTTTTTCAGACTTTTCTTTCGGGCATTTTTTCAGAGTTTTTTTTTTGGACATTTTTTCAGACTTTTCTTTCGGGCATTTTTCAGACTTTTTTTACGGACATTTTTTCAGACATTTTTTCCAGACATTTTTCAGATCTTTTTTTCAGACTTTTTTTTTTGGACATTTTTCAGATTTTTCTTTCGGGTATTTTTCAGATTTTTTTTTTCAGACATTTTTTTGTCCGACATTTTTTTTCAGACTTTTTGTTTTGGACATTTTTTCACACTTTTTTTTCAGACATTTTTCAGATCTTTTTTTTCAGATTTTTTTTTCACTTTTTTTTGTCCAACATTTTTCAGACTTTTTTTTCAGACTTTTTTTACTGACATTTTTTCAGACTTTTTGTTTTGGACATTTTTTCAGATCTTTTTTTTGTCCGACATTTTTCAGATCTTTTTTTTCAGACATTTTTTTGTCCGACATTTTTCAGACATTTTTTTTCAGACTTTTTGTTTTGGACATTTTTCAGACTTTTCTTTCGGGCATTTTTCGGATCTCTTTTTAAGGACATTTTTCAGACTTTTCTTTCGGGCATTTTTTCAGACCTTTTTTTTTGGACATTTTTTCAGACTTTTCTTTCGGGCATTTTTCAGACTTTTTTTACGGACATTTTTTCAGATTTTTTTTCCAGACATTTTTCAGATCTTTTTTTCAGACATTTTTTTGTCCGACATTTTTCAGACTTTTTTTTCAGACTTTTTGTTTTGGACATTTTTTCAGATCTTTTTTTGTCCGACATTTTTCAGATCTTTTTTTTCAGACTTTTTGTTTTGGACATTTTTTCAAACTTTTTTTACGGACATTTTTTCAGACTTTTTTTTCAGACATTTTTCAGATCTTTCTTTTCAGACTTTGTTTTGTCCGACATTTTTCCGATCTTTTTGTTTTGGACATTTTTATAGACTTTTTTTTCCGACATTTTTCCGATCTTTTTTTACGGACATCTTTTCAGAATTTTTTTTCAGACATTTTGTTTGGGACATTTTTTCAGACTTTTTTTTCAGAATTTTTTTTGAGCCATTTTTTGTTTTGGACATTTTTTCAGATTTTTTTTCAGAAATCTTTTGTCCGACATTTTTCATACTTTTCTTTCGGGCATTTTTCAGACTTTTTTTACGGACATTTTTTCAGATTTTTTTTCCAGACATTTTTCAGATCTTTTTTTTCAGTCTTTTTGTTTTCGACATTTTTTCAGACATTTTTCAGACTTTTTTTCAGACATTTTTCAGATCTTTTTTTTCAGATCTTTTTTTGTCCGACATTTTCAGATCTTTTTTTTTCAGATCTTTTTTTTAGACCTTTTTTTGTTCGACATTTTTCAGACTTTTTTTTCACTTTTTTTTCAGACATTCAGACAGATGAGCTGGTACTCACGTGATGATGATGATGATGAAGAAGCAGCAGTGAGACAGACTAATGGAGGACAGACACATGTCTCTGGGCTGTAAGGGTTAAATCATTTAGTTTGATTAATAATCAATGAAATCAAGTCAATCGATGATTACATTGAATATAGTTAAATTATCAATATCACCATTAATTAATGACATTAGTTCGATCAAATGTTTTAATAATAAGAAGAAATACAGAGTTTAACTTGAAGACAACAGCGCTCTCTGCTGGACGCAACACACTGTCATCCAGTCAAACACTGTCATCCAATCAAACTACATTCAAGTTAACCTAAATTAATTACATTTAATTAAATTAAATTAAAAAAGATACATTAAAATAACTTTCTCTGTTTGTATTTTAGATTAATAACAATAATAATAAATATCAAAATGCTAAAAATAATAATAATACAATATTGAATAATTAAAAATAAAAAATTTAAAAAACTTTCTCTGTTGTTTGCATTTTAGATTAATAACAACAATGATAAATAATAAAAAGCAAAATAATAATATTAATACAATATTTAATAGTATAAAAAGATAAAATAAAAATACTTTCTCAGGTGTTTGTGTCTTAGATTAATAACAATAATAATACATATGAATGAATAATAAAAAGCTAAATAATAATATGAAAACAATAATGAATAATGTAAAAATATAAAATAAAAATTCTCTCTCTCTCTCTCTCTCTATATATATATATATATAATTTTTTTAAGGCTAAATAACGCTACAACGTACTTCCGGTGTGTGTGTGTTTATTCAGGCCAGGTGGCAGGTGACAGGTGGGCGGGGCTTGCTGCAGCTCGAGCTGTCTGCTCTCTGCTGATAGAGCTCGTGCTGTCAGACTGTGACGCCTCTCAGAGAACATGAAGAAGAAGAAGCAGGAGGACTTCATCTGGTCTGTTCATCTGGTCTGTTCATCTGGTCTGATCATCTGGTCTGATCATCTGGTCTGTTCATCTGGTCTGATCATCTGGTCTGTTCATCTGGTCTGTTCATCTGGTCTGATCATCTGGTCTGTTCATCTGGTCTGATCATCTGGTCTGATCATCTGGTCTGTTCATCTGGTCTGTTCATCTGGTCTGATCATCTGGTCTGATCATCTGGTCTGTTCATCTGGTCTGATCATCTGGTCTGATCATCTGGTCTGTTCATCTGGTCTGATCATCTGGTCTGTTCATCTGGTCTGATCATCTGGTCTGGTCTGGAGATGTTTGAGCTGCTGATGGTCAGCTGTTCAGGAGGACCCTGTTAGGATCTGGACTCTGGAGCTCTACTGGTCTCTGTTGTGGTTCTACTGGTTCAGCCTCAAGAACTGCTGACAGACACAGTGAGTCAACTTTACTCTCAGAGCTGCTGCTGCATAATATAACATAATAGAATAGAATATAACATAACATAACATAAAATAATATAATATAATATAACATAACATAACAGAATAGAATAGAATAGAATATAACATAACATAACAACATAACATAAAATAATATAATATAATATAACATAACATAACATAATATAATATAATATAATATAATATAACATAATATAATATAATATAATATAATATAACATAATATAATATAATATAATATAATATAACATAACATAACATAATATAATATAATATAACATAATATAACATAATAGAATAGAATATAACATAACATAACATAAAATAATATAATATAATATAACATAACATAACAGAATAGAATAGAATAGAATATAACATAACATAACAACATAACATAAAATAATATAATATAATATAACATAACATAACATAATATAATATAATATAATATAATATAACATAATATAATATAATATAATATAATATAACATAATATAATATAATATAATATAATATAACATAACATAACATAATATAATATAATATAACATAATATAACATAATAGAATAGAATATAACATAACATAACATAAAATAATATAATATAATATAACATAACATAACAGAATAGAATAGAATAGAATATAACATAACATAACAACATAACATAAAATAATATAATATAATATAACATAACATAACATAATATAATATAATATAATATAATATAACATAATATAATATAATATAATATAATATAACATAATATAATATAATATAATATAATATAACATAACATAACATAATATAATATAATATAACATAATATAACATAATAGAATAGAATATAACATAACATAAAATAATATAATATAATATAACATAACATAACATAATATAATATCATATATCATATAATACAATATAATATAACATAAAATAATATAATATAATATAATATAATATAATATAACATAACATAACATAATATAATATCATATATCATATAATACAATATAATATAACATAAAATAATATAATATAACATAACATAACATAATATAATATAATATAATATAACATAACATAACATAATATAATATCATATATCATATAATACAATATAATATAACATAAAATAATATAATATAATATAATATAACATAACATAACATAACATAATATAATATAACATAACATAATATAATATAATATAATAATATAACAAAACATAACATAATATAACGTAACACAATACAATACAATACAATACAAAATAAAATAAAATAAAATAATATCATATCATATCATACAATATAATATAATATTATCAAAAGTAAAATAGAAAATAAATAACCAAAATGGCAATAATACTTGATATATTTTATAATTGAATCATAAAATAAACAACATAATAAAAAACTCCTAATGAAGATACAGTAATAAAATTGTATACATCCATATTTTTTAAAGATGTATTTATTTATTTGTAATTTACAAAAGCTTAAACCAAATAAATATTAATGATAAAAAATATTAAAATATGCACCAGTCTGATCTGTGAATAACTCGTCCTATTTAATCACATTTATCATAAAGAATCAAATAAATTATTAGTGCATCATTACTGTTAATATGGAAAACATTTGAACTAAATTAATTATTATTGAGTAGTTAGCTGGATGACATAAATTTAAATTGACATAAATGAAGAAAATAACATTTATATAGTTTTTTTGTTGGAAAAACCTCCAGTTCAGTTTTAAATGTCTTTCTAGTTATTAGTTATTTATTCTACTAATTTATTAGTTATTTATTAGTTGTTATAGCCCTCTTTCCTGTTAGTAACCATGGTAACGTGTTTCTTTCCTGTTAGTAACCATGGTAACGTGTTTCTTTCCTGTTAGTAACCATGGTAACGTGTTTCTTTCCTGTTGGTAACCATGGTAACGTGTTTCT
Organism: Sebastes paucispinis; assembly: GCA_036937225.1. Taxonomy (NCBI): domain Eukaryota; kingdom Metazoa; phylum Chordata; class Actinopteri; order Perciformes; family Sebastidae; genus Sebastes; species Sebastes paucispinis. Next base: position 828,832 of record JAUPFX010000015.1, on the reverse strand, counting down.
TTCCTGTTGGTAACCATGGTAACATGTTTAGTGGGCGGAGCATTAAGTGGAGTCAGAATAACTCTGAACACGTTAGCTAACGCTGGCTAGCTAAAGAATAAAGAATAAAATGTAATGTTGAATTTAATGTTTGTGCCCAACTGGTGACTCCTCCCACTCCTCTGACATCACAGCGTCACCGTGGAGACCCGCTGAGGAAGAGGAGGATGCTGCCCTGGACCACTGACGAGCAAATCAAGAAAACACCAGAAGAAGAAGAAGAAGAGTCTATTCGTCCTCCTCCTCTTCCTCCCGTTACCATGACAACCTCCGAGGACGACCCTCCGACCAATCGGGACCTCAGCTCGGACTCGGGGGAGGAGACGGCGGCTGTGCTGTCAGACTCCAACAGGGAGTTGTTACTATGGCAACGGAAGGAGGAGGAGGAGCGTGATGAAGAGGAGACTCAGGCGGTGGCCTCGTCTCCAGACGGACGATTCCTCAAGTTCAACATCGAGATCGGACGAGGATCCTTCAAGACGGTTTACAGAGGACTCGACACCGAGACCACCGTGGAGGTGGCCTGGTGTGAGCTGCAGGTACACACTACTACACACTACTACACACTACAATACACTACAATACACAACAATACACAACGAGACCACCGTGGAGGTGGCCTGGTGTGAGCTGCAGGTAACACACTACTACACACTACAACACACAACTACCCACAACAACACACAACAATACACAACAACAACACACAACAACACACAACAATACACAACAATACACAACAACACACACTGAGACCACCGTGGAGGTGGTCTGGTGTGAGCTGCAGCTACACACTACTACACACTACAATACACTACAATACACAACAACACACAACAACACACAACAACACACAACAATACACACCGAGACCACCGTGGAGGTGGCCTGGTGTGAGTTGCAGGTACACACTACTACACACTACAACACACAACGATACACACCTACACACTACAATAAACAACACACAACAACACACAACAATACACACCAATACACACTGAGACCACCGTAGAGGTGGTCTGGTGTGAGCTGCAGGTACACACTACAATACACAACAACAAACAACAATATATAACAACACACAACAACACACACCGATACACACACCGAGACCACTGTGGAGGTGGCCTGGAGTGTGTATTGTTGTGTATTGGTGTGTGTATTGTTGTGTATTGGTGTGTGTATTGTTGTGTATTGGTGTGTGTATTGTTGTGTATTGGTGTGTGTATTGTTGTGTATTTGTGTGTGTATTGGTGTATTTATTGTAAAGTGAGTCTTCTCTCTTGATTTATGACCTCAGTAAACATTGTAAACATGAGTTTATGTTTCAAGTCTTCTTCATACAGCATGATGTTCATTTAGTAACTGATGTTCATTTAGTAACTGATGTTCATTTAGTAACTGATGTTCATTTAGTAACTGATGTTCATTTAGTAACTGATGTTCATTCAGTAACTGATGTTCATTTAGTAACTGATGTTCATTTAGTAACTGATGTTCATTTAGTAACTGATGTTCATTCAGTAACTGATGTTCATTTAGTAACTGATGTTCATTTAGTAACTGATGTTCATTCAGTAACTGATGTTCATTCAGTAACTGATGTTCATTTAGTAACTGATGTTCATTTAGTAACTGATGTTCATTCAGTAACTGATGTTCATTTAGTAACTGATGTTCATTTAGTAACTGATGTTCATTTAGTAACTGATGTTCATTTAGTAACTGATGTTCATTTAGTAACTGATGTTCATTTAGTAACTGATGTTCATTTAGTAACTGATGTTCATTTAGTAACTGATGTTCATTCAGTAACTGATGTTCATTCAGTAACTGATGTTCATTTAGTAACTGATGTTCATTTAGTAACTGATGTTCATTCAGTAACTGATGTTCATTCAGTAACTGATGTTCATTTAGTAACTGATGTTCATTTAGTAACTGATGTTCATTCAGTAACTGATGTTCATTCAGTAACTGATGTTCATTCAGTAACTGATGTTCATTTAGTAACTGATGTTCATTCAGTAACTGATGTTCATTCAGTAACTGATGTTCATTCAGTAACTGATGTTCATTCAGTAACTGATGTTCATTTAGTAACTGATGTTCATTTAGTAACTGATGTTCATTTAGTAACTGATGTTCATTCAGTAACTGATGTTCATTCAGTAACTGATGTTCATTTAGTAACTGATGTTCATTTAGTAACTGATGTTCATTCAGTAACTGATGTTCATTTAGTAACTGATGTTCATTTAGTAACTGATGTTCATTTAGTAACTGATGTTCATTTAGTAACTGATGTTCATTTAGAGTCAGATAGACCATAAAGCAGAGGATGCTTTAGGGCGGGGCTACCGTGTGATTGACAGGTCGCTACCACGGCGTTGTCCGGTCTGGGAGTTGTCCGTGTTTTCATCTCACAACTTTAACCCTTTCACATTATGTTTTCACTTCATCAAAGTTAATTATAACCACCTAAAAATGTCTTACTCAGCGTTGGGTTGTACTCAGCTCCTCCCTCTAGTGTCACTTCTGGTTGCAAAAACCAAGATGGTGACGACCAAAAACCAAAATAGCACTTTATCATGCAGCGTCTGATAGCTGAAGTATTAATTAATGTTTTACTCTGTGTGTGTGTGTGTGTGTGTGTGTGTGAATGCGTGTGTGTGTGTGTGTGTGTGAATGCGTGTGTGTGTGTGTGTGTGTGTGTGTGTGTGTGTGTGTGAATGCGTGTGTGTGTGTGTGTGTGTGTGTGTTACCTGAGGTCAGAGTGTTTCAGTCTTTATTGTTTTATTGGACGGTGACTGTGAGCCCTGATTGGTTGAGAATGAGGAAGTGTTAGCTGATACATTTAAGACTCTTGTAGAGTAAATATTTAACACATTAACTTTATATCCCTGTGAGGACGTTTCATTCATTCTTTGATGTGTCTCACCATCATCATCATCATCACCATCATCACGTGTTTGTACTCTGATGAAACACATAATCGTCGCTGTGTATTAACCAGCTACTCTTACACTACTGATACTTCAGACCTGATACTGTACATACATATACTGTACATACATCTGTAGACTGATCCCTGCATGAACCTGTTTATATTTAATGATCCATACTGATCGTATATATTCTATATATTTGCACCTTATTGTTATGTGAGACTCTTACAGTATATTTGCAGTCTTCTCACTTTGTACCGCGACCGCTGCACAGATCTGTCGCTCTGGATGAATAAACTTTATCTTGTCTACCGTCGTCCAGAAAAACAGATGGACCCGTCTCAACTTCTGATGCAACGTGACGTCATCAAGACGCCGTGATGTCACATCAGTTTGTTGTTAATTATAACCGCCTAATAATATCTTATTCATACGCCCGTCTGAAGCTGGATCAGGATCTGATCAAACGTATTGATACAGCGATCATTAGAGACGCCCTCCCCTCAGTGTGACTGACTGCTGTTACTGGTTTCTCTCTACTAGGTGTTGATGGATGGATGTTAGTTACTGTGAGCTCGTTTAACGTTTAACGTTTAACGTTTAACGTGTCGGATATGTCTCATGTGAAGGAAAATTATTTTGGCTCAAACTGAAAAACAAGAATCTGACTGAGAAACGTGTGTGTGTGTGTGTGTGTGTGTGTGTGTGTGTGTGTGTGTGTGGGTGTGTGTGTGTATATGAGATAAAGTGTTGGTGACTCAGCAGTTTGTTGTACCGTACACACCATCTGATATCTGATTGGACAGACGGCTGCTGGTTGATGTTGATAACAGCTCTCTCACTCTCTCTCTCACAAACACACACACACACACACACACACACAGTCAATGAGGTCAAAGGTCAGCTCTCTGCCACAAATTCCTGTTGTCTGTTGATGGTTCTCAACCCGTGGTTCGGGGACCCTCCAAGAGGTTCATGATGATTTTGCACGTTTTAACTTTTCCATTAAAACTAATAAATGTTTATTATTCTTAATTTCTTGTTAAAAACTTAATATATGTTGAATTTAATGTTTGTCTGTGGGGTTAGTAAGTTAACATTTCCTATTGTTCACCTGTGAACTGACTAAGAGACTTTAGGTTTTCTTAATTCAAAAAAATATTTCCAAATTGCGTAATTATTTCCAGGAAGCGTCCTAAAAAGTAATTTTCACATTGGTAAAATAAAGTTTCATTAGATGTTTTTACTCCGTCTGGCCCGAACAACGTTCAAATAAACCAAACTGAACATTCTCTCACTGGTTGAACTGGCCTCATGCGACCTATAACGAGGGTATTTTATTTATTCATTTTACTCTATTATTCTGTTTTATTTTAATTCACATTTTAATTTATTTTTTATATTTTATTTTTATTTTATTATTTTGTTTAGCCTACATTATTTTTTTAAATTATTTTCTATTTTATTTTAAATTATTATTTCATGATTATTTAGATAAATGATAATCGTTGTAACAAACATTCAGAATCTCCAGCAGCTGATTGTTAACCTAACAATAACCCAGCAGATCATCAGCTGTCTGAGGGCTCAGTGTCCTCTACCTGGACTCTCAGGTGTTTCATGGGCTCCATCACTGCATTATCAATAAATTAATCAATGTATTTATTGATCATCTCTTACCCTCAGACTCATCGTCTGACAAAGTCAGAGCGTCAGAGGTTCACTGAGGAGGTGGAGATGCTGAAAGCTCTGCAGCATCCCAACATCGTCCGATTCTTCGACTCCTGGAAGTCGACGCTGAGGGGCCACAAAGGCACCATCCTAGTGACGGAGCTCATGACATCCGGGACTCTGAAGACGTGAGTCCACAATAGAGACAATACATTATTTGCTCATTTAAGTTCCTGAATGCCCCACGACTTTTCAGTCCCTCGACGCCCCACGACTTTTCAGTCCCTGGACACACCATGACATTTCAGTCCCTAGACGCACCACGACATTTCAGTCCCTAGACGCACCACGACATTTCAGTCCTTGGACACCCTACGACATCTCAGTCCCGGGACACCCCACGACATTTTAGTCCCTGTACCTCCACGACATTTCAGTCCCTAGACGCACCACGACATTTCAGTCCCTAGACCTCCACAACATTTCAGTCCTTAGACGCACCACGTCATTTCAGTCCCTAGACGCCCCACGACATTTCAGTCCTTAGACGCCCCACGACATTTCAGTCCCTAGACGCCCCACGACATTTCAATCCCTCGACGCACCACGACATTTCAGTCCCTAGACGCACCATGACATTTCAGTCCCTGGACGCACCACGACATTTCAGTCCCTAGACCTCCACGACATTTCAGTCCCTGGACGCACCACGACATTTCAGTCCCTAGACCTCCACGGCATTTCAGTCCCTGGACGCACCACGACATTTCAGTCCCTAGACCTCCACGACATTTAAGTCCCTAGACCTCCACGACATTTCAGTCCCTGGACGCACCACGACATTTCAGTCCCTAGACCTCCACGACATTTGAGTCCCTAGACCTCCACGACATTTCAGTCCCTAGACCTCCACGACATTTCAGTCCCTTGACGCCCCACGACATTTCAGGCCCTGGACGCACCACGACATTTCAGTCCCTAGACGCCCCACGACATTTCAGTCCCTGTACCTCCACGACATTTCAGTCCCTAGACCTCCATGACATTTCAGTCCCTAGACCTCCACGACATTTCAGTCCCTAGACCTCCACGACATTTTAGTCCCTAGATGCCCCACGACATTTCAGTCCCTGGACGCCCACGACATTTCAGTCCCTAGACGCACCACAACATTTCAGTCCCCAGACGCCCCACGACATTTCAGTCCCTAGACCTCTACGACATTTCAGTCCCTAGTCGCCCCACGACATTTCAGTCCCTAGACCTCCACGACATTTCAGTCCTTAGACGCACCACATCATTTCAGTCCCTAGACGCCCCACGACATTTCAGTCCCTAGACGCACCACGACATTTCAGTCCCTCGACGCCCCACGACATTTCAGTCCCTAGACGCCCCACGACATTTCAGTCCCTAGACGCCCCACGACATTTCAGTCCATAGACGCACCACGACATTTCAATCCCTCGATGCACCAAGACATTTCAGTCCCTGGACGCACCACGACATTTCAGTCCCTAGACGCACCACGACATTTCAGTCCCTAGACCTCCACAACATTTAAGTCCCTAGACCTCCACGTCATTTCAGTCCCTAGACGCACCACGACATTTCAGTCCCTAGACCTCCACAACATTTCAGTCCCAGGACGCACCACGACATTTCAGTCCCTAGACCTCCACAACATTTCAGTCCCTGGGCACCCCTCGTCTCTGGAGCTCACCTGACTTGACCAGGTCTTCTTTAAATCCCCTTCAGGTACCTGCGCCGGTTCCGTCAGATGAAGCTGAAGCTGTTGCAGCGTTGGAGCTTCCAGATCCTTAAGGGGCTACAGTTCCTGCACTCACGCAGCCCCCCCATCCTGCACCGAGACCTCAAGTGTGACAACGTCTTCATCACCGGACCCACCGCCTCTGTCAAAATCGGAGACCTGGGCCTCGCCACGCTCAAGAAGGCCTCGTTCGCCAAGAGTGTCATTGGTAAGACCACAGCGTGCAGGGAGAGCCAGCAGGGTAAAGAATGTCGTGTTTTAATACCGTTGTTTTTGAGTTACTGTTGTGATGCGTTCAGGGACCCCGGAGTTCATGGCTCCAGAGATGTACGAGGAGAAGTACGACGAGGCCGTGGACGTTTACGCCTTCGGCATGTGCATCCTGGAGATGGCAACGTCCGAGTATCCGTACTCCGAGTGTCAGAACGCCGCCCAGATCTACCGCAAAGTTACCAACGTAAGGCTCCGCCCACCTGAGTGCTGACTACATCCTGTCTTTGGTCACATGTCTGACTGTCTGTTTGTCACTCAGGGAATCAAACCCGACAGTTTTTTAAAAGTAAAAGTTCCTGAGCTGAAAGAGATCATTGAAGGCTGCATTCAAACCGACAGTAATGAGAGGTAACACGACCAATCACGATGCAGCATTTACACCTTTAACTGAGACAAATCAGGTGATCATAGTGAGTGAAACAGCTCCACCTGCTGGACACCTTGAATCACTGCAGTGGAACAACAGATATCAAATCTTCGGGAGCTTCTATAATCCCGGCTTCAGCTCTGGTGGACTCATGTTTGTTCGCGGTTTCCTGCTGCAGGTTCACGGTTCAGGACCTGCTGGATCAGCGGTTCTTCCAGGAGCAGCTGGGGGTCCACGTGGATCTGGCCGAGGACGACGACGTCTCGAAGCCGGCCCTGAAGCTCTGGCTCAGGATGGACCACAACAAGAAGCTTCACGGCAAATACAAAGACAACGACGCCATCGAGTTCCTGTTCGAGCTTTACAAAGACGTCCCGGAGAAGGTCGCCCAGGAGATGGTACCTGCACCGCCACACGGATGACATCATGTTGATGACATCACCTGGCAGGCGGAGGTGGTCTCACCTGTCTGTCTCTCTCTCGGTCTGTCTGTCTCTCAGGTGGTGCTGGGGTTCTTGTGTGAAGCAGACTATCAGCTGGTCGCCAAGGCAATCAGACACAGAGTGACGGCCATAAAGCGCCAGCGGGAGAAACAGCAGCGTCTGCTGGAGGACACTCTGAAGAAGGAAGCTGTCATGGAGGAGGAGTCTGACCCCGTCCCCCAACCACCCGACCTGTCCAATCACAGACCAGCAGCTGCCGCCAGCTCGTCTGCTGCTGGGAAGGTGGCCAATCAGGTGTGTCTGAAGTTGTTACCACGGTAACGGGGCAGGAAGGTGACACACAGCGCCTCCTTCTGGTAGAGTTTACTCCTACAGTCACTAATGTGTTTAGTTCTGATCAGTTTAATATGTTTGATTCATTTTAACCCTCATATTTCATAAACTGTATTATTAAGGCTTCATTAACTGTTTATGCATCAGTTATTAATGTTAAAATGTCCTCATGTACTACATTATGTCGTGTTTATTCGTTGTTTGTATTGTGCCAATGATAAATAGGGAGGTTAATAACATATATATATATGTATATGTGTATAAATACACATATACATATATATATATATACATATACATATATATATATGTATATATATGTATATATATTTATACATATATATATATAGTATGTATTGCAGAGTATGCGATGTTGAACGAAGCCAAAGAGATTTATTAAGTTATTTAATTAATCAGATAAAAGGTAGCTGGTTAAAAGTCTCCATGTCAGATTAAAACAAATGAATGAATTAACTATTAAAACTCACAGCAGGACTCTGCAGGACACGCCCCCGCCTGGATACAAGCCCCGCCCTCGGTACCGGTGACATCATCGAGCAGCAGCACAGTGGATTCTGGGATCAGCAGCGTGTCCAGCAGGACGGAAGGAGACGGAGACGAGGAGGACGACAAGACGACCAAACACACCTCGTACTCCTCCGTTGCATGTCAGGATATTATCAGAATCATATTCTATTATCAATACATCATTAATCTATAAATATCTATAATTATTGTCATTTGTATTTGTTATGTTGTTGTTTATATTTTTGGCAGCAGATGGTGAGATGGACGGCTCCGTCAGCTCCTCTGGTGTCCCGGAGAACGCTGAAGTCCCGCCCCCTTCAGTCACTCACCACGCCCCCCTCTACTCGGGCCCCGCCCCCCTCTACTCTGGCCCCGCCCCTGCTCCGCTGGCTCAGGAAACCCCTCAACACCAGGCTCCTCCCCCTGTGACCCGGCCTCCATCCAAAGCTCCACCCCTGCCCATACTGCGTTTCCCCAAGGTGAGCAGGGGGCGGGGCTAACATGTCTGTAAACAAACAAACAAGGGGCGGGGCTACAGTAGATAAAAGGGCGGGGCTATAGTAGATGAAAACAAACAGGTGATCATCAGGACCAGAATCTTTCTGTTTGTGTCTCCTCCAGAGCATCGCTGTGTCCCAAAATGCCGAGCGACAAACATCTGGATCCGTCTCTGGCTTCTCCTCACCTGTTGACAGGTACCACACATTTATCTCTCTATACTTATGAGGACGCTCAACAATATGACTTTAACCTGATGCTAATTCTAAATTAGCTGAATAGCTACTTCCCACAAATGTCCTCACGTTTTAAAAATGTCCTCACGTTTTAAAACTGTCCTCACGTTTTAAAACTGTCCAGACTTTGCTTCACATTTTTAAGGTTTTACCTTCTTGTTGTTGCTTCACTTCCTGGTTTCTCTGGTTGCAGCTGCGCCTCCGATGTGACTTCAGGTTTGAGTGACGGCAACGACGGCCAATCAAACAAGGGCAACCAGGAAGTGACCAGACGAGCGGTTACGAAGCACTTCAGACGGAGAACGAGGGCTCGCCTGAGAATCACAGGGGTGATGTAATCATTAGATTCACATATAATGTATAAATATAAACACACACATATATATACAGACGTAGGCAAAGTTGTTGGTAACGTTCCGTTAAAGAAAGAAAAACCCACAATAGTCACTGAAATAACTTGAAACTGACAAAAGTAATAATAAATAAAAATGTACTGAAAATGAACTAATGAAAATCAGATATTGTTTTTGAATTGTGGTTCAACAGAATCATTTTAAAAAACAAACTAATGAATCTGGCCTAGACAAAAATGATGGTAGCCCTAGAAAAGATGTAAAATAATGTGACCATAGGGACATGTTAAACTAAGGTGTGTCCTGTAATTAGCATCACAGGTATCTTCAAACTTGTAATCAGTCAGTCTGCCTATTTAAAGGGTGAAAAGTAGTCACTGTGCTGTTTGGTGTCATGGTGTGTACCACACTGAACATGGACCACAGAAAGCTAAGGAGAGAGTTGTCTCAGGAGATCAGAAAGAACATTATAGACCTTCATGTTAAAGGTAAAGGCTATAAGACCATCTCCAAGCAGCTTGATGTTCCTGTGACTACAGCTGCACATATTATTCAGAAGTTTAAGGTCCATGGGACTGTAGCCAACCTCCCTGGACGTGGCCGCAAGAGGAAAATTGATGACAAATTGAAGAGACGGATAATACGAATGGTAACCAAAGAGCCCAGAACAACTTCCAAAGAGATTAGAGGTGAACTCCAAGGTCAAGGTACATCAGTGTCAGATCGCACCATCCGTCACTGTTTGAGCCAAAGTGGACTTAATGGAAGACAACCCAGGAGGACACCAAATCATAAAAAAGCGAGACTGGAATTTTCCAAAATGCATATTGACAAGCCACAAAGCTTCTGGGAGAATGTCCTTTGGACAGATGAGACAAAACTGGAGCTTTTTGGCAAGTCACATCAGCTCTATGTTCACAGACGAAGAGATGAAGCATCCAAAGAAAAGAACACTGTACCTAATGTGAAACATGGAGGAGGCTCGGTTATGTTATGGGGCTGCTTTGTTGCATCTGGCACACGGTGTCTTGAATCTGTGCAGGGTGCAATGAAATCTCAAGACTATCAAGGCATTCTGGAGCGAAATGTGCTGCCCAGTGTCAGAAAGCTTGGTCTCAGTCGCAGGTCATGGGTCCTCAAACAGGATATTGACCCAAAACACATCTAAAAACACCCAAGAATGGCAAAGAACAAAACATTGGACTATTCTGAAGTGGCCTTCTATGAGCCCGGATCTAAATCCTATTGAACATCTGTGGAAGGAGCTGAAACATGCAGTCTGGAGAAGGCACCCTTCAAACCTGAGACAGCTGGAGCAGTTTGCTCACGAGGAGTGGGCCAACATACCTGTCGACAGGTGCAGAAGTCTCATTGAGAGTTACAGAAATCACTTGATTGCAGTGATTGCCTCAAAAGGTTGTGCAACAAAATATTAAGTTAAGGTTACCATCATTTTTGTCTAGGCCAGTTTCATTAGTTTGTTTTTTTAAATGATTCTGCTGAACCATAATTCAAAAACAATATCTGATTTTCATTAGTTCATTTTCAGTGAATTTTTATTTATTATTACTTTTGTCAGTTTCAAGTTATTTCAGTGACCATTGTGGGTTTTTCTCTCTTTAACGGAACGTTACCAACAACTTTGCCTACGTCTGTATATATATATATATATATATGTATAACACTGCATGTAACAGTGTGCGTGGTGCGTTCAGGTGTCAGACATGGTGGACCGGGTGGTGGAGTGTCAGCTGCAGACTCACAACAATAAGATGGTGACGTTTAAATTTGACCTGGACGGAGACAATCCAGAGGACATCGCCTCCGTGATGGTGAGCACCAACAGCCAATCAGAGCGCAGCACTGTGTTTATCTATAATAGAGTCATGGTGCTTTCAGTCGTGGTCGTTTTCACCGTGTACACCAGAAGAGTGAACCCCCCTCCCCCCCCCCCCCCCCCATTGTGGCGTGTTTGTTGACGTTGTCAGAAACGGCGGAGGACATGGAAGATAATTTTTCGGTGCTTAATAAGTTAATATATTGTAATTTTAGTCCTATATTGTTTTTTTTGGTAATTGTATAATATGTCTGAGAACAATGTTGATATTGCTGCAGTATGTTACCTGCTTGCTAGCTTGCTAAATGTACATTTTGTCCCGTCTGTGTTCAGATCCACAGAGACTTCATCGTGCCGTTAGAACGAGAAGGGTTCATCCTCCGCATGTATGACATCATCCAGAGGGCGGAGTCCATGATGCATCAACAGCAGCCCGCCGACACCGACAGGTTGTCTCACCTGACTGCCTCCACGCTGCCCGACGCTGCTGTACGTGTGTTTTAAAACATCAGTTCGCCCAGAATCAGAATCTGTAGCAACGGGTCCAGATTTTATCTCCGAAGCGTTCTGGTTTCCGTTCGTAGTCAAAGTCGTATCGACCAATCACATTGGAGCAGGCTTTGGTTGAATGCAGGTCAACAATGTGTGAGGAGAGAATCCAGCGGTTATCGGTGGATGGTTTCACAACTGTCTACTGGTGAAACCATCCGGTCATAGACGTCGTCTCTCAACTCCAGTCTCACGTCTCAGGTTGCTGATCGGACTGTAAACAACGAGCAGCAAACTGAAGACGTAGTCTTGACCTGGATATCCACTAGAAATATAAACCACTGACCTCCGTCGTCAGACCGAGACTGACACCAGAGAATAGGGATGCACCGATACGAGTACTTCTCTGAGCCAAGAGACCCTCGTTAACAGCCAGCTAGAGGGTGTGAGCAACACACGGCAGGCTGGGGAGTCCCGCATACGAGGCGGTGTGCCGCGACCGGCTCTAGGTCGGCGAAGGTGCTTCCCGGGGCCGTGGACAAAGTGCTCGCTGCGTCCTCTCTCCCCACCGGGGAGGGATGGGGCCCCCTGCTCCCGGTGCAACTGTCGACCTGTTGGCCCACGTAAAATGCGCCAGGGGTCTGTGGTGATGTCGGCAACCCACCCGACCCGTCTTGAAACACGGACCAAGGAGTCTAACGCACGCGCGAGTTAGAGGGTGCAAGCAAAATCCCGTGGAGCACTGAAAGTGAGGGTCGGCGCGCGCCGGCTGAGGCGGGATCCCGGCCCCGCGGAGCCGGGCGCACCACTGATCCGTCACGCTGCTGTAAAGTGATATCGGTGCCGTTGTTTCGGAGCCGTTTTGCGAGTATGAGTACATGAGCACAGTATCGGACCTGATACTGGTATCGGTATCGGTGCAGCCCTACCAGAGATCTGTACTTCAGCTTTTCTGACGATAGTTTAGCGGTTTGTTTGACGTAGAAGTTTGGAGACGTGTTTCAACCTCTTCTGTTTCCTGTGTTACCGTCTACGAGGGACACGGGATTGGTTCCCCCCAGAAGGGGGCGTGGCCATGAGACTGAATGACGCGTTGCTGGTCTGATGGATCGTAATCAGAGGAACGCTGGTTCTCCTAAATGTTATTTATTTGTTTTCTAGGGTCTCTCCAGGACTCTGTCCTCGTCTTCACTTCCTGGTAAGAAAAGATTTAGAAAAAGGTTAGAAGGTAAATGTCAGAGTAGACGAGTCTCCGTCACACAGTCCACGTGCACGCACATTTAAAATCTAACTGATGCAAAGTTAATTAGATATAATTCAGTTTCAGTTCAATTTTGATTTCCCATCAGACATTGCAGACGCCGACCCCTCCCCCTTAAAGGGCGGAGACTTCTACATCGACCCTGAGGCCACGCCCTCCGTCAGACCGCTGAGGTCACAGTCTTTCCACGCCTCCTCAGGTACGTGAAAAAACAACTTTTTTGCTAAGCTAGGCTAACAGTTTCCCTCTGCTTCCAGTCTTTATGCTAAGCTAGGCTAAAAGTATCCCCCATGTTTTTTAATTAGTAATTATATTAAACACTTCATGATGTTAATTATTTGTAATTTTTATAACCTCCCCCCAGCTCCCTCCCATCAGCCCCCCCCAGACCCCCTCCATTACTCCCACCCAGAGTCTCCCCTCCGTCCTCCTCCTCAGTATAACCTCCAGTCTCCTCCTTACTCACCCTACACCGCCTCCTTCCCAACCCAGAGCTCCTCCTCCTCTTCCTCAGCTCCTCCTCCTCCTCCTCCTCCTCCTCCTCCTCCTCACTGGCCCCCCCCTGACCAGCCTATCTTCTCTCTGGCCAACGTCCTCTCTCTGGCTATGGGCATGGCCCAGTCCCTCATGCCCCCATCTGGGTCCCCCAACCAGGGCTTTCACCCCCAGCCTCCCCTCTTCCCCTCCCTCCAGGCTCCCCTCTCTCGCCCCATGTCTCCCTCCCTGGGCCACGGCTACTTCTCCTCCCAGCTGTCCTACAGCCCCCCCACCCTCAGCAAACAGGGGGCGCCGCCTGGCTGGACTCCCGACACCCCCCAAGGACAGGTGAGCTACCATTAATACATGAAACCTGTGACTTACCTGAGTACTGATGGTGGGTTCAGGGACTCCTCAGGAACATTCACAGTCTTTAACTGCACTACAGGAACCAGATAAAGGTCCGGTCTCTGTAGTCTGGTAGAGGATTCACTCACTCATTCATTCATTCATTCATTCAGTAATTCATTCATTCATTCATTCACTCATTCTTTCATTAATTCATTCATTCATTCATTCATTTCAGCCCTTCAGTCCTGTTCAGCTGAAGGTCGGCTCATCTCCACCCCATAATCGTAAGTACCTGCTGACATCACAAAGTGACATCACACCAGACTGATGACTCGCTGATCATTTCTCTGGTTCACAGGTTCAGAGGCCATCTCTGCTCCCGGTCTGACCAGAGCTCCCAGTCTGACCAGTCCTCCCAGTATGATCAGAGCTCCCAGTCTGACCAGTCCTCCCAGTCTTGTCCAGGTGTCCTCCCCCGTCTCACTGTCCCCCATACAGGAGGGTAAGACACACCTGTCAGTTATAGATATAGGACATTTTACAGTGTTTATATCACCTTGTCAGCGCTCTCTGGTGGCCAGTCTCTGAGTGGGTTTCCAGACACCTGTTTTTATGCACATTTTCAATTTGAGCATAAAAGAAAAACCTGAGTGGAAACACCAGCACCGCTTGGCTGAGGTGGAAAAGTTGGTTTATCAATAATAAAATATAAAATATGGATGGAAACGCACATTAATTTCCATTTTCTTTTGCAGATTTTCTCAAAATTCAGTTAAGATTTGCGCTACGTTTGGATAGAAACCGAGCGACTGTCACCTCAAACATATATTTGAATCCATAGAGAGACCTGGTTCTGTTATAAATAAGATCATATCATCTGCATAGAGAGACCTGATTCTTTTATAAATAAGATCATATCATCTGCATAGAGAGACCTGATTCTGTTATAAATAAGATCATATCATCTGCATAGAGAGATCTCTGGTTCTGTTATAAATAAGATCATATCATCTGCATAGAGAGATCTTTGGTTCTGTTATAAATAAGATCATGTCATCTGCATAGAGAGATCTCTGGTTCTGTTATAAATAAGATCATATCATCTGCATAGAGAGATCTCTGGTTCTGTTATAAATAAGATCACATCATCTGCATAGAGAGATCTTTGGTTCTGTTATAAATAAGATCACATCATCTGCATAGAGAGATCTCTGGTTCTGTTATAAATTAGATCATATCATCTGCATAGAGATATCTCTGGTTCTGTTATAAATAAGATCACATCATCTGCATAGAGAGCTCTCTGGTTCTGTTATAAATTAGATCATATCATCTGCATATAGAGATATTTAAGCCTCTGGTATTGAATCAAATATTTATGTCTTTTCTTCTACCCCCCCCCCCCCCCCAGGACAAACACACTGACCTTCTTCTTCTCTTTCAGTGAAGAAACCTTCAGTCTTCAGCGTTGGTCGTTTCCAGGTGACGCCCTCTAAAGACATTCCCGCCGTCCGTCTCCAGGAGCCCCGCCCCCTCGACCAGGCCATGCCCACCGCTCACTCCCCGCCTCCCTCACGGGCGAACCAATCAGAGAGCTCAGAGAGCAGCACGGTGGAGCAGAGCGAGTCAGAGAGCAGCATTGGCACGCTGGTCACGGTCGGAAGAGCGGAAGAGGAGGAGGAGGAGAAAAAGAAGGGGAGCAGGGGTCCGAGACTGAGCGTCAGCCTGTGGGAGGGGTCGGCTGCCGGCTTCAGCCAATCGTGGAGCCGCGCGGCGCCTTACTTAAGCTCTGATGAATCAGAGAGCGAGAATGAGGAGATGTGGGTGGAGCTGCAGGAGCTCCGTGAAAGGTGATTGGTTAAAGCAGTAACATGTAACTGAAAGATTAACACAGTAAATAAAATACACATGAAATCCCTCAGACACCATGTGGAGGTGCAGAACCTGCAGGCCAATCAGAAGCAAGAGATTGAGGAGCTGTACCTGAAGATGGGGAAAGTCCCGCCCCCCGGTATCGTCTCTCCGGCTGCCATGTTGAACTACCGCCAGCGCCGCCTCTCCAAGACCGGGAACTACCCTCCTCCTCCTCCTCGTAAAAACAGCCTGCAGCGACTGGACGTGCTGCCCCATGCAGGTGGGGAGGAACCACCGCAGCCCGCAGAGTCGTAACAATAAAGTTTATTCAAATGATATGAAATAACAATAATATGTGTTTGTGGTTCAGGAATCATGAGGAAGAGCTCAGTCAGCGGCAGCAGCAGTGGATCTCAGGATAGAGCAGGGAGAGGCGTGACCTTTGCCCCCCAACACAGCCGTATGGTGAGCTCATCGTGACATCTTTACATTTTACTTTCATTATTTCAACGAAGTATTCCAGCCTGTCGGAAGGGGACGGAGGGGAATGGAAAAAGAAAACTTCACAGTTATCTTGAATACGTTTTCTGTTTTTCTTTTCAATTAAATATTTCAAATTCAGCTCTTAAAGCTTCAAAACAGCCGCTGGGTTAAAGAGGCGCTAACTGGGTAGGGATGGCCGTTAATATGGCGGACCCTCCACACTGACATGGGCAGGAAGGGGGTGCCGCGGGCCTAAACCCAAACTCACCTGGAGCCTGTTAGCTTCAGCTGATCTGAGATTAACCTTTGACCTTTGCCTTCCAGTGAGAGAGGAGCTGAAGACGATGACAACTGACAATGAAGAGGACATCACTTTGTGATCAAACCTGGCACATTATAATATTTACAGTATTTAGTTTGATTCCTGTTTGTTGTTTTTTTCCGTTTTATACTTTGAATTGAGACTCAAATAACATTTTAAAGACATTTCAGCACTTTAGGAAGGAAATGTGGAGCCTGAATGAGTCTCATGTAAGAACGGCTTCTTTAAAGACGACGAAGGAAACAAAAATCACACAAGGTTTGAAGTTGAACCCCAAAACTACCTGAATGTGAAAACCTTCATCGTTCTGTGAAGATGCCGTGCTCATGGCTGTCTCGCCATGAACACGCTACTGCTGACTTTACAGGATTTATTCGTGTTGAACGTTAACGTCTACGCCTGCTGCTTGTTTACTCACAATTATTGATATGACAGAGAAATATTTAAGATGTGAAAACAAATTCTGATCTGTTTATGGATGAAGTCCAGAGGAGACACAGGTCAAGATTTTAGACTTTTCAAATAGATGAAAAATCTTCGAAGAATGATGAAATAGTTCCCAGTGATTATCGAATAATATTACACGGCTCTGTTGAATACTCCATTCTGATTGGTCAATCACGGTGTTCTATGGTCTGTTATTTCTTTATATCAGAGCGTTGCTACGTATAACAGGCCGTTGCTACGTATAACAGACCGTTGCTACGTATAACAGACTGTCGTTATGTATAACAGACCGTTGCTATGTATAACAGACGTTGCTATGTATAATAAACCGTCGCTACGTATAACAGACCGTTGCTACGTATAACAGACCGTTGCTATGTATACCAGACCGGTGCTATGTATAACAGACCATCGCTATGTATAACAGACCTTTGCTATGTATAACAGACCTTTGCTATGTATAACAGACCTTTGCTATGTATAGCAGACCGTTGCTATGTATAACAGACCGTTGCTATGGACACAGCTCTGATGTCAGACTCTGGAGGACCGTTTTTGAGTCATATTATTGATGTCTTCAGTAAGCAGTTGTTTAATAATCAGGATAACGTACAGCTATCGAGTCTCCTTATATCGATAACACATTTATGATCAGTACATAAAGATCTAATAATGTTTATACCAGACTATAATGTCGTTAGATTGAATATAACAACACTTTAACTGTTTATTAATGTTCAATATTTGTTATAACTTCTGCTATGAAGACATATTTTATATTATTACAGCTGTGTTTCATTATATGATCATTCATGATCTGTTTTCTGTCCACAGGAGCAGCTAGAGGTGTTCACATTATAGAGTGTTATTAACTGTTTATTACATGATAACTACTGTACAGTCTGTGATATATCTGTTATAGAATAATTATAATAGCAGAACGGTGTGTAGTGATGTGTGCTCGTCTGTCTCCTGATGAGGAACTTTAGGTGAAACATAAAGAGGACTTCATTCATTTACCTTTTTAAAGTTTGAATTGTTCACAAATCTGAATCCTGATATTTGGAAGCTCTTCGTGTTTAATAAAGTAATAAAGTAACCTTAAAATAACAGAATGATTATTAATACGGTGACTGGATATTAATAGTTTCTCATCCATCATCAACACGTCAGCGTTCTGCTTTGGACTTTTCATTTGAACTTTCAATCTCAGACGTAATTTTGCATTTTCAAATCTGAAAATCTGGAAAAGAAACTGAAACCTGGAACTGTCTCTCACACACACACACACACACACACACACACAGAGACACACACACACACAGTGTTACATGACCCTGTGTGTGTGTGTGTGTGTGTGTGTTGTGAGGTTGATGAACTTTACAGTAAATCCTGCATTTACTCACAAACACATACTTGTTTTTATCACACGGACTCTCTGCAGTTTGACCTCTGACCCTCGTCTTAAATAAACAAAACCGGGTGTTCTGCTTTCATGGTCGACCTCATAAGGACTTCCTGTTTGTCCCCACAACACGACTAACACACACACACACACACTGAGAGTGATCGGAGGGTTGGTGGGACAACGTCAGCAGAAGTCTGTTGTTCTTTCAGCAGCAGGATGCAGGTTGAGACGGTCCCGAGGGTTCTGCTGGTCCTGGTTCTGGTCCTGGTCTCTGTGCAGCGTTCAGGTCAGTCTGGTTGTTTGTCTGTTGAACAGATTTCAGACGAGGTTTTATTAACAATGTGATTATTTTACATTTATTCTCATTAGAACGAAGCAGAGGAGCTCATTACATATAAAAACATGATCATCTGATACACACATACATATATATATATATATGTATATATATATATGTATGTGTGTATATATATTAGTGCAGAAATTAAAATATAACAGATTACTATAAATGGTATTTATATTTGTGGAGTGCAGTAGTTACTAAACTGTAATATATATATATATGTATATGAGAAGTAATAAATACACAGAGATGTAGTAAAACAGTAACTATAATACTGGAAGAAGTACTCCGATATTTTACTTCAGTAGAAGTACTAATACCACAGATATATATAATATACAGATATATAAATACTCTGTTACAAGTAAAAGTCCTGCATTCAAAATCTACTTTAAGTAACAACAGTAAAAGTACTATAATCTATATTATATTACTATATTCTAATGATTTATTATTATATACTGCTGCTAGTTTAATCTATAATAATACATGATTTATTATTATATACTGCTGCTAGTTTAATCTATAATAATATATCATTTATTATTATATACTGTTGCTAGTTTAATCTATAATAATACATGATTTATTATTATATACTACCGCTAGTTTAATCTATAATAATACATCATTTATTATTATATACTGCTGCTAGTTTAATCTATAATAATATATCATTTATTATTATATACTGTTGCTAGTTTAATCTATAATAATACATGATTTATTATTATATACTACCGCTAGTTTAATCTATAATAATACATCATTTATTATTATATACTGCTGCTAGTTTAATCTATAATAATATATCATTTATTATTATATACTGTTGCTAGTTTAATCTATAATAATACATGATTTATTATTATATACTACCGCTAGTTTAATCTATAATAATACATCATTTATTATTATATACTGCTGCTAGTTTAATCTATAATAATATATCATTTATTATTATATACTGTTGCTAGTTTAATCTATAATAATACATGATTTATTATTATATACTACCGCTAGTTTAATCTATAATAATACATCATTTATTATTATATACTGCTGCTAGTTTAATCTATAATAATATATCATTTATTAGTTGATTATATTTAGTTTTAATAATCTGAATCTAAAGTAATTAAAGCAGTCAGGTGTAGTAGAGGAGAAGTAGAAAGTAGCAGGAGATATAAATACTCCAGTAGAGTAGAAGTACCTCAGATGATGTAGTAATAGAGTAAATGTACTGAGTTGGTCTCCAGCAGATGAAACAATGATGATCAGGTGTGAAACGTTTCCTCCTGCAGGTCAGAGCAACAAACAACAAGTCATTGATTATAAGATCAGAAACACTAAACTGCATATTAATATTAATATTTATGAGTTGGTCCTGACTGAACGTGAGACGTCGTGTCTCACTGAGACACTCGTTCTGTCGTGAGGATTAGTCTGTCGGTCACACGGACGCTCTGAGTCAGAGACGTACATCACGCTCAGTCCGTTTCATTCAAAATGACCAGAAGACATAAATGTATTATTATATATACTCATATTAATAATAATAATAATAATAATAATAATAATAATGATAATAATAATAATGATAATAATAATAATAAGAAACAGCAGTGAAAGTCTCAATGAAGAAGAAAATGAAACTCACAGCTTTTTGGAAATTTGCCTCAAAATTGTGAAACTTTAGAAAAACTTTCCCCTCTGTCGAAATCCTGGAAATCACACAAACACAAACACACACAAACACACACACACACATACGCATGCACACACACACATGCATGCACGCACGCACACACACAGACTCCCTCACACACACACACGCACGCACGCACGCACACACACACACACACACACACACACTCTCTCTCACACGCACACACACACCCTGTGGAAGTGAAACTGCATTAATCATCATTATTCATATTGTGTTAACGTGATAATATTCCATCTCTCAGAGGTCGTAGTGGTGTCAAAATGTCAAAAAAAAAGTGTCAGAATTTTTTTTTTTAATTTCCCCAGAAGAAAGAGTTTGAAAAATGTTCAAAATAAGTCGGAAAAAAGTCAGAAAAAAAGTCAGAAAGATTTTGGAAAAAAAGTCCCAAAAATGTCGGGAAAATGTCTGAAAAATATTTTTAAAAAATGTCCGACAAAATGTCCGAAAGTCAGAAACATGGCGGGAATAATCCCCAAATGTAAAAAAAAAAAAGTCTGAAAAATGTCCAAAAAAAATCTGAAAAATGGCGGAAAAAAAGACAGAAAAAAGTAAATAAAATGTCCTATAAAAGTCAGAAAAATGTCGGAAAAAAAGTCTAAAAAGAATTTAGAAAAATGTCTGAAAAATGTAAAAAAAAAGTCGGAAAGATTTTGAAAGAAGAGTCAAAAAAATAAAAAATCTGTGATTAATTTGTGATTAATAACGATGAACTATTTGAATCAATTGACAGCCCTAATATACACACATAGTGTGTGTCTCATACGTGTGTGTGTGTGTGTGTGTGTGTGTGCAGAATGTGTGCGTTGTTTTGCACGTTTCAACCTGATCCGGGGTCAGTGTGATGAAGAGCTCGGTGAGGTGGATGAAGACGACTGCTGCCAGAACCCTCAGTACGGTTACCAGGCAACAGACGGAGTGTGTCGGTCATGTGGGTCAGTGCACACACGCACACGCACACGCACACACACACGATAACAGACTCCCAGGTGTCCTCTAGAGACGATAACAGACTCCCAGGTGTCCTCTAGAGACGATAACAGACTCTCAAGTGTCCTCTAGAGACGATAACAGACTCCCAGGTGTCCTCAAGAGACGATAACAGACTCCCAGGTGTCCTAGTAGAGACGATAACAGACTCCCAGGTGTCCTCAAGAGACGATAACAGACTCCCAGGTGTCCTCGTAGAGACGATAACCAGTGTGTGTTGGTGTGATTTCAGTCCTCCAGTCTGGTCTCCGTGGTCTCCGTGGTCACGATGTAACGTCCTGTGTGGGGACGGAGTGACGCAGAGAAGTAGGACGTGTTTCGGCATCGGCGAATCAGAATGTGAGAACTCTGCGAACAAACTGGAGACAAAACCCTGCAACGGCACCTGCTGCGACGGTACGCGCACGCACGCACACACACACACACACACACACACACATTCATCACATGCATGTTGAGTTTGAATGTGGTTTCTGTGTGTGTGTGTGTGTGCAGGTGAGGGGTGGGGCTTGTGGCTCACCTGGTCGTCCTGCTCGGTGACCTGTGGAGAAGGCGGAGTCAGGAGGAGACAGAGAGTCTGCTCCGATCGTCCTGAGTGTCGCTTGGCCTGCAGCGGTCCTTTAGAGGAGACAGAGACGTGTCCAACACACAACACCTGTCCAGGTAACCTGTCTCTCCGTCTGTCCTCCTGACTGTCTCTCTGAGTGTCTCTCTGTCTGTTTGACTGTCTGTGTCTCTGTCCGTCCCTCAGTTCATGGCGGTTGGTCTCGTTGGTCCGGTTGGTCTGAGTGTTCTGGTTCGTGTATCAACGTCCAGAGTGGTGATGTCATCGTCCCTTCCAGAGTGAGGTATCGTTCTTGCTCTAGCCCCGCCCCTTCCAATGACACGGTGCCACCTGGCAACGGTTGCCCTGGAGACGAACATCAGACACAGGACTGCAGCGAGCTCCCCAACTGTCCAGGTGAGAGGAACTGATCAGGTGAAACAGGTAAAGTCTTTACATGGAAAACCTGGACGTTGTGTTCTGATTGGCTGTCGTCTCTGCAGTGCACGGCGGATGGGGAGCGTGGTCTCAGCCCGGGCCATGCTCCGCCTCCTGTGGGGAGGGGCTTCAGCTGTCAACTAGGACCTGTGATCGTCCCGCCCCTAAATATGGTGGTCGATTCTGTGACGGACCAAGCGCTCGGAGCAGCGTCTGTCAGAGTCCCTGTCCTGGTAACACGCACTCGCTCGCACGCACGCACGCACGCACGCACGCACGCACGCACGCACCCACGTACGCACGTCAAACATCCAAACGCCGTCCTGTCTGGGTTCATAACATCACCCGGCGTTGTTTCACTTGATCTAGCATTTCACACGTCTGGTGAATTAATCAAGATAAGATCAGATGAACCTTTATTAATCCCTGGAGAGGTAAAGGTATACAAACATTATAAAAACAATAATAGATATAACAGATACAGAGTGAATGGGTGAACATAGTGTGTTCAGTCTATAAAGTGTTATACAGTGTAAAGTGCGCCAGTGGTTAGAGTCCCAGATGGTTGCAGATAGTGCATGTTAACAGTTCTTAAAGTCCTCTTAGTTGTCATATGGGGGTCAGCCTTGGTTGTGGAGCCTGATGGCTACCAGCATGAAGGACTGACCAGGATGAAGGACTGACCACCATGAAGGACTGACCAGGATGAAGGACTGACCAGGATGAAGGACTGACAAGGATGAAGGACTGACAAGGATGAAGGACTGACCAGCATGAAGGACTGACCAGGATGAAGGACTGACCACCATGAAGGACTGACCAGGATGAAGGACTGACCAGGATGAAGGACTGACAAGGATGAAGGACTGACAAGGATGAAGGACTGACAAGGATGAAGGACTGACCAGGATGAAGGACTGACCAGGATGAAGGACTGACCAGCATGAAGGACTGACCAGGCGCTTTGTGTTGTGCCGAGGGGGTGGCTGAAGGAGCTCCTCATCTTAACTAGCTCATCGTGGAGGGGGTGGGAGGGGTTCTCCAGGATGGCGTCCAGCTTCCTCCTCATCCTCCCCTCTGCCACCACCTCCAGATCATCCAGTTGGATCCAACCACAGAGCTAGCCTTCCTCACCAGCCTGTTCAGTCTGTTGAAGGGGGGAGGAGGTGTGGATGTTCCTGGGTCCCCTCAACACTAGGGCTCTTCTGTTCGTAGCCAGTTATCTACCTGAACCCCCCCCCCACACTTCCCCTGGAGCTGTCGGCCTGTAATCTCCCCTCCAGTCTGTCTTTGTAGCTGCCCTCAGCTCCTTCTTCAGCTCCTTCTTCAACCTTGGCCCCTTTAATGTCCCCGGCCATGAAAACCCTCTTCTTCCTGTTCAACAAGGCTTTAATGTTGTTTTTATGTTTTAATCTGGTTTACTACTGCAGTATGAACCCAAGATAAACAGATTTAATATCAATAAACAGATTTAATATCAATAAACAGATCAAAATGATGCTGAAATAACTAGATAATGATGCTGATTTGAAAAAAGTCTGAATGCATGCTTCGTCAGGTCTGTTACCATGACGACAAGCAGACAACTTTTAAAATGCTTGTTTTCTGAATGGAGTCTGGATGGATCAGAGCCAGGCTACGCAGCAGCAACAACAGTAGTTACGAATACCCAGCATCCCCCCCTAAGTCTCTCTGTCTGTCTCTCTGTCTCTGTCTCTCTGTGTCTCTGACAGTCAACGGGCTCTGGTCCGGTTGGTCCAGTTGGGGTGAGTGTCCTACTTCCTGTATCCCACAAGGCCGAGGCCCCATCAGGACTCGCCACCGCTCCTGTTCTAACCCTGCCCCTTCATCCAGCCCGCCCGGCAACGGTTGCCATGGAGACGACAGCGAGACAGACAACTGCAACCACCTGCCTCACTGCCCAGGTACACCTGTCTGTCTGCAACGGACTCAGGTGTCCTAGTAGAGACGATAACAGACTCTCAGGTGTCCTCGTAGAGACGATAACAGACTCTCAGGTGTCCTCTAGAGACGATAACAGACTCTCAGGTGTCCTCTAGAGACGATAACAGACTCTCAGGTGTCCTCGTAGAGACGATAACAGACTCTCAGGTGTCCTCTAGAGACGATAACAGACTCTCAGGTGTCCTCTAGAGACGATAACAGACTCTCAGGTGTCCTCTAGAGACGATAACAGACTCTCAGGTGTCCTCTAGAGACGATAACAGACTCCCAGGTGTCCTCTAGAGACGATAACAGACTCTCAAGTGTCCTCGTAGAGACGATAACAGACTTCCAGGTGTCCTCTAGAGACGATAACAGACTCTCAGGTGTCCTCTAGAGACGATAACAGACTCTCAGGTGTCCTCTAGAGACGATAACAGACTCCCAGGTGTCCTCTAGAGACGATAACAGACTCTCAAGTGTCCTCGTAGAGACGATAACAGACTTCCAGGTGTCCTCGTAGAGACGATAACAGACTCCCAGGTGTCCTCTAGAGACGATAACAGACTTCCAGGTGTCCTCGTAGAGACGATAACAGACTCCCAGGTGTCCTCTAGAGACGATAACAGACTTCCAGGTGTCCTCGTAGAGACGATAACAGACTCCCAGGTGTCCTCTAGAGACGATAACAGACTTCCAGGTGTCCTCGTAGAGACGATAACAGACTCCCAGGTGTCCTCTAGAGACGATAACAGACTTCCAGGTGTCCTCGTAGAGACGATAACAGACTCCCAGGTGTCCTCTAGAGACGATAACTCTCTGTCTTTCTGTCCATCTCTGGACCAGTGGACGGAGGTTGGGGGTCTTGGTCTCCCTTCTCTTCCTGTTCTGTTACCTGTGGGGTGGGGCTTCAGGTGTCACTCAGGAGATGTGACAGCCCCGCCCCCAAACACGGCGGCCGGCCATGTCCAGGAGAGGGACGTCGAGCCAGCGTCTGTAAGACCAACGTCCATTGTCCAGGTACACACGAGACGTTTGTCCCCAGCGGCCGACCGGTCGGGTCGTAACACGTGAATCAGTTCACTTCGTACGAGTGTAACTTCTGTGTGTTTGCAGTGGACGGGTCGTGGTCGGAGTGGTCGCCGTGGAAACCATGTAAATACCCGTTCGGTGGGCGGGAGATCCGCTGCAAGCAGCTGGGAGGCAGTCAGACTCGAGAGCGCGAGTGTCTTTATCGAGCTCACAACGGGTCCATCTGCAGCGGGGACACCCTGACGGAGAGACGGGTCTGCTATGATGTCAGCGGCTGTTACAGTGGGTGATGCACGCACGCACGCACGCAGTTAAACTGACAACATTTTCAATGCTAACAGGACACTTGGTGTCTTCAAATGGGACCGTGTTTACGAGATGGGAAGTCGTGTACATGATATGTTGCCGTTCAAGTGGTCAAGTCGTGAAAACACCACTGCTAAGCAACAGCAATATTAACGTTACTGTCGGCGTCTAGAAGCTACAGAAGTAGGGTTAAAAATGTTCTTAACCGATAACCGACCCTCGTTAACCGATTATTAACCGTTAACAAACAAGATTAGTGCCTCACATGCAGCGGTGCTCCAGCTGCAGGAGCGTTAACTCAGCAGCTACGATGCTGCGTGTAGTGTCGCGGACATACAGCCACTTTCCCAGTAAAAGTCTCCACCACATGAGCCGGAGAGATCGGAGCCGACTTCCTGTATCCTGGTATTCCGACTCTGCCTCTTAAGGTGGACTGTTAAGGTGGACCAGCTTTTCTCCTTCAAGAGACGAGCCGCTCAGCTTTTGAGTTCATTATTAACATTTCTTTTAACCGTTTTAACCGATAGCGTTAATCAGTTAAAATGCTTAATGTCGGTTAACGGTTAACGGTTAAACGGTAACATAACAAACTCCCAGGTGTCCTCGTAGAGACGATAAGAATTAACAGGATAAACTGTGTGTGTGTGTGTGTGTGTGTGTGTGTGTGTGTGCGTTACAGTGAAGGGCAGCTGGGATGGATGGGAGTCGTGGAGTTTGTGTAATCCGTCCTGTGGAGGGAAACCCAGACGCTTCAGGAAGAGACGCTGTAAACCTGATTACAGCGTCTACAAGTGAGTTTACTAAATATGAAATATGAAATGTGATTAAATACAGCAGAGCTGTCTGTAACTGGACCAGAGAACTCTGACTAAAGCAGAAGTGTCGGTAACCGTTGATGAAAGCAGAATCAGACGGAGTGATATTATACTCAAACGTGTGTGTGTGTGTGTGTGTGTGTGCGTGTTTTCAGTCCTACCATTGGTCGTATGAAGGAGCCAGCGATGTTCTTTGGGAATCCAAATGCTGACTGCGGCGTGGCGCCCGACGGCAGGCAGAAGATTGAGATTCAGCCCTGTGTCAACGTTCCCGCCTGCACCTGAAAACCTGCTCAATAATGACTTTACATATCCCTCACCGATGAGTTTAACAACACCAACATATCATTCACCGATGAGTTTAACAACACCAACATATCATTCACCGATGACTTTAACAACACCAACATATCCCTCACCAATGAGTTTAACAACACCAACATATCCCTCACCAATGAGTTTAACAACACCAACATATCATTCACCGATGACTTTAACAACACCAACATATCCCTCACCGATGACTTTAACAACTCCAACATATCCCTCACCGATGAGTTTAACAACACCAACATATCCCTCACCAATGAGTTTAACAACACCAACATATCCCTCACCGATGACTTTAACAACACCAACATATCCCTCACCAATGAGTTTAACAACACCAACATATCCCTCACCAATGAGTTTAACAACACCAACATATCCCTCACCGATGACTTTAACAACACCAACATATCCCTCACGATGACTTTAACAACACCAACATATCCCTCACCGATGACTTTAACAACACCAACATATCCCTCACCAATGAGTTTAACAACAACAACATATCCCGCTCACCGATGACTTTAACAACACCAACATATCCCTCACCGATGAGTTTAACAACACCAACATATCCCTCACCGATGACTTTAACAACACCAACATATCCCTCACCGATGACTTTAACAACACCAATATATCCCGCTCATCAATGAGTTTATCAACACCAACATATCCCTCACCGATGACTTTAACAACACCAACATATCCCGCTCACCGATGACTTTAACAACACCAACATATCCCTCACCGATGACTTTAACAACACCAACATATCCCGCTCACCGATGACTTTAACAACACCAACATATCCCTCACCGATGACTTTAACAACACCAACATATCCCGCTCACCGATGACTTTAACAACACCAACATATCCCTCACCAATGAGTTTAACAACACCAACATATCTTGCTCACCAATGAGTTTAACGACACCAACATATCCCTCACCGATGACTTTAACAACACCAACATATCCCGCTCATCAATGAGTTTATCAACACCAACATATCCCTCACCGATGACTTTAACAACACCAACATATCCCTCACCAATGAGTTTAACAACAACAACATATCCCGCTCACTGATGACTTTAACAACACCAACATATCCCTCACCGATGACTTTAACAACACCAACATATCCCGCTCACCAATGAGTTTAACAACACCAACATATCCCGCTCACCGATGACTTTAACAACACCAACATATCCCTCACCAATGAGTTTAACAACAACAACAACATATCCCGCTCACCGATGACTTTAACAACACCAACATATCGCTCACCGATGTGTTTAACAACACCAACATATCCCTCACCGATGAGTTTAACAACACCAACATATCTTGCTCACCAATGAGTTTAACGACACCAACATATCCCTCACCGATGACTTTAACAACACCAACATATCCCTCACCGATGACTTTAACAACACCAACATATCCCTCACCAATGAGTTTAACAACAACAACAACATATCCCGCTCACCGATGACTTTAACAACACCAACATATCCCTCACCGATGTGTTTAACAACACCAACATATCCCTCACCGATGAGTTTAACAACACCAACATATCTTGCTCACCAATGAGTTTAACGACACCAACATATCCCTCACCGATGACTTTAACAACACCAACATATCCCTCACCGATGAGTTTAACAACACCAACATATCCCTCACTGATGACTTTAACAACACCAACATATCCCTCACCAATGAGTTTAACAACAACAACAACATATCCCGCTCACCGATGACTTTAACAACACCAACATATCCCTCACCGATGTGTTTAACAACACCAACATATCCCTCACCGATGAGTTTAACAACACCAACATATCCCTCACCGATGACTTTAACAACACCAACATATCCCGCTCATCAATGAGTTTATCAACACCAACATATCCCTCACCGATGACTTTAACAACACCAACATATCCCTCACCGATGAGTTTAACAACACCAACATATCCCTCACCAATGAGTTTAACAACACCAACATATCCCGCTCACCGATGACTTTAACAACACCAACATATCCCTCACCAATGAGTTTAACAACAACAACAACATATCCCGCTCACCGATGACTTTAACAACACCAACATATCCCTCACCGATGTGTTTAACAACACCAACATATCCCTCACCGATGAGTTTAACAACACCAACATATCTTGCTCACCAATGAGTTTAACGACACCAACATATCCCTCACCGATGACTTTAACAACACCAACATATCCCGCTCATCAATGAGTTTATCAACACCAACATATCCCTCACCGATGACTTTAACAACACCAACATATCCCTCACCGATGAGTTTAACAACACCAACATATCCCTCACCAATGAGTTTAACAACACCAACATATCCCGCTCACCGATGACTTTAACAACACCAACATATCCCTCACCAATGAGTTTAACAACACCAACATATCCCGCTCACCGATGACTTTAACAACACCAAAATATCCCTCACCGATGACTTTAACAACACCAACATATCCCTCACCGATGACTTTAACAACACCAACATATCGTATCCCGGCGGCTGAGTAGAGTAACGGGGGTTAATTCTGGAGAAAGAACCGTTATCGACTCCGGCCAAAGCAGGAAAAGTTAACACCGTGGTTGGTCGGTTCTCGGCTACTGTAGAAACAAGGTGGCCGGCTCCGTGAAGAGGACCCGCTCCCTATGTAGATATAAACGGCTCATTCTAAGGTAAAGAAAACAACAATTCGTATTTTCAGGTGATTCTAGATCTCCATAATTGTTACACACTGGTCCTTTAAACAAGGCTCCTTTAGTGTTTCTTTCTCATTTGATCACTGTGCCACACTTTGCACAATATTATTTGTTATTTGTAATAAATGTATGTTCTTCAACCATGTGGTTGCCTGGGGCATCATATCTTTTTGTTTGTGTCATACATTTGGACATCTTACACATGAAGACAGGTGAGATTCAGCTCTTTCTAAAGAGAACGTAACAGTAATATATGCATCAAACTTTAACCAGATCAAGCAAAAGGCCCTTAAAGATAGTGTAGCCACTAATGGGTTACAATACAAATGATTAAAGCTTATAAACTAAGACTATAACATAAAACAATGTAAAAATCAAGGATTAATAACTATCATAACTATCATACCATAAATACCAGTAACTGTTGCTGATGCATGTGTTTAGCTGCTGATTCACTTATTTGTATGTCAGAATAATAATAATAACTCTTCTTATGGCACCTTTCAATAACAGGTAACAAAGTGCTCCACAAAATATAGCTGATGACAGATGTAAATAAATAATTGAGATTAAAATAAGAAGCGGATACAATCCCCAAATGTTTTTAGGGGAGATTTAAATGAAGATAAAGAAAACAACTTTATAACTTTAATAACTGCAGCCACTGAGACTGGATATGACCTGGATCTAAAAATTAATGTTGCACAACCTCAGAAGGTTCCCGTAAATGAAGGTTGTGAAAGTGTTGCCGGTAAGAGTGAAACACTGCGGGGACGTTGGCTTTTTCAACAAACCAAAGTACCACTTTAAGTGCCAAAATCAATAACTGTTCACATGTTGTGTCTTTATTAACCAGCAGCCTGAAACAGAGAGTTTATTTCAGCTTCTGATTCCTGCAGCAACTACTGAAAACAGGTACTTCTTCTACATCGTAATATTAATAACGATAACGATATTAATAATAATCATACATTAAACAAATGTTACTCTATGTATAGCTTTTATTCTCTACATCACTATACTCTAGATAATGCTGGTTCAATATAAAGGTAATATCTGTAATAATGATGAAACTTAATGTGTGTCACGTCATACAAAAAGATGCAATACATTGTTCTGAACAAGATATAGGATTATAATATTTACAATATGGAAATAGAAATATAATTTCTATGTTTCTACATAGATATTAAATGTATATAAGTAAATTAAAGTGCAGATATTTCTTTAGGTACCTTTTTTTACTATTTACTTGGCATTTAAAATGTAATGATGACATTTTTAACTTTAACATAGAAATGGACAAAATGTTAATGAATTATTTTTAATATTGTATTGTAATAATGTTAAGTAATTTGTCAAGGGGTAGAAGAAATAAGAACATACAAATAAACCAAATGTATTAGAATGTTTGTTTGCTCTCAATAACCAGCTTCATTTAGAGATCCTATGGGATGATTATATTCATGTTTTGTAAGTGATGTAAGTATAGAGTTACCATGGTGATGCTAGCCCGAATATCTTCACGTTTTAGTTAAACCGAACAGTGAAATGTCAAGATGCATTAACTATTATTATTATTAGTATTGGGGTCAAATTAATGTTATTTGATGCTTTATAAACCACTTATTAATCATTAACAAATTATTATAAGCATTAGCTGCCACTTTGATAGACATCCAAATAATGTTTATCGATGCTTTACAAAGTATTTATTAACCATTTAACAAAGTGTTAACTATCTAAATAATGTTTATCGATGCTTTACAAAGTATTTATTAACCATTTAACAAAGTGTTAACTATCTAAATAATGTTTATCGATGCTTTACAAAGTATTTATTAACCATTTAACAAAGTGTTAACTATCTAAATAATGTTTATCGATGCTTTACAAAGTATTTATTAACCATTTAACAAAGTGTTAACTATCTAAATAATGTTTATCGATGCTTTACAAAGTATTTATTAACCATTTAACAAAGTGTTAACTATCTAAATAATGTTTATAGATGCTTTACAAAGTATTTATTAACCATTTAACAAAGTGTTAACTATCTAAATAATGTTTATCGATGCTTTACAAAGTATTTATTAACCATTTAACAAAGTGTTAACTATCTAAATAATGTTTATAGATGCTTTACAAAGTATTTATTAACCATTTAACAAAGTGTTAACTATCCAAATAATGTTTATCGATGCTTTACAAAGTATTTATTAACCATTTAACAAAGTGTTAACTATCCAAATAATGTTTATAGATGCTCTACAAAGTATTTATTAACCATTTAACAAAGTGTTAACTATCTAAATAATGTTTATAGATGCTCTACAAAGTATTTATTAACCATTTAACAAAGTGTTAACTATCTAAATAATGTTTATCGATGCTTTACAAAGTATTTATTAACAACATTTAAAACATGATTTCATGGCCTCACTTTTGTGTCTGGGTTTCAGTCATGGAGTTCCCTCGGCTGTCTGGCTCGATGCTGTTGGCTTCAGTGATCCTTCTTCTCTACTGGACGACTTCTTCAGCTCGGTCACATGACCCCACCTCCTCTGACCTCTCACCCCCCTACAGGGTGAAGAGAGACCTGGATTTTGAGACCAGAGAGAAAGTGGACGCATCTTTGTCAGGAGCAAAAGACATCCTCGAATTAATCAATGAAAGGATTGGAAACACTGACATCAAGACGTTGTCAGGTGTGATGAAGGGTCTGGAAAAGGTCGCCAGCTTGGCGCCCCTCATCGGAGGTCTGGTCTCTCCTATTGCCACTGTGATCTTGGCCTTCATCCCTCAGGTTGACCCGGTGTTTGACGAGGTGAAGCGAGGCTTTGCTGAAGTGAACAGGAAGCTGGACTCACTCTCCACCCAGATCTCCGACCTGGCAACAGACGTGCAATGGTTCAACTACGCCAGCGTCTACTCTCAAGACGAGGTCCGCATCTTCAACGCCTGGAATAAGTTCACTGAGCTTCGTGACAACAATGCGTCGATAACAAGTGAAGATGATAAACTCAGACTGGCCGAGATATTCACCAAATACTATGAGAACACAGCAACTGAGGCCAGTGTGGCCAACATCTACCGTTACCTGACGGTCGACAGCACGTCTCTCAGTGGAAACCTCAACAAGCTGCTGCAGAAGAAGTTTAAATGTGAAATCAGAGAGATCGGCAAATATAACCTCCATTTCAGTATTTTGCTATGGAAGGGGATGTTGCTCAACCAGTTCTACTGGAATCTGGTCAGTTCCAATTTATTAGACAAAGACGTCAAACACGCCAAGATGTTCAAGAACGTCTACACAATTCAGATATCAGCGCTGCAGGACTGCCTGGACAACTATGAGAAGTACATGAGGCACGACGTGGAGGAGATCAGCAAAGCACTCAGTCCTGACGACCAGAAAGCCGTCGCTGATCGGGTGAAAGAGACTCTGGATAGCAAGTACTTCTGGTACAACTGGGTGGTGTTTGTGTACACTTTAGATGAAGCTAACAACCACGAGTTTCATAACATGATCAAGATCCCTGCCGGTACGTTCATTGTCGCTGTGAGCTATACTCAGAAAGCTGAGGAGGTAAATACAGCAGAAGTCAAATCGGCGCT
The DNA here is from genome assembly GCA_036937225.1 of Sebastes paucispinis. Taxonomy (NCBI): domain Eukaryota; kingdom Metazoa; phylum Chordata; class Actinopteri; order Perciformes; family Sebastidae; genus Sebastes; species Sebastes paucispinis. Next base: position 795,568 of record JAUPFX010000015.1, on the reverse strand, counting down.
GGAGTCTTGCTTCATGAGTGCATACCTGACTATGGACCCCATGCCCAGCATCTCAGTCGACACGCCATGTGAAACTTTCAGACAGAAAATCGCAGAGTGCAGCAGAGACGTGGCCGGTGCTCCTTTAAGAGACATCGTTAAAGTGATGCACACCAGTTATAATGAGAACTTTGTTAAAGTCCCAGAAGCCATGCAGACTTTCAAATGTACAGTGAAGGGATACTATTACAAGACGCACGTCCATTACTCCCGATCCGTCTCCGCCTGCAGGGACGTCTCGATTCTGTGTGAGAACGGAGGAACGTGCAAGCAGCTGCTGGACACCAACGAACACCTGTGTGAGTGTCCTTATGGTTACAGTGGAGACCGATGTGAGGTGACGATGGAACCCAAGGACGTCCTGGAGATCGTTAAAAACTCCAATGTGCCAAACATCATCACCATCACGGCCAAACTGAAACTGATGGAGGACAAACTGGAGGCCATTCTCCTCGCGCTCAACAACAGGTGTCCTCCTCAGTAACAACGGGTGTCCTCCTCAGTAACAACAGGTGTCCTCCTCAGTAACAACAGGTGTCCTCCTCAGTAACAACAGGTGTCCTCCTCAGTAACAACGGGTGTCCTCCTCAGTAACAACAGGTGTCCTCCTCAGTAACAACAGGTGTCCTCCTCAGTAACAACGGGTGTCCTCCTCAGTAACAACGGGTGTCCTCCTCAGTAACAACAGGTGTCCTCCTCAGTAACAACGGGTGTCCTCCTCAGTAACAACAGGTGTCCTCCTCAGTAACAACAGGTGTCCTCCTCAGTAACAACAGGTGTCCTCCTCAGTAACTACAGGTGTCCTCCTCAGTAACAAGAGGTGTCCTCCTCAGTAACAACAGGTGTCCTCCTCAGTAACTACAGGTGTCCTCCTCAGTAACAAGAGGTGTCCTCCTCAGTAACAACGGGTGTCCTCCTCAGTAACAACAGGTGTCCTCCTCAGTAACAACAGGTGTCCTCCTCAGTAACAACAGGTGTCCTCCTCAGTAACAACGGGTGTCCTCCTCAGTAACAACAGGTGTCCTCCTCAGTAACAACAGGTGTCCTCCTCAGTAACAACGGGTGTCCTCCTCAGTAACAACGGGTGTCCTCCTCAGTAACAACAGGTGTCCTCCTCAGTAACAACGGGTGTCCTCCTCAGTAACAACAGGTGTCCTCCTCAGTAACAACAGGTGTCCTCCTCAGTAACAACAGGTGTCCTCCTCAGTAACAACAGGTGTCCTCCTCAGTAACTACAGGTGTCCTCCTCAGTAACAAGAGGTGTCCTCCTCAGTAACAACAGGTGTCCTCCTCAGTAACAACAGGTGTCCTGCTCATACCAGTAACAATAATAACAATAATAATAATTAAAGATTGTTGATTTATTTTCCAAGTTGTTGGTGTATCATATATTATTTTAATACTAAATAAAAATTCAATGAATCTATACTGTGTATTTATTTGTTAGTTAGGAAAGCAATGTTTAAGTCAGGCCTGATGTTTCCTCACTCATAACAGAATGATCTCAGTCACTTCCACACAGCTGATTAATTAAACACTGGTATCGGATCAGTACTCGGTATCGGCCGATACCCAAAGCCCAGGTATCGGTATCGGTATCGGTATCGGGACTGAAAAAGTCGGATCGGTGCATCCCTAGTGATGAAGAATGAAGAATGTTAGCACGACCCAAAGACTCACAATCTACAGGAAATACACCAGGTTTAATAATTTGAATATGAAAGTTCCATTTTAATCTAGTTAGTTTCAGTTTTAAAATGTAGAGCCAACAACCAAGTTGTACATTTTGATTCTTAAGTATAATTAAATATATGAATAATTATAAAGTGACAATAGAAGTATTTAAATGACTCTGATGGTACGTGGAGTCTTTGTGATACGACCACCAGATGTCGCTAGAGTGACCAGAAACAGTCAAATCCACTGCAGCTTCAAATAAAACTGTCCAAACAATAACTGGATGAGTTACTAATGAAAGACAAACTGGTTGGTATCGTCAGTAAATGTGTGGACATTCTGATTGGTTTGAATGAAACAGAATGTTTCTCTCTTTAATATTCATCACTGTGACGCTGCACCACTCACAGCTCATACCACTTCTTTATTATATCTTATTATTATTATTTGGATATTTAAAATCCCCCTCCAGTCTATTTAGGCCTTTCTATGATATTTAATATTGATGTGAGTCATTTCCTGACTGCTTTGATTAGACACACTGTTAACCAAAATGGGAGAGAGAGAGACAGATATTTTATAACTAGAATATTAGACGTGGAGTGTAAGAAGTGTGAGAAGTGTAATGGATGAATGGACTACACTTCATTACGGCCTTCTCTCAGCTGCGTCCCGTCTCCGGCGGTGTGAAACGGACTTGAGAGGAAATAAAAAAAAATAAACATAAAAACATAATTCAAAGCGGTAAACACCCCCAGCATCCAGCCAGCTGTCCTTCCTGCACCTGTCAGTTTAAACTGTGTTGTGTTTAGTCTGATTATGACGGGAACTTCTTCATATGTGTGTAATATTACCATACGATCCCTGCACTGAGCTCTGGTTGGTCAGTAGGAGGTGCTTTTATACCAGTTGATCTCTTATCTGGAACATAACCTGCTCCGGAGCAGGTCAGCTGTTCAGCATCAGTTACCATGGTGATGTACTCAGCATCAGTTACCATGGTGATCTACTCAGCATCAGTTACCATGGTGATTTACCCCGCATCAGTTACCATGGTGATCTACTCAGCATCAGTTACCATGGTGATCTACCCCGCATCAGTTACCATGGTGATCTACTCAGCATCAGTTACCATGGTGATCTATCCGGTAAGAAGTGATACAACGTCGTAGGACGGAAAACCCTGAAGGGTTAAACCCTGAAGTTACCTCGCTAACGCCAAATCCTGCCTCCTGGTCCAGAGACCCGGTCCAGGGGACCTGGTTAAACCAAAATAAATAAGTCAGACAGGTATTGAGACCAGACCAGCATTAGTCCCGCCCACTCTGTTTATTAACAGGTGATGACACGTCACAGTTCATCTGTCCTTCAGTGTGCAGTATTAGTATACCCCCACCCACCCCCCCTCGCTGTTTTGACATCATGGAAGTGTCCCCGCAGGGCGTTCAGGTCCCAGTTCCAGTGTTCCCAGTGTTCCCAGTCTCACTCAGGACCAGAGTCTGAATCAATAAAAGTCTGGCCCAGCTCGTTCCAGTGAAACGTCGGGATGTTGTGACGTCAGTTCAGTAGTCGTCATGGTAACTCTTCTTCTTTTTTGTTTTTTGGTAGTATTGCCACGACGGTGTGCGAGTGGCCGGTCACCTTTAGGATCCTGTTCCTTACCAAGACCATCACCAAGACCACCACCGCGAAGGAAACGTGACCCTCATCGGTCATTCAGCAGCACGGACAGACAGACATTTAGATTCACGGCTTACTGACAGACTACAAGTCAGAGTTCTGCAAGAGACCTGAACCAGCACGTTAAAGACCCGAACCCTACCTGAGGCCTGAAGCTAGCTAGCAGAGTTAGTAACATTAGCTGTTAGCAGCCGTTAGCCGCACAGTCCTGACTGGTTAAATAACGCAGATACGACCGTTAACGGGGGTGCCATTGAGTTATTGTTATGAGGCGTTCAAGCTCTGCTCAGTAAAATGACTATTGGGTGAAGGTAAATTACAACGTTATCATGATGTGTTCAAATGTCATCTCGGAAAATCATCGGCGAGAAACTTGAAATAAATAAATAATAAATCCAGTTTGAAGGAGACGCCTTCACAGTAAAATAAAATAGATATTAGAGAGAGAAGTATGACCCGTTTAACTTCATAACAACTATTAACCGCTATAGATGACAATAACAAAGTACAGTACAGTGGACAGTAGAACATCCTCCCCCCCCCCGCAAGCTACGCTGGAATTAGAACTTTTCACTTCTAGACGCGACCCCGAAACCCGTGTTGCTCCTGCTCCCGTCCCCGTGCTGGTTCTCCTGTCCGGTTCTCCTGTCCGGTTCTCCTGTCCGGTTCTCCTGTCTGGTTCTACTGCCTGGTTCTCCTGTCTGGTTCTACTGCCTGGTTCTCCTGTCTGATTCTACTGCCTGGTTCTCCTGTCTGGTTCTACTGTCTGGTTCTACTGTCTGGTTCTATTGTCTGGTTCTACTGTGTGGTTCTACTGTCTGGTTCTAATGTCGCTAACACACTGACTATGAAGAAGAACCTCAGAACCTGTTAAGATCCAGTTTAACGCCGCGGTGACGCCCTGCTCACGGCTGAACGACGGACTCTGACATTCAGCTGGTGGTTCTCCGTACTGACGGAGACCTCCGGCGTTATCGTGTTCTTTAAATACTTTGTGTTGGAAGTTAAAGGATCCTAAAGGCGACCGAACATTTCCTCACGCTGAGCTTGTCTTCGCTAACGGTGATGTCATAGTTAGTCCAGCTGCCCGGTGATGACATCAAGAGAGAGGCGGAGTCTCCACATCCCCTGTCCCTCCTCCCCCGTGTCGACTCTCCACGAGAGCCAATCGGAGTGCTCAGAGGAGGGTGGATCATCTGAAACCCGCCCGGATACAGGACTGAGCGGAGGGAGCTGATTGGCTGCGAGTCTGTGAGTCCAATTTGAGGTCCTTCAGTCAGCTGATCGAGAGTCCGAAAAACAAAGAAAAGAAAAGAACTGGAAGAGAAAAAGAAAGTTTAACTGTTACACATTTATATTACTGTTTATATATATATATATATATATAATATATATTACATTTATTTATGTTTGTTATTCTAGATTCATGTTTAACCAAACAGACCAAACTCTGGGGCTTTTGTGACACCCGCTGCTGGTTGGCGCCGCCATTTTGGACGCCAATGAGTCTGTGGCCATGGATGTATAGAGACGTATAGAGAGACGTATAGAGAGACGTATAGAGACGTATAGAGAGACGTATAGAGACGTATAGAGATACGTATAGAGAGACGTATAGAGAGACGTATAGAGACGTATAGAGAGACGTATAGAGACGTATAGAGAGACGTATAGAGAGACGTATAGAGAGACGTATAGAGACGTATAGAGACGTATAGAGAGACGTATAGAGAGACGTATAGAGACGTATAGAGAGACGTATAGAGAGACGTATAGAGAGACGTATAGAGACGTATAGACGTATAGAGAGACGTATAGAGACGTATAGAGAGACGTATAGAGACGTATAGAGACGTATAGAGAGACGTATAGAGAGACGTATAGAGACGTATAGAGAGACGTATAGAGACGTATAGAGAGACGTATAGAGAGACGTATAGAGACGTATAGAGACATATAGAGAGACGTATAGAGACGTATAGAGAGACGTATAGAGAGACGTATAGAGACGTATAGAGAGACGTATAGAGACGTATAGAGAGACGTATAGAGAGACGTATAGAGACGTATAGAGAGACGTATAGAGAGACGTATAGAGACGTAGAGACGTATAGAGAGACGTATAGAGACGTATAGAGAGACGTATAGAGACGTATAGAGAGACGTATAGAGAGACGTATAGAGAGACGTATAGAGACGTATAGAGAGACGTATAGAGAGACGTATAGAGACGTATAGAGAGACGTATAGAGAGACGTATAGAGACGTATAGAGAGACGTATAGAGAGACGTATAGAGACGTATAGAGAGACGTATAGAGACGTATAGAGAGACGTATAGAGACGTATAGAGAGACGTATAGAGAGACGTATAGAGACGTATAGAGACGTATAGAGAGACGTATAGAGAGACGTATACAGTGTCCTGCTAGCTGTAAGGATGGATATTATGGTCTGTAATTCATCACTTTTATTGTGTTATAATCCACCTATAGGCTGTGTGCTGTCAGCCTGTACCGTGGTAGACGTATGAACGTCTCTGTTCCCAAACAACCGGCTATCAGCCAGTAGCTAGTAGTGCCAGTAGCTAGCACCGTCAGTAGCTAGCACCGTCAGTAGCTAGCAGCGCCAGTAGCTAGCACCGTCAGTAGCTAGCACCGTCAGTAGCTAGCAGCGCCAGTAGCTAGCACCGTCAGTGGCTAGCACCGTCAGTCGCTAGCAGCGCCAGTGGCTAGCAGCGTCAGTGGCTAGCAGCGCCATTAGCTACTGTGAGCTCAGAGGGTTAAAAGGTTAAATTAACAGATGTTTTATTAATTGTTCCTTTTATAGGTTAAAACTGTGACGCACGTTGTCCTCTGAGGCTCCAGGGTTACGTTTGAGACTGGACCCCCGGTTGCTGGACCCCCGGCTGCTGGACCCCCGGCTGCTGGACCCCCGGTTGCTGGACCCCCGGCTGCTGGACCCCCGGTGGTTGGATCCCCGGTGGTTGGATCCCCGGTGGTTGGACCCCCGGCGGCTGTACGCCCGGCTGCTGGACCCCCGGTTGTTGGACCCCCGGTTGCTGGACCCCTGGTTGCTGTACCCCCGGTTCCTGGACCCCCGGCTGCTGGATCCCCGGTTGCTGGACCCCCGGCTGCCGGACCCCCGGTGGTTGGACCCCCGGCGGTTGGATCCCCGGCGGTTGGACCCCCAGCTGGCGGCTGGGCTCAGGTCCTCTGTCCTTCAGGGACGGGCTGATCTCCTCTTCGGGGTCGTAGTAATAAAACTTCCTCAGATAGGAGATCAGAGGCCTGAAGAGAGTAGACACTCAGTACAAGTACATGGACTCAGTACAGAGAGTACACAACAGTAGTACATGAGTAGTACTCCAGACATGAGTGTGTACTCACGTGGGCAGCGGCAGCTCCTGGATGTGGTCGATCCGGACCAGCTGTCTGATGCAGAAGCGACAGAGATGCTGCAGAGACTTGACGCTGCTGAACCTGGAGACCGGGTACAGGAGCTGGACCGGGGTCGGGGGTAGACCTGAACACACACACACACACACACACACACACAGTTAGAAAGCAAGCTAACAGGTGACCCGGCAGTGTACAGACAGGTGAGAGGTGATTGGTTGTTACCGGGGACTCTGGAGCGCAGGAAGTACAGGAACTTCCCGTTCTTTGAGTGCATGATGGCTCGCTCTATGAACTCCACCACCGAGTGACAACGATCCTCAAACTTGGGATGACACCACAGACTGAAGGTCCCTGCAGGAGACGGGACGGATAACAAGCCTCAAATATCAAGATTCATTACACGGCCGAGTTCAATACTCCATTCTGATTGGTCTATGCTCTGTTATCTCTTTATAACAGACCGTTACTATGTATAGCAGACCGTTGCTATGTATAGCAGACCGTTGTTATGTATAACAGACCGTTGCTATGTATAACAAACTGTTGCTATGTATAACAGACCGTTGCTATGTATAGCAGACCGTTGTTATGTATAACAGACCGTTGCTATGTATAACAGACCGTTGCTATGTATAACAGACCGTTATGTATAACAGACCGTTGTTATGTATAACAGACCGTTGTTATGTATAACAGACCGTTGCTATGTATAACAGACTGTTGCTATGTATAGCAGACCGTTATGTATAACAGACCGTTGTTATGTATAACAGACCGTTGCTATGTATAACAGACTGTTGCTATGTATAGCAGACCGTTATGTATAACAGACCGTTGTTATGTATAACAGACCGTTGCTACGTATAACAGACCGTTGCTACATATAACAGACCGTTGTTATGTATAACAGACCGTCAGACTCTGGAGGATTGTTTTTGTGTAAAATTATTGATTTCTTCAGAAAGTAGCCGTGTAATAATCAGGATGTGTGTGTGTGTATGTGTGGTGTGTGTGTGTGTGTGCGTGCGTTACCTCGGTAGTGCTCCATGCGTGTGTGGTGTGTGACTCCCTGCGACCTGAAGCTCAGACTCAGGATGTATCGAGGGTCTGAACTGTCTCGAACCAGAAACGATCCGTCAGGTTTCCCCTTCAGCTTCATCTCAGCGTCCTCCCAATTCATCGGCCCCCAGTACCAGCCACACTGAGCGCACACACACACACACACACACACACACACACACACACACACACACACACACACACACACACACACACACACACACACACACACACACACACACACACACACACACACACACACACACACACACACACACACACACACACACACACGGGTTAGCTACTAAATCTAGTTAATCATCCACTAGTGGTGTAACGGACTCTTCCACCCCCCCTCACAGATTAACCATCAGAGCGTGAGGTCAAGTTTTACTGCCGATCGCGATCGGACGACATTCAGTCAAAGATCGGTCACTCGGTCCGTCGGTTAGTCAGTCAGTCAGTCAGTTAGTCAGACGGTCAGTCAGTCAGTCAGTCAGTCAGTGAGTGAGTCAGACACAGTCAGTCAGTCAGTCAGTCAGACAGACAGACAGTCAGACAGTCAGACAGACAGACAGACAGTCAGACAGTGAGTCAGTCAGTCAGTCAGTCAGTCAGTCAGTCAGACAGACAGACAGACAGTCAGACAGTCAGTCAGTCAGTCAGTCAGTGACTGAGTCAGTCAGTCAGACAGACAGACAGACAGTCAGACAGTCAGTCAGTCAGTCAGTCAGTCAGTGAGTGAGTCAGACACAGTCAGTCAGTCAGTCAATCAGTCAGTCAGTCAGTCAGTCAGTCAGTGAGTGAGTCAGACACAGTCAGTCAGTCAGTCAGTCAGTCAGTGAGTGAGTCAGTCAGTCAGTCAGTCAGTCAGTCAGTCAGACAGTCAGTCACTCGGTCGGTCAGACGGTCAGTCGGTCACTCGGTCGGTCGGTCAGTCAGTCAGTCAGTCAGACGGTCGGTCGGTCGGACGGCCGGACGGTCAGTCGGTCAGTCGGACGGTCACTCGGTCCATCGGTCAGTCAGACAGACGGTCAGACGGTCGGTCGGTCAGTCAGTCGGCCAGTCGGTCAGTCAGTCAGACGGTCGGTCGGTCAGTCGGTCAAACGGTCAGTCGGTCAGATGGTCAGTCGGACAGTCGGTCGGTCACTCGGTCCGTCGGTTAGTCAGTCAGTCAGTTAGTCAGTCAGTCAGTCAGTTAGTCAGACGGTCAGTCAGTCAGTCAGTCAGTCAGTGAGTGAGTCAGACACAGTCAGTCAGTCAGTCAGTCAGACAGACAGACAGTCAGACAGTGAGTGAGTCAGTCAGTCAGACAGACAGACAGACAGTCAGACAGTCAGTCAGACAGATAGTCAGGCAGTCAGTCAGTCAGTCAGTGGGTCGGTCGGTCGGTCAGTCAGTCAGACGGTCAGTCAGACGGTCAGTCAGACGGTCAGTCAGTCAGTCAGTCAGTCAGACGGTCAGTCAGTCAGTCAGACAGACAGACAGTCAGACAGTCAGTCAGTGAGTGAGTCAGACACAGTCAGTCAGTCAGTCAGTCAGTCAGTCAGTCAGTCAGACAGTCAGTCAGTGAGTGAGTCAGTCAGTCAGTGAGTCAGTCAGTCAGTCAGTGAGTGGGTCGGTCGGTCGGTCAGTCAGACGGTCAGTCAGACGGTCAGTCAGACGGTCAGTCAGTCAGTCAGTCAGTCAGTCAGTCAGTCAGTCAGTCAGACGGTCGGTCGGTCGGACGGTCGGTCGGCCGGACGGTCAGTCGGTCAGTCGGACGGTCACTCGGTCCATCGGTCAGTCAGACAGACGGTCAGACGGTCGCTCGGTCAGTCGGTCAGTCAGTCAGCCAGTCGGTCAGTCGGTCAGTCAGTCAGACGGTCGGTCGGTCAGTCGGTCAAACGGTCAGTCGGTCAGATGGTCAGTCGGACAGTCGGTCGGTCACTCGGTCCGTCGGTTAGTCAGTCAGTCAGTCAGTTAGTCAGACGGTCAGTCAGTCAGTCAGTCAGTCAGTGAGTGAGTCAGACACAGTCAGTCAGTCAGTCAGTCAGTCAGACAGACAGTCAGTCAGTCAGTGAGTGAGTCAGTCAGTCAGACAGACAGACAGTCAGACAGTCAGTCAGTCAGACAGTCAGTCACTCGGTCGGTCAGACGGTCCGTCGGTTAGTCAGTCAGTCAGTCAGTTAGTCAGACGGTCAGTCAGTCAGTCAGTCAGTCAGTGAGTGAGTCAGACACAGTCAGTCAGTCAGTCAGTCAGACAGACAGACAGACAGACAGTCAGACAGTCAGTCAGTCAGTCAGTGACTGAGTCAGTCAGTCAGACAGACAGACAGACAGTCAGACAGTCAGTCAGTCAGTCAGTCAGTGAGTGAGTCAGACACAGTCAGTCAGTCAGTCAATCAGTCAGTCAGACAGTCAGACAGACAGACAGTCAGTCAGTGAGTGAGTCAGTCAGTCAGTCAGTCAGTCAGACAGTCAGTCACTCGGTCGGTCAGACGGTCAGTCGGTCACTCGGTCGGTCGGTCAGTCAGTCAGTCAGTCAGACGGTCGGTCGGTCGGACGGCCGGACGGTCAGTCGGTCAGTCGGACGGTCACTCGGTCCATCGGTCAGTCAGACAGACGGTCAGACGGTCGGTCGGTCAGTCAGTCGGCCAGTCGGTCAGTCAGTCAGACGGTCGGTCGGTCAGTCGGTCAAACGGTCAGTCGGTCAGATGGTCAGTCGGACAGTCGGTCGGTCACTCGGTCCGTCGGTTAGTCAGTCAGTCAGTTAGTCAGTCAGTCAGTCAGTTAGTCAGACGGTCAGTCAGTCAGTCAGTCAGTCAGTGAGTGAGTCAGACACAGTCAGTCAGTCAGTCAGTCAGTCAGACAGACAGACAGTCAGACAGTGAGTGAGTCAGTCAGTCAGACAGACAGACAGACAGTCAGACAGTCAGTCAGACAGATAGTCAGGCAGTCAGTCAGTCAGTCAGTGGGTCGGTCGGTCGGTCAGTCAGTCAGACGGTCAGTCAGACGGTCAGTCAGACGGTCAGTCAGTCAGTCAGTCAGTCAGACGGTCAGTCAGTCAGTCAGACAGACAGACAGTCAGACAGTCAGTCAGTGAGTGAGTCAGACACAGTCAGTCAGTCAGTCAGTCAGTCAGTCAGACAGTCAGTCAGTGAGTGAGTCAGTCAGTCAGTGAGTCAGTCAGTCAGTCAGTGAGTGGGTCGGTCGGTCGGTCAGTCAGTCAGACGGTCAGTCAGACGGTCAGTCAGACGGTCAGTCAGTCAGTCAGTCAGTCAGTCAGTCAGTCACTCGGTCGGTCAGACGGTCAGTCGGTCACTCGGTCGGTCGGTCAGTCAGTCAGTCAGTCAGTCAGACGGTCGGTCGGTCGGACGGTCGGTCGGCCGGACGGTCAGTCGGTCAGTCGGTCAGTCGGACGGTCACTCGGTCCATCGGTCAGTCAGACAGACGGTCAGACGGTCGCTCGGTCAGTCGGTCAGTCAGTCAGCCAGTCAGCCAGTCGGTCAGTCAGTCAGACGGTCGGTCGGTCAGTCGGTCAAACGGTCAGTCGGTCAGATGGTCAGTCGGACAGTCGGTCGGTCACTCGGTCCGTCGGTTAGTCAGTCAGTCAGTCAGTTAGTCAGACGGTCAGTCAGTCAGTCAGTCAGTCAGTGAGTGAGTCAGACACAGTCAGTCAGTCAGTCAGTCAGTCAGTCAGACAGACAGACAGTCAGACAGTGAGTCAGTCAGTCAGTCAGTCAGACAGACAGTCAGACAGTGAGTCAGTCAGACAGACAGACAGTCAGACAGTCAGTCAGTCAGTGAGTGAGTCAGTCAGTCAGACAGACAGTCAGACAGTCAGTCAGTCAGTGAGTGAGTCAGACACAGTCAGTCAGTCAGTCAATCAGTCAGTCAGACAGTCAGTCAGTCAGTCAGTCAGTCAGTGAGTGAGTCAGTCAGACAGACAGACAGACAGACAGTCAGTCAGTCAGTCAGTCAGTCAGTCAGACAGTCAGTCACTCGGTCGGTCAGACGGTCAGTCGGTCACTCGGTCGGTCGGTCAGTCAGTCAGTCAGTCAGACGGTCAGACGGTCGGTCGGTCAGTCAGTCAGTCAGTCAGCCAGTCGGTCAGTCGGTCAGTCAGTCAGACGGTCGGTCGGTCAGTCGGTCAAACGGTCAGTCGGTCAGATGGTCAGTCGGACAGTCGGTCGGTCACTCGGTCCGTCGGTTAGTCAGTCAGTCAGTTAGTCAGTCAGTCAGTCAGACGGTCAGTCAGTCAGTGAGTGAGTCAGACACAGTCAGTCAGTCAGTCAGTCAGTCAGACAGACAGACAGTGAGTGAGTCAGTCAGTCAGTCAGTCAGTGAGTGAGTGGGTCGGTCGGTCGGTCGGTCGGTCAGTCGGACAGTCGGTCGGTCACTCGGTCCGTCGGTCAGTCAGTCAGTCAGTCAGTCAGTCAGTCAGTGAGTGAGTCAGTCAGTCAGTCAGTCAGACAGACAGACAGTCAGTGAGTCAGTCGGTCGGTCGGTCGGTCAGTCAGACAGTCAGTCAGACGGTCAGTCAGATGGTCAGTCAGTCAGACGGTCAGTCAGTCAGTCAGTCAGTCAGTCAGACGGTCAGTCAGTCAGACAGTCAGTCAGTCAGACGGTCAGTCAGTCAGACAGTCAGTCAGTCAGTCAGACAGTCAGTCAGACAGACAGTCAGACGGTCAGACGGTCAGTCAGTCAGTCAGTCAGACAGTCAGTCAGTCAGACAGACGGTCAGTCAGTCGGTCGGTCGGTCGGTCGGTCGGTCAGGAGGAGGAATGAGACCCACCTTCTCCAGCTCTCGGAGGCTGGTGGCGAAGCTGCCGGCGTCGGGTCGACTGAGGGGGCAGCGGGGGGCGAGTCGGGGAGGAGGATGCTGACCGTCGGGACGCAGAGGGACCGGCCTCGGTAGACCTCTCAGGAAGGTGTCTGATCAACACACACAGTTCAACACTTCAACATATATATAGAATATTTATATATATATCTATATATATATATTTATATATTTATATATCTATATATATATAAATATATATATATATAATGTTCATCCTATATAATATTCATTTAGTCCCTATGGACAGATCATCATCTGTACAATCCTCTCCTGTATATATAGATCTATATATATATCTTATGACTCCACCTGTATAATCTATTCTCTAATATTCATCTTTACTGTCTAAAGAGACATGTCAGGCAAAAAAATAAATACAAATAATAATCTGTCTGGAGCCTCAAAACGTGATCACTGTGATGAAGGTAACAGTTTATAGTCTAAGTATATAGTATATAAGTCTAATGCAGTGAGGACCAGAGAGACAATGAAGTCAGAACTTTAAGAGAAAAAAAGAAAATAACACGTAAAGTTACTACTTTATAATATTCTGACTTTATTGTGTAAATCTCAGATGGATTGTTTTCCTCAGTGAGGCCCTAATCCTCCGTCGTCCCGTCATTCCATAGACATACAACTATGATCCATAAACATGAACATGTAAACAAAGAACAGTTATTCATTTCCATGTTTAATAATCCATGTGTGTGTGTGTGTGTGTCTGTGTGTGTGTGTGTGTCTGTGTGTGTGTGTGTGTTACCGTTGAGGCTGAGGCTGTGCTGGATGGCGCTGAGGGAGGGGGGCAGAGCCAGCGGTCGGGGGGGTAGAGACTGCATGGACGCCCCCACACTGCGCTCTGTGAACGGACCCTGCTGCTGAGGAGGACCCCCGAAATCATCTGGAAGAGACGGAGACACGTCACACCTGACCAGGGGGGGGGACACAGGAAGTGACAACAGGAAGTAGAAGAAGAAGAAGAAGAGTACCGAGCAGACTGAGGCTCCGTCGGGGAGGGGGGGGAGGGGTCGGGGGGGGAAGAGAGTTCACCCCCCTCCGAGAAATATCCACATCAACCAGAGACACCGTCTCACCTGGACACACACACACACACACACACACACACACACACACACACACACACACACACACACACACACACACACACACACACACACACACACACACACACACACACACACACACACACACACACACACACACACACACACACACACACACACACACACACACACACACGTGTTAGAGCAGAGAGGTGAATCTGTTAGTTCAACACAAGAAGATTCTTTAACCTTTAACCCCCCCCCGAGACCCTCATGACACCCTTTAGTCTGTTTTAGGGGGGTCCAGGGGGTCTTTAGGGGTCTTTAGGGGTCTCTAGGGGTCTTTAGGACAGACGTAGGGTCTTTAGGGGTCTTTAGGGGTCTCTAGGGGTCTTTAGGACAGACGTAGGGTCTTTAGGGGTCTTTAGGACAGACGTAGGGTCTTTAGGGGTCTTTAGGGGTCTCTAGGGGTCTTTAGGACAGACGTAGGGTCTTTAGGGGTCTTTAGGGGTCTCTAGGGGTCTTTAGGACAGACGTAGGGTCTTTAGGGGTCTTTAGGACAGACGGAGGGTCTTTAGGGGTCTTTAGGGGTCTCTAGGGGTCTTTAGGACAGACGTAGGGTCTTTAGGGGTCTTTAGGACAGACGGAGGGTCTTTAGGGGTCTTTAGGGGTCTCTAGGGGTCTTTAGGACAGACGTAGGGTCTTTAGGGGTCTTTAGGACAGACAGACGGTGTTCTTACCGGTGAAAGCAGGTGTGAAGGGCACCGGAGAGAAGGCACTGTGAGGTCTGACCTGCAGCCTGATGGAGACAAACACACAGTCACTGATTCTTCATCACCTTCATCACCATCACCATCACCATCACCACCATCATCATCATCATCATCACCACCATCATCATCACCATCATCATCACCACCATCATCATCACCACCATCACCACCACCATCACCTTCATCATCATCACCACCATCACCACCATCATCACCACCATCATCATCACCATCACCACCATCATCACCACCATCATCATCACCACCATCACCACCATCATCACCACCATCATCATCACCACCATCACCACCACCATCACCATCATCATCACCACCACCATCATCACCATCATCATCACCACCACCATCATCATCATCTTCACCATCATCATCATCACCACCATCATCACCACCACCATCATCATCACCTTCACCATCATCATCATCACCACCATCACCATCATCATCACCATCACCATCATCACCACCATCACCACCATCACTATCATCACCATCATCACCACCACCATCATCATCACCTTCACCATCATCATCACCACCACCATCATCATCATCTTCACCATCATCATCATCACCACCATCATCACCACCACCATCATCATCACCTTCACCATCACCATCATCACCACCATCATCACCATCACTATCATCACCACCATCATCATCATCATCATCATCACCACCACCACCATCACCATCACCATCATCATCACCTTCATCATCATCACCACCACCATCACCATCACCTTCATCATCATCACCACCATCACCATCATCATCACCATCACCTTCATCATCACCTTCATCATCACCATCATCATCATCACCATCACCTTCATCACTATCATCATCATCATCACCTTCATCATCATCATCATCATCATCATCACCATCACCTTCATCATCACCTTCATCATCACCATCATCATCACCATCACCTTCATCACTATCATCATCATCACCTTCATCACCTTCATCATCATCATCATCATCACCATCACCTTCATCACTATCATCATCATCACCTTCATCACCACTATCATCATCACCACCATCACCATCATCATCATCATCATCATCATCATCATCATCACCATCACCTTCATCACTAGCATCATCATCACCATCATATATACAGGTATAATATACAGCTAGCAACGCGTCGCCCAGTCGGGGTTTACTTCACCACGATGACCCGCGAGCTGTACGTTATCCTGATTATTACACAGCTACTGACTGAAGACATCAATAATATGACACATAAACAGTCCTCCAGAGTCCGACATCAGAACTGTGTCCATAGCAACGGTCTGTTATACATAGCAACGGTCTGTTATACATAGCAACGGTCTGTTATACATAGCAACGGTCTGTTATACGTAGCAACGGTCTTTTATACATAGCAACGGTCTGTTATACATAGCAACGGTCTGTTAAACATAGCAACGGTCTATTATACGTAGCAACTGTATGTTATACATAGCAACGGTCTATTATACATAGCAACGGTCTGTTGTACATAGCAACTGTCTATTATACATAGCAACCGTATGCTATACATAGCAACGATCTGTTATACATAGCAACAGTCTGTTAAACATAGCAACGGTCTGTTATACATAGCAATGGTCTATTATACGTAGCAACCGTATGCTATACATAGCAACGATCTGTTATACATAGCAACGGTCTGTTATACATGGCAACGGTCTGTTATACATAGCAACGGTCTGTTATACATAGCAACGGTCTGTTATACATAGCAACCTTCTGCTATACATAGCAACCGTCTGCTATACATAGCAACGGTCTGTTATACGTAGCAACGATCTGTTCTAATAGCAACGGTCTGTTGTACATAGCAACGGTGTGCTATACATAGCAACGGTCTGTTATACGTAGCAACGATCTGTTCTAATAGCAACGGTCTGTTATACATAGCAATGGTCTGTTATACATGGCAACGGTCTGTTATACATAGCAACGGTCTGTTATACATAGCAACGGTCTGTTATACATAGCAACGATCTGTTCTAATAGCAACGGTCTGTTATACATAGCAACGATCTGTTCTAATAGCAACGGTCTGTTATACATAGCAATGATCTGTTCTAATAGCAACGGTCTGTTGTACATAGCAACGGTGTGCTATAAAGAAATAACAGACCATAGAACGCCGCGATTGACCAATCAGTATTCAACAAAGCCCTGTAATAAATATACGTATAACAGACCGTTGCTACGTATAACAGACCGTTGCTACGTATAACAGACCGTTGCTATGGACACAGCTCTGATGTCAGACTCTGGAGGACCATTTGTGTTTCAGGTTATTGATGTCTTCAGTCAGTAGCCGTATAATAATCAGGATAACGTACAGCTAGCGGGTCATTGTGGTGAAATAAACCCCGACGCATCATCTTGTTGATGTTTATTCCACGATAATGACCAGCTGGCTGTACGTTATCCTGTATTCATAATCTGGTTCTCTGTGACCTTCAGACTGGTTTCTGTGTTCAGTTCCATTCTGTTCATAATCAATATAATAAAGATAATCAATAACTGTATCTCTAGTGATCAGCTGATCTGATGTTTGTAATGAAAGGACTGTAATGAGCTGCGGTGTTCCTGTTATTCTGTCCACCCCCCTGTAGTGGTCCCAGCTGGTCTCAGATCAGGTTCAGTACCTGTTGTCATGGTGATGACTCTCACCTGCTGCTGTCCGGCTCCGTGTTGCTGCAGGTGGACCCCCAGACGTCCAGCAGACTCCCCCCCGACGACGTGGAGGACGCCAGCGAGGGACGTTTGTCCAGCAGCCCCCCCGACCCGCCGCTGGAGCTCTTGGTTCTGAAGAGCTTGCTGAGCCGGACCTTCAGGGACCCCCCTTTCCTGGACTTCCCCCGCGGCGTCTTCTCCCCGCCCCCCTCCAGGACCACCAGGGGGGAGGAGGACCGCCCCCCCGAGGCCATGCCCAGTTTGGGGGTGGTGGCGCGGCTCTGGGGCTGGGAGCGGGACTGGTGCTGATGCTGGGGGGGGCGCTGGGCCGGGTCCGGGCTGGAGGACGGGAGGGGGTTGGGGGAGACTCGGAGACCGCCGAGGGGTACGGCGGGACGGGCGGGGGGGTAGGGGCTGCTGGTGGGGGGGCGGGGGTCTATGGACACGGCGGCGCTGAGGACCGCCAGAGAAGACCTGCAGTTCTGATCGGTGCAGACCCCCGCCTCCTCCGCCAGTCTGTGGACCTGCTGCATCAGACCGCTCAGCGTCCCGCCGGAGAACCCGGGCCCTGCCCCCCCACACGGCCCTCCCACCCCGTCCCCCTTCTCAGCGTCCCCCACGTCCCCCAGCCCTCCCACCTCCTCAGAACCCAGACCCTCCAGGACCAGCAGGGCGTCGCTGGTCTCGCTCGGGTCCTCGCCCCCCGACCCCGAGGCCAGCACGCCGTGACACGAGCAGCGAGAGATCGGGACCGCCGTCTCGTCCCCCCCGCCGCCCCCCTCCAGCCGGCCCAGCCTCCGGGCCAGAGCCAGGACCGGGTCCTCGGTCCCGCTGTAGTTCTTCCTGGGCTCCAGCAGGCCCAGACGCAGAGCCTGGTCCAGCAGGCCCGGGGGCCACTTAGCCAGCCGGTCCGTCAGCAGGCGATGGCGCTGGCACAGGACCGACCCGGACTCCGAGTCCAGACCCGGGACGTCCCGATGGGGGGTCCGGGACCCGTCGGACCCCTTGGACAGTCTGAGGACCGGATGCCACTGGAGGATCTGGGTCTGCAGGTTCTCCTCTGCAGACGGGAGGTTCTGGTCCTTCCCTCCTCCGGGTCCAACCGTCGTGCTACCGGGACCAGAACCCGGTCCGGAGTCCAGCTGCCGTCTCTGTCTCTCTGCGTCCTCCTGGAGGAACCCCGGGGGGGGCGGCTCCAGACCGCACTCCAGGATCCGGTCTCCGGACCGCAGCAGGTTCTGAAACACCATCAGCTGCCCCCCCGGGCCGTGCTGCACCGGGAAGTCCACGAACCGCTGCGCCGCCAAGCTGAAGTCCTCCGGCGCTGGCGGAGACCTCGGCGGGTCGCAGCGCGCCGGGTTCTGATCCAGCAGACCGGAGTCCAGGTCCAGATCTCCTCTACCTGGCAGCGGGGAGCTGTAGTGAGGGGAGGCCGAACCGGAACCGGACCCGGAGCCGAGGCCCGGAGAGAGATCCAGACCCGCTTTAACGGGCCCGAACCCGCCACCGGAGGACAGACCGGAGGACAGCAGGTCCGCCGGTTCGTCCAGTCGGTCGTATTCCGCCGCGGAGACGAGCCGCATCAGGACGAAGTCCGGAGACATTTCCTGCTGCGCGTCGTTCATCCTGATACCGACGACTACCGACGACTACCGACGACTACCGGGGAGCTACCGGCTAACTAACGGGACTGCTGGAGCTACTAACGGAGCTAACGGCTACCGGAGAGCTACCAGCTAGCTCGGTTACCGGGCTCGTCTCTTACATAACACACACCGATATAAATAAACAGCTGCGGAGCTAACGGGGCTACCGGGAGCTACAACCGGGAGTTACCGGGAGCCTACCGGCGGTTAACGGCGGCTAGCTCCCCGACGGAGCTTCATGGATCGTCCGGTCCGGTTCGTGTCGGTTCCGGCTCCGCTGAACGTTCAGAGACATCAGAACCCCCCGGTGCTGCTGCTGCTGCTCGGTACCGTTAGCTCTCTCTGTTAGCCTCCTACCGACTACCGACTGATCCCCCGGTAGACCGCACGGTGCTGAGGGGGGGTGAGGGGGGGATCAATAATCGATCAGCTGATTGATCACCGGACCGGGACAACCGGAAACCTCCATCCGCCGATCACTTCCCGGTACCGGAGAGCCTCCGACACGACCGGAGGTCTCTCTCTCTGCGTGCGTGTGTGTGCGCGTGAGTGCGTGTGCGTGCGACAGCTCTAATCAATAACATGTTATAATATTTAATAACATTATTAACATTAACAGTTATTTTTATTATCGATTAATTATAATAATAATAATTTAGATTATTTGATTTATGATATAAAACAAAACAAAAAATGATTTTATTTTAATAGTTTTTCACTTAATTTTAATTTATTTCATACTTTTTGTCATTTGTGAGATTTGTATTTTAATATTATTTAATTTTTAGAAAGTATTTATTTTGTTGTTTATTCTTTTTAAAAAATGTTTTTTGAGTTATTACTTTTTGTTTGTATATGATAAATATTATTACCATTATTTTGTTTGTCATTACATTTTATTATTTTTGTTTTGTTTTTAATTTATTTTATACTTTTTGTCATTTGTGAGTTTTGTTTTATTAATATTTAATTTGATTATTTATTTGTTGTTTTTATTATTTAAAATGTTTTTGTATTTCATTGTATTATTTATGTAGCAATTGTATATTATTATTATTATTATTACTATTAATTGGGGGATTATATTGATATTTTTTATTTTAACAGTTTTGTATTTTATTGTTATCATTTTTTAAATTTTTTTTTCGTTTTGTTTAATGTTTTGAGTTTTGTATTTAATTATTTAATTTTATAAAGTATTTATTTGTGGTTTTTATTCTTTTAAAAAGTTTATTTGTATTTTGTTGTTATATATAAGGTTATTTATATATTTTTAGATTATTATTACTATTAATACGAAATTATATTAATATTTTTTATTTTAATAATCCTTTAATTTTGTTACCATTTATTTTATTTATTTATATTCGTTTTATTTATTTTTTTGTGATTTTTGTATTTTATTATTATTGAATTTAATAAAGTATTTATTTATTTATTTGTTGCTTTTGATCATGTTTTAATCTCAGGTGTGTTTATTCTTCTTCTGTGGTTCTGTTTTAATCTCAGGTGTGTTTATTCTTCTTCTGTGGTTCTGTTTTAATCTCAGGTGTGTTTATTCTTCTTCTGTGGTTATACTTTAGTCCCAGGTGTGTTTATTCTTCTTCTATGGTTCTGTTTTAATCTCAAGTGTGTTTCTTCTTCTTCTGTGGTTAGTTTTAGTCTCAGGTGCGTTTATATTTAGTCTCAGGTGCGTTTGTATTTTAGTCTCAGGTGTTTGTATTTTAGTCTCAGGTGTTTGTATTTTAGTCTCAGGTGTGTTTGTATTTTAGTCTCAGGTGTGTTTATATTTAGTCTCAGGTGTGTTTGTATTTTAGTCTCAGGTGTGTTTGTATTTTAGTCTCAGGTGTGTTTATATTTAGTCTCAGGTGTGTTTGTATTTTAGTCTCAGGTGTGTTTATATTTAGTCTCAGGTGTGTTTGTATTTTAGTCTCAGGTGTGTTTATATTTTAGTCTCAGGTGTGTTTATATTTAGTCTCAGGTGTGTTTGTATTTTAGTCTCAGGTGTGTTTATATTTTAGTCTCAGGTGTGTTTATATTTAGTCTCAGGTGTGTTTGTATTTTAGTCTCAGGTGTGTTTGTATTTTAGTCTCAGGTGTGTTTATATTTAGTCTCATGTGTGTTTCGATCGTCAGAAGAAGCAGCAGCAGAACATTCAGTACAATATAGACTTTATTAGTTCACTAAAGTTGAATATGAAATAAAAAGCAGATCGGCTTTAATGATTCACATGTTCAGTAATAATCGAGTCGTCAGGTTCATCATGTCAACACAGGAAGTGCGTCCTCCCTACGGCTGCCGCACCTCTACAAAATAAAAGCTCTCCGAAGCTGTAAACACTTCACTTTCAACTCAAGGAAAACTTGATTTCCTAATGAGATGACTTCCACTTTAGTTACAGGAAGTGGTTTGTAAACAGGAAGTCAAGCCAGACACCTCAAAGCCTCAGAACAACAGGCAACGAGGAAGGAAATATTAAAACGTCTTTATTGTGGCGGTTAAATCATTAGAAACGCCACCATGTTTGGACCAACGGGCAGCTCCAACGAAGAACTACAGCGGTCCAAACAGGTCAACGTCTTTAACCATTTAGCCACTATAATAACAGATCTTTAATAATACGCTCCGAGAGGTCGGGGCGTCTGGATTGACTTCCTGTTTGTTTTCCGTTTCCCAAGAGCACCTGACATGTTGATCTACAGGTGAGACGTAGATCCCAGTCGTCGTGTTTAATGGCGGTTAGGAGGCTGAAAGTGAAGCGATCAGACCGGAGCTGAGGCGGACAGACGGCACCGAGCGTGCTCGCAGGTTTCTGCAGCCCACAAAGTACAAACGTCCCAACAGAGCTCGCCGTCGGCAGTGAGGAGCGGCCGCCGAGCTGCTGCTACCAAACAAGCCATGAAGTGAGTTCAAAAAACAGAACAAGAAAAGAATCCGGGTTCTTCGTGGCGTCGAGTCGACGAACAGCTTCAGAGTCCGAAACATCTCGTCAGTCCGACAGACGACAGAAAAGACCGAAATCACCAGAAGCGCTCGGGGAATGTTTCACATCATTTTATTGTTTTTTGTTTTTTTTTTTACTTTATTTTCATCATAGCAATGGAAAAATATAACCTTATACAAACGTCTTCAATTCTCTGAATTTCTTTTTTAAACAAGCAAAAATGGTGAGTGACCCTTCTCCCAAACCAAGTGCAGCGGGGAAATAAAAACTGAAACGCTTCACCAGCAGCTCACTTCCACTCCTTTTATTTTCCGCTAAACTATTTTCCATTTGGCACTCGCTCCTCGGAGGATTACTTTTATTTTGTAGGAATTTAGTGCTGTTGTTGTTTGGATAAGAGCGCCGAGTACCGCGGACGGAGGCGTTCGTGTCCGTCAGACCTCCGCCGCTGTTTCAGTGCTCCGAAGAAGAAGAAAAATAAGAGCAACAAAAATCTAAAGTTTTCCACAGAAGTCCACAAAGTCCGCTCGGTTTTTATCTTTGATTCCACAAAAGTCTTTTATTTTCATCGTCGTGTTTGTATCTATTTCCCCTCCTCCTCCCCCCTCCTCCCCCGGCTCGAGGGGCGGCGGCGGGTCGGTGACGTCATCGTGATGTCGCAGGAGAGCCCGGCTACGGCGAGAGAGGTGGATTGTGGGAGGAGGGCTCGGAGGTGAGTTTGTTTTGATTAGGGGGGTGGGGTGGAGGGGGGAGTCAGAGTCCAGTCCACAGGCCGTCCAGGAAGAGGTGGGGGGGGGGGGGGGGTCGCCTGCTGGAACTGAAGGTGGTGTGATGTCATCGTCTCTCGCTCGCTCACACGTCTCTCTCTCTCTCTCTCTCTCTCTCTCTCTCACACACTCATCTCACGTCACTCGACTTCTGCTTCGACCGGACGCTCGCGATAAAGACAGAAGAATTAATTCCAGTGGGGCAGTTTGTCCTCGTTGTTCACTGATGTCCGTCTCTCTCAAATCTCGCTCTCGCTCTTCATCCCCAACCGGCAGCGATCTGAAGAGGAGGAGAAACCGTCAGCAGGAGGAACACAAACATTTCAATTCATACATTTTTACATTTCTAATTAATAAAAATAAAATCTAAGTTCCATGTTCAGTCGTCTATTACTCACGGCCTTTAATATCGGAGACATTTTAGGCAGAAAAAATAAAGTAATCTGTCTGGAGCCACAAAACGTGATCATTGTGATGAAGGTAACTCAGTTTATAGTTTAAGTATATAGAATATCAATCTAACGCAGTGAGGGCCAAAGAGACAATGTACTACGGAGTATTAGGGCCACATTGAGGAAAAAAACGAGATTTACACAATAAAGTCAGAATATTACGAGAAAAAAGTCGTAACTTTATGAGAAAAAAGAAAATGACATGCAAATTTACTATTTATAATATTATGACTTTATTCTGTAAATCTCAGATGGATTTTCCCTCAATGTGTTCCTAATACTCCGTCGTACCGTTGAACCATGGACCTGGGATCAATAAACATGAAAATATAAACAAAGAACAGTTATTCATTTCCATGTTTAATAATCCAGAGAGCCGCTGGAGAGGAGCTGAAGAGACGCAGGTTGCTGACCTCTGGTTTTAGGTTTTAGCTGCAGTATCGTTTCAGTATCCAGATATTTAGGCGGAGTATCGGATCAGAGTCACAATTTTGGCATCGTGACGACGCCAGAGTATGTGTTTCAGTGTGTGTGTGTGTGTGTGTGTTTGCGTGTGTGCGTTGGGGTCTGACCAGGCCTGGCTCTTGAGCTTGCGGAGCTCCTTGGTGGCCCAGGTAGCGAGCGTCTTGGTCTTGTTGGTTTTGGAGCGTCGACCCTCCGTCAGCAGGTCGTTGATGAGCGGACGAACCTCCACCAGCTTCATCACGTCTTTACCGAACGCCGTGCACAGGTCGCTGAACACACACACACACACACACACACACACACACACACACACACACACACACACACACACACACACACACACACACACACACACACACACACACACACACACACACACACACACACAGAGCGAGAGAAAGAAAACAGACATCAACAAACAACACTGAGGCTTTTAATGTGAAAGAAACTAAACAAATGAAGAGAAACGGATGAGTCGGCGTGATCAGGTCGTATTAAACATGAACACATGAATCATGAAGATTAAAGGGTTAAAACCGTTTACTGACTACACTCCTTCAGAGATGACGTCATGTTTGCTGTTAGCCTACGAGCTAACGGTCCGTTGTACTGGGTGTGCTGGTCTCAGATACTGTGGTTGTGTTTCCATCACGCTGTCAGAGTGGTGCATGAGTTATCATCACAGACCAGACACACATCTGTCCTCCATCTATCCAGATGTGAACCAGACTGACACTACCGGTCACCATGGCAACAGGTCAATAGTCCAGTGATCCAGATCAGAGATATTAAAGGACCAGAGTGGAACATTTAGGGGCTCTAATATTAATAAGCAGGTTTTCATTAGTGGTTATTAACGGCTTTGTTGAATCCTCCATTCTGATTGGTCGATGGGGCATCGCCATGAATGGGTTTATCTCACAACAATGGCGCACTAGCTAGCTGTACGTTATCCCTTAAATAACCACCTGATTATCACAATCACTGTTTTTATTAATATCTACACAGAGATAGGCCCGTTTAGTGATGTCAGTGTTAGCTGGAGGCTAACGCTAGCAGTGGGCTAACATTAGCTGGAGGCTAACCAAAGGAAAGACTGGAGGCTAACGCTAGCAGTGGGCTAACATTAGCTGGAGGCTAACACTAGCAGAGGGCTAACATTAGCTGGAGGCTAACCAAAGGAAAGACTGGAGGCTAACGCTAGCAGTGGGCTAACATTAGCTGGAGGCTAACCAAAGGAAAGACTGGAGGCTAACGCTAGCAGTGGGCTAACATTAGCTGGAGGCTAACGCTAGCAGTGGGCTAACATTAGCTGGAGGCTAACGCTAGCAGTGGGCTAACATTAGCTGGAGGCTAACGCTAGCAGTGGGCTAACATTAGCTGGAGGCTAACCAAAGGAAAGACTGGAGGCTAACGCTAGCAGTGGGCTAACATTAGCTGGAGGCTAACACTAGCAGAGGGCTAACATTAGCTGGAGGCTAACCAAAGGAAAGACTGGAGGCTAACGCTAGCAGTGGGCTAACATTAGCTGGAGGCTAACACTAGCAGAGGGCTAACATTAGCTGGAGGCTAACCAAAGGAAAGACTGGAGGCTAACGCTAGCAGTGGGCTAACATTAGCTGGAGGCTAACCAAAGGAAAGACTGGAGGCTAACGCTAGCAGTGGGCTAACATTAGCTGGAGGCTAACACTAGCAGAGGGCTAACATTAGCTGGAGGCTAACCAAAGGAAAGACTGGAGGCTAACGCTAGCAGTGGGCTAACATTAGCTGGAGGCTAACCAAAGGAAAGACTGGAGGCTAACGCTAGCAGTGGGCTAACATTAGCTGGAGGCTAACACTAGCAGAGGGCT
The DNA here is from genome assembly GCA_036937225.1 of Sebastes paucispinis. Lineage (NCBI taxonomy): Eukaryota > Metazoa > Chordata > Actinopteri > Perciformes > Sebastidae > Sebastes > Sebastes paucispinis. Next base: position 770,191 of record JAUPFX010000015.1, on the reverse strand, counting down.
AACATTAGCTGGAGGCTAACCAAAGGAAAGACTGGAGGCTAACGCTAGCAGTGGGCTAACATTAGCTGGAGGCTAACACTAACAGAGGTCTAACATTAACTGGAGGCTAACGCTAGCAGTGGGCTAACATTAGCTGGAGGCTAACACTAGCAGAGGGCTAACATTAGCTGGAGGCTAACCAAAGGAAAGACTGGAGGCTAACGCTAGCAGTGGGCTAACATTAGCTGGAGGCTAACACTAGCAGAGGGCTAACATTAGCTGGAGGCTAACCAAAGGAAAGACTGGAGGCTAACGCTAGCAGTGGGCTAACATTAGCTGGAGGCTAACCAAAGGAAAGACTGGAGGCTAACGCTAGCAGTGGGCTAACATTAGCTGGAGGCTAACACTAGCAGAGGGCTAACATTAGCTGGAGGCTAACCAAAGGAAAGACTGGAGGCTAACGCTAGCAGTGGGCTAACATTAGCTGGAGGCTAACCAAAGGAAAGACTGGAGGCTAACGCTAGCAGTGGGCTAACATTAGCTGGAGGCTAACACTAGCAGAGGGCTAACATTAGCTGGAGGCTAACCAAAGGAAAGACTGGAGGCTAACGCTAGCAGTGGGCTAACATTAGCTGGAGGCTAACACTAACAGAGGTCTAACATTAGCTGGAGGCTAACGCTAGCAGTGGGCTAACGCTAGCAGTGGGCTAACATTAGCTGGAGGCTAACGCTAGCAGTGGGCGAACATTAGCTGGAGGCTAACACTAGCAGAGGGCTAACATTAGCTGGAGGCTAACCAAAGGAAAGACTGGAGGCTAACGCTAGCAGTGGGCTAACATTAGCTGGAGGCTAACACTAACAGAGGGCTAACATTAGCTGGAGGCTAACGCTAGCAGTGGGCTAACATTAGCTGGAGGCTAACACTAGCAGTGGGCTAACATTAGCTGGAGGCTAACATTAGCTGGAGGCTAACACTAGCAGTGGGCTAACATTAGCTGGAGGCTAACGCTAGCAGTGGGCTAACATTAGCTGGAGGCTAACGCTAGCAGTGGGCTAACATTAGCTGGAGGCTAACACTAGCAGTGGGCTAACATTAGCTGGAGGCTAACGCTAGCAGTGGGCTAACATTAGCTGGAGGCTAACACTAGCAGTGGGCTAACATTAGCTGGAGGCTAACGCTAGCAGTGGGCTAACATTAGCTGGAGGCTAACACTAGCAGTGGGCTAACATTAGCTGGAGGCTAACACTAGCAGTGGGCTAACATTAGCTGGAGGCTAACACTAGCAGTGGGCTAACATTAGCTGGAGGCTAACGCTAGCAGTGGGCTAACATTAGCTGGAGGCTAACGCTAGCAGTGGGCTGAAGCTCCTCATCTAAATGTCCTCTGTGTTGTTGTCTGAATCCAGATCAGACATCAGAGATGAGTAGCTGTGATTGGAGCTCTAGAGCTACAACATCAGAGCAGCGTTTCAGAGACGGAGAGGAAATGATGCTAATCTTTAGCCTTCTGCTAACAGCAGCTAGCGTGAGCCGCTAGCTGCTGTTAGCAGAAGGCTAATCTATCAGCATCCCTTTCTCTCCGTCTCTGAAACGCTGCTCTGATGTCGTCCGTCTCTCTTTGTGACTGACTTCACTGAAGGAGAGTTAACTAGAGACATCCAGAGATCTATACGCCCTCAGTTTATCTTTACAGCGCTGCCGTTAGCCACCGGCCCGCTGGTCACCGGCCCGCTGGTCGGACGCAAGGCTACTTAGCTAGCTTAGCTCGGCCTATCAGGACCCTGGTCAGCTGTCAATCAACCCCCCCCTCCTTACCCGATGAGTCCGGCAGCGTTGGCCACCACTCCATCAGAGTGATCTTCATCCTCAGCTATGTGATGGATGAAGGAGAGGATGAACTCCACCCGAGGCTGCACCAACATCACATCAGCTACAGGGGGAGGAAGAGGAGGAGGAAGGGAGGAATAAGAGGAGGAGGAAGAGGAGAGAGGAGGAGGGAGGAAGAGGGGGAGGAAGAGGAGGGAGGAAGAGGAGGAGGAAGGGAGGAATAAGAGGAGGAGGAAGAGGAGAGAGGAGGAGGGAGGAAGAGGAGGAGGAAGAGGAGAGAGGAGGAAGTAGGGAGGAGGAGGAGGAGGAGAGAGGAGGAGAAAGAGGAGAGACGAGGAGGAGGGAGGAAGAGGAGGAGAATAAAGACTTCAGAAGCAGCAGATGAAATCTTCAGTTTTAAAACCAGCACTTTGTTTTATTTTTATTTTGTTGAGTCTCGCAAAACCAGGAAGCGGTGAGCGGGCGGCGGCCTGCGGCTCTCTGGGTGAAACAGACTCGTTCATCTGCGACAGCGTAAAATCCTCCTGATCCACTGCAGTCAGGAAGAGGAACCGCCGTCGTGTGTGTGTGTGGTCATGTGATCACTTACGGTGAACGTTCTCCTGGTCCCCCTTCAGGCCCTGGATGATCCCGGTGTACGCCTCCAGACAGCCCTCCCTCAACTCGTTCAGGTAGTCCACCATGTCGTAGTCCGTCTGAACAAACACACACATGGTAACACACACATTAACACACTCAGTTACACACACGGTAACACACACATTAAGTCACGGGAGCGTGCCATAACTCTCCCCTGATTTTATTCCCACTAGGTGGACTCTTAAGGTGGACTTTTAAGGTGGACCAGCTTTTCTCCTTAAAGTGACGAGTTTTTCTCTTTTAATTGATTAAAAATGGATTAATTTTTAATCAATTAAAATGAATTTGAACCGTTTTAACCGATAACGTTAATCGGTTAAAGTCGGTTAAACAGTTAATTATTAGCATCTCTATGAGAGACTCTGTACTGGGTGTGCTGGTCTCTATGAGGGACTCTGTACTGGGTGTGCTGGTCTCTATGAGAGAGTCTGTAATGGGTGTGCTGGTCTCTCTGAGAGACTCTGTACTGGGTGTGCTGGTCTCTCTGTGGGACTCTGTACTGGGTGTGCTGGTCTCTATGAGGGACTCTGTACTGGGTGTGCTGGTCTCTATGAGGGACTCTGTACTGGGTGTGCTGGTCTCAGATACTGTGGTTGGGTTTCCATCACTCTGTCAGAGTGGTGCATGATTTATCATCACAGACCAGACACACATTTGTCCTCCATCTATCCAGATGTCAACCAGACTGCATGAGAGCTACGTATAACAGACCGTCGATACGTATAACAGATCGTTGCTATGTATAAGACAGTATAACAAGCAGTATGTTTTTCCCGCCCCTGGTAACCTCCTGTCCCATCACCATGGTTACGATGTCCTGAGCATGGCGTTTACCTTGTCCACCTGAGCCTGGGAGGCCTGCTGCAGCGTGTCCAGGACGATGTCCAGGTACTTCTTGAACTCTCCTCCGATGGCCAGAGCAATGTCGCCGAACGCCGACAGGATCTGAGGCTTCACCGACCGATGGACGTTCTCGTTCTGCAGAGAGACAGATGTCACGTCACCGCTGACGGGACAAAGACGGAGGACACACCAGCAGCTCTCTGACGCCGGACGTTCTTATCATTAATACGGATTCATCAGATCATCAGTCTCTTTATCAATTCAATAATACAATTCAACGTTTGATCTATAAAATAAATAAATAAAAGGACCAAAATATTAAAGTTACAATCTCTGAGGAACATCTGCCCGTAGCGGCGAGGGTTACCTGTAGTCACGGCATCAGGAGTCTCTAATTTACTTTACTGTTAACGCACCCTATTTATTGATTTATTGATCCCAGCTACAGGAAGTCATTAAACAGGAAGTGAGAACTAAAGACAGACAGGAAGTGAAGTGTGGAGGTCTCAGATAAAAGTGGTTGGTTTTTACATCACACGTCAGCGTGGTGCATGATTTATCATCACAGACCAACACAGACAGACTCTTCCTCCTCCTCCTCCTAATCCTCACCCCGAGGTTCTCCAGCAGCAGCTGCATGATCTCGTCACAGAAAGGCAGGATGTTGGACATCAGAGCTCTGCACAGGTCGCACACCAGACCCACCGCCGCCAGACACACCTGCAACATCATCATCAATATCAGTATCATCATCATCATCATCAGCTGAGCACCACTGAGAGTAAAGTCAGTCCTCTACAGACGAGAGCGACGGCCGGCTCCACCGCCACGTTACCGCCATACTATAACGTTTGCTGTCCGTGACGGAGTTAGCGTGCAGCTGTTGGCGTGGAGGTCTCAGATAACGTGGTTGGTTTTTACATCACACTTCAGCGTGGTGCATGATTTATCATCACAGACCAACACATCAGCAGCAGCCGGTCGCCTGGTTCACTGGACCACAACAGTTTAAGGTGGAGGCGTACCCGACGCTGGGCGTAGTTTAAGGTGGAGGCATACCCAATACCGGGCGTAGTTTAAGGTGGAGGCGCACCCGATACCGGGCGTAGTTTAAGGTGGAGGCGTACCCGACGCTGGGCGTAGTTTAAGGTGGAGGCGTACCCGACGCTGGGCGTAGTTTAAGGTGGAGGCGTACCCGACGCTGGGCGTAGTTTAAGGTGGAGGCGTACCCGACGCTGGGCGTAGTTAAGGTGGAGGCGTACCTGATACTCGGCGTAGTTCTTCAGTCCGATCCCCAGGAAGGGCTTGAAGGCATCCATGTATTTCTGGAAGTCGGCGCCCAGAACTGAAACACAGACCAACAGTCAACAAGGCGTCTCGTCCGTCCTGACAGTGATGTGCGTGCGTTTCTTCTTCTGTGGTTCTACCTTCCACCAGCGTGGACACGGCCATCAGAGCGTCCTCCTGGACCCCCCCGGAGCCGGCGGTGCTCTGAAACATCCTCAGCAGAGACGCCATCACCACGTCGGAGATCTGCAGGGCGTCCTGATGCTGCACTTTACGCAGCACGTTCTGCAACAACGCACACAGGAAACACTCGCACCGTCACAATAAAGGCATGAACACGACGCCAGGGACTTTACTAAAGTAAGAGCGCGATGTCTGCTCAGGTGTGGGGGCTTTACCTGTAGGGTGGCGCACAGCAGCGACTGCAGGTCGTTGAACTGGATTCTGTCTGAGGTGCTCTGGATGTGAGACTGGGGACACACAGGAAGTGACATCATTACACAGCTGGGAAGTGAACGCTACAGGAAGTCGTTAAACAGGAAGTGAGAGCGAGTGAGGAAGTGTGGAGGTCTCAGATAACGTGGTTGGTTTTTACATCACACGTCAGCGTGGTGCATGATTTATCATCACATACCAACACGGGTTCATGTATATAGCGTGATGAAGAGAGTGTGATGAAGAGAGTGTGATGAAGAGAGCGTGATGAAGAGAGAGGTGATGAAGAGAGAGCGTGATGAAGAGAGCGTGATGAAGAGAGAGGTGATGAAGAGAGAGCGTGATGAAGAGAAAGGTGATGAAGAGAGAGCGTGATGAAGAGAGAGCGTGATGAAGAGAGAGGTGATGAAGAGAGCGTGATGAAGAGAGAGGTGATGAAGAGTGAACGTGATGAAGAGAGAGCGTGATGAAGAGAAAGGTGATGAAGAGAGAGCGTGATGAAGAGAGAGGTGATGAAGAGAGAGCGTGATGAAGAGAGAGGTGATGAAGAGTGAGCGTGATGAAGAGAGAGGTGATGAAGAGTGAGCGTGATGAAGAGAGAGCGTGATGAAGAGAGGTGATGAAGAGTGAGCGTGATGAAGAGAGAGGTGATGAAGAGTGAGCGTGATGAAGAGAGAGCGTGATGAAGAGAGAGCGTGATGAAGAGTGAGCGTGATGAAGAGAGAGGTGATGAAGAGAGCGTGATGAAGAGAAAGGTGATGAAGAGAGAGCGTGATGAAGAGAAAGGTGATGAAGAGAGAGCGTGATGAAGAGAGAGGTGATGAAGAGTGAACGTGATGAAGAGAGAGCGTGATGAAGAGAAAGGTGATGAAGAGAGAGCGTGATGAAGAGAGAGCGTGATGAAGAGAGAGCGTGATGAAGAGAGAGGTGATGAAGAGTGAACGTGATGAAGAGAGAGCGTGATGAAGAGAAAGGTGATGAAGAGAGAGCGTGATGAAGAGAGAGCGTGATGGAGAGAGGTGATGAAGAGTGAGCGTGATGAAGAGAGAGGTGATGAAGAGAGAGGTGATGAAGAGAGAGGTGATGAAGAGAGAGCGTGATGAAGAGAGAGCGTGATGAAGAGAGAGGTGATGAAGAGTGAGCGTGATGAAGAGAGAGGTGATGAAGAGTGAGCGTGATGAAGAGAGAGGTGATGAAGAGAGAGGTGATGAAGAGAGAGGTGATGAAGAGAGAGCGTGATGAAGAGAGAGCGTGATGAAGAGAGAGCGTGATGAAGAGTGAGCGTGATGAAGAGAGAGCGTGATGAAGAGTGAACGTGATGAAGAGAGAGGTGATGAAGAGAGAGCGTGATGAAGAGAGAGCGTGATGAAGAGAGAGCGTGATGAAGAGTGAGCGTGATGAAGAGAGAGGTGATGAAGAGTGAGCGTGATGAAGAGTGAGCGTGATGAAGAGAGAGCGTGATGAAGAGTGAGCGTGATGAAGAGAGAGGTGATGAAGAGTGAACGTGATGAAGAGAGAGCGTGATGAAGAGTGAACGTGATGAAGAGAGAGCGTGATGAAGAGAAAGGTGATGAAGAGAGAGCGTGATGAAGAGTGAGCGTGATGAAGAGAGAGCGTGATGAAGAGTGAGCGTGATGAAGAGAGAGGTGATGAAGAGAGAGCGTGATGAAGAGTGAACGTGATGAAGAGAGAGCGTGATGAAGAGAGAGCGTGATGAAGAGAAAGGTGATGAAGAGAGAGCGTGATGAAGAGAAAGGTGATGAAGAGAGAGCGTGATGAAGAGAGAGCGTGATGAAGAGAGAGCGTGATGAAGAGAAAGGTGATGAAGAGAGAGCGTGATGAAGAGAAAGGTGATGAAGAGAGAGCGTGATGAAGAGAGAGGTGATGAAGAGAGAGCGTGATGAAGAGTGAGCGTGATGAAGAGAGAGCGTGATGAAGAGAGAGCGTGATGAAGAGAGAGCGTGATGAAGAGTGAGCGTGATGAAGAGAGGTGATGAAGAGAGAGCGTGATGAAGAGAGAGGTGATGAAGAGAGAGCGTGATGAAGAGTGAGCGTGATGAAGAGAGAGCGTGATGAAGAGTGAGCGTGATGAAGAGAGAGGTGATGAAGAGAGAGCGTGATGAAGAGAGAGCGTGATGAAGAGAGAGCGTGATGAAGAGAGAGGTGATGAAGAGTGAGCGTGATGAAGAGTGAGCGTGATGAAGAGAGAGCGTGATGAAGAGAAAGGTGATGAAGAGAGAGCGTGATGAAGAGAGAGCGTGATGAAGAGAGAGGTGATGAAGAGTGAGCGTGATGAAGAGAGAGGTGATGAAGAGTGAGCGTGATGAAGAGAGAGGTGATGAAGAGTGAGCGTGATGAAGAGAGAGGTGATGAAGAGTGAGCGTGATGACGAGAGAGGTGATGAAGAGTGAGCGTGATGACGAGAGAGGTGATGAAGAGTGAGCGTGATGAAGAGAGAGGTGATGAAGAGTGAGCGTGATGAAGAGAGAGGTGATGAAGAGTGAGCGTGATGACGAGAGAGGTGATGAAGAGAGAGTGTGATGAAGAGAGGTGATGAAGAGTGAGCGTGATGAAGAGAGAGGTGATGAAGAGTGAGCGTGATGACGAGAGAGGTGATGAAGAGTGAGCGTGATGACGAGAGAGGTGATGAAGAGTGAGCGTGATGAAGAGAGAGGTGATGAAGAGTGAGCGTGATGAAGAGAGGTGATGAAGAGAGAGCGTGATGAAGAGAGAGGTGATGAAGAGAGAGCGTGATGAAGAGAGAGCGTGATGAAGAGTGAGCGTGATGAAGAGAGGTGATGAAGAGAGAGCGTGATGAAGAGAGAGGTGATGAAGAGAGAGCGTGATGAAGAGTGAGCGTGATGAAGAGAGAGGTGATGAAGAGTGAACGTGATGAAGAGAGAGCGTGATGAAGAGTGAACGTGATGAAGAGAGAGCGTGATGAAGAGAAAGGTGATGAAGAGAGAGCGTGATGAAGAGTGAGCGTGATGAAGAGAGAGCGTGATGAAGAGTGAGCGTGATGAAGAGAGAGGTGATGAAGAGTGAACGTGATGAAGAGAGAGCGTGATGAAGAGTGAACGTGATGAAGAGAGAGCGTGATGAAGAGAGAGCGTGATGAAGAGAAAGGTGATGAAGAGAGAGCGTGATGAAGAGAAAGGTGATGAAGAGAGAGCGTGATGAAGAGAGAGCGTGATGAAGAGAGAGCGTGATGAAGAGAAAGGTGATGAAGAGAGAGCGTGATGAAGAGAAAGGTGATGAAGAGAGAGCGTGATGAAGAGAGAGGTGATGAAGAGAGAGCGTGATGAAGAGTGAGCGTGATGAAGAGAGAGCGTGATGAAGAGTGAGCGTGATGAAGAGAGAGGTGATGAAGAGAGAACGTGATGAAGAGAGAGCGTGATGAAGAGAGAGCGTGATGAAGAGAGAGCGTGATGAAGAGAGAGCGTGATGAAGAGAGAGGTGATGAAGAGTGAGCGTGATGAAGAGTGAGCGTGATGAAGAGAGAGCGTGATGAAGAGAAAGGTGATGAAGAGAGAGCGTGATGAAGAGAGAGCGTGATGAAGAGAGAGGTGATGAAGAGTGAGCGTGATGAAGAGAGAGGTGATGAAGAGTGAGCGTGATGAAGAGAGAGGTGATGAAGAGTGAGCGTGATGAAGAGAGAGGTGATGAAGAGTGAGCGTGATGAAGAGAGAGGTGATGAAGAGTGAGCGTGATGACGAGAGAGGTGATGAAGAGTGAGCGTGATGAAGAGAGAGGTGATGAAGAGTGAGCGTGATGACGAGAGAGGTGATGAAGAGTGAGCGTGATGACGAGAGAGGTGATGAAGAGTGAGCGTGATGAAGAGAGAGCGTGATGAAGAGAGAGTGTGATGAAGAGTGGACTGACCTCCATCTGGAGGACCTGCTGCAGCCGCTCCATGATGACCAGTGTGGTCTTCTGGACTGCAGGGTAACAATCCTTCGCACTGTTCTTCACGATCTCCATCAGAGCCTCGTAGGCAGCGGAGCGAAGGTTGTTCTGGTGACCGTCGGGTCTGCACAGGAAACACATCATCATCATCGCCGCCACCACCGCCACCACCACCACCACCACCACCATCATCATCATCATCATCATCAGAATGATCCCCCCCTCTACCTGTCTGTGGTCTCCAGGAGTTTCTGGACGATGATCTCGAAGGACGAGGACAGACAGTAGGTGCTGGGCTCCTCCTGGTCCTCTGCAGCGTCTGTGGCTTCATAAGCTGCTTCAGCCAGAGACGAGAAGGCCTGACAGGAAACAGGAAGTTACACTTAACCTTCATCTTCCCAGCAGCCACCAGGCTCCAGATATGTGATGTCACGTGACCCGCAGCTCACCCAGCAGACGTTGGAGGCCACTCGGGGCTCGGCCCCCAGGCCCTCGATCAGACACTGCAGCAGGGGGGCCAGGTACACCTCATTGATGGCTGCTTCAGGCAGCAGCTCACAGATCCTCCCCACCGTCCACGCCGTGGTGTCCCTCACCACCACGCTGGGGTCCTTCATCAGCTCAATCAGGGTCGGCATCGCCTGCAGGACCACCGGTTAACTAGTTAGTGACTGACCCGTACGACCAGGGGTTAACTCGTTAGGGACTGACCCGTACGACCAGGGGTTAACTCGTTAGGGACTGACCCGTACGACCAGGGGTTAACTAGTTAGGGACTGACCCGTACGACCAGGGGTTAACTAGTTAGGGACTGACCCGTACGACCAGGGGTTAACTCGTTAGGGACTGACCCGTACGACCAGGGGTTAACTCGTTAGGGACTGACCCGTACGACCAGGGGTTAACTAGTTAGGGACTGACCCGTACGACCAGGGGTTAACTCGTTAGGGACTGACCCGTACGACCAGGGGTTAACTCGTTAGGGACTGACCCGTACGACCAGGGGTTAACTAGTTAGTGACTGACCTGAATGACCAGGGGTTTGAGCTGGTTGAGTTCGGGTCCTTCCAGGATGGATCCGAACGCCATGACGGAGGCGTCTCTGTAGCGCCAGTCGGGGTGTTTGATGTGTTCTTTGATGAAGGGCAGAACGTGAGGAACCACGTCGTCCTCGCAGCAGGTCGCCAGCAGCATCAGACACACACCCGCCGCCTTACAGGGGTTCCAGTCGTCATCGTCGTCGTTCTCGTCCTGCAAAAAGTAATAAAGTCAAAGGTCACATGATGGGTCTGGTACCAAAATACAGCTGGTTAGCCTCCAGCTAATGTTAGCCCATTGCTACCGTTAGCCTCCAGTCTTTCCTTTGTTTAGCCTCCAGCTAATGTTAGCCCACTGCTAGCATTAGCCTCTAGTCTTTCCTTTGGTTAGCTTCCAGCTAATGTTAGCCTCCAGTTAATGTTAGCCCACTGCTAGCGTTAGCCTCCAGTCTTTCCTATGGTTAGCCTCCAGCTAATGTTAGCCCGTTGCCAGCGTTAGCCTCCAGCGAATTTTAGCCAAGTACTAGCGTTAACCTCGAGTCTTTCCTTTGGTTAGCCTCCAGCTAATGTTAGCCAACTGCTAGCGTTAGCCTCAAGCTAATGTTAGCCCGTTGCCAGCGTTAGCTTCCAGTCTTTCCTATGGATAGCCTCCAGCTAATGTTAGCCCATTGCTAGCGTTAGCCTCCAGTCTTTCCTTTGGTTAGCCTCCAGCTAATGTTAGCCCATTGCTAGCGTTAGTTAGCCTCCAGTCTTTCCTATGGTTAGCCTCCAGCTAATGTTAGCCCATTGCTAGCGTTAGTTAGCCTCCAGTCTTTCCTATGGTTAGCCTCCAGCTAATGTTAGCCCACTGCTAGCGTTAGCTTCCAGTCTTTCCTATGGATAGCCTCCAGCTAATGTTAGCCCATTGCTAGCGTTAGTTAGCCTCCAGTCTTTCCTATGGTTAGCCTCCAGCTAATGTTAGCCCACTGCTAGCGTTAGCTTCCAGTCTTTCCTATGGTTAGCCTCCAGCTAATGTTAGCCCACTGCTAGCGTTAGCTTCCAGTCTTTCCTATGGATAGCCTCCAGCTAATGTTAGCCCACTGCTAGCGTTAGCTTCCAGTCTTTCCTATGGTTAGCCTCCAGCTAATGTTAGCCCACTGCTAGCGTTAGCCTCAAGAGGTCAAGAGGTCAATAGAGCAAACAGAAACCTGTTTGGTGAGGGTCTGGGTCAGGATGGGGACCAGGTACTGCAGGGCTCCTTTGGCGTAGAATTTACTGGTGTGCTCGGGGGGGCGTCCCTGCTCCGAGGCCTGCCATTGGATGAGAGCAAACAGGAAGAGACCAACAGTCACAGGGGGGTGGGTTTCAACAAACTGGAGCTGAAATGGTTGTTAACGTAACAAAGTCTGCTTACACAGACCTCTGAGGCCTCGATGGCCAGGTCCATCTCCTCGTCACAGACATTGGACCAGAACTCGATGCCCTGTAAGGCCACCTCGTCAATGTCGCTCTTCATCGCCTCGATGGTGATCTGAGAGGAGGAAGCAGTGGAACACAGAAAGAAGGGGAGAGCAGACAGAAGAAGTTAAAGGAAGAGTTAAAGTCAAACTTGTAATTTAAGTTGAAGCATCCTGTGGGTTTATACTCGTTTCTCTGTGTGGCAGATTAAATAAACTCTAACTGTTGGATGAAGAATAAGAACTCACGGCGAACAGCGCTGGACCCATGTAGGTCTCCATGTACTGATAGTACAGAGACATGATCTTCACCAGGTTCTGTAAGGCCGCCACACGCACCTGAACACACAGCAGAGGGATGAACACACGTCAGACAGGAGGGCGCGGTCATTAAAGGGTTAACGGCGAGATGGACGAGTTTACTCACTCTGGTGTCGGGACACTGCGTCGCTTCACACACCACCTGCATGATGAAGTGTCTCTCCGTCTGAAACACACAACACAAACTGATGTTTCACAATAAAACTCAACAAGAATCTTTACATCGACTCCTACAAAATAAACTTTCCACTGAAGCGACAGGAAGTGAGGTGTCCTGCGTGGTTACCTCCTTGTCGAAGTTGGCTTTGGTGAACTCCAGAGAGTTGAGCAGAGCGTTGGTAGCGGCCAGTTTAACGTTGTTACTGGGCTCCTCCTTCCTCATGCCCTGGATGATGGCCGTCAGGATCTGGTTGGCGTTCTCCTGCAGCTGTTCTGGGTCCTGAAGGAACCAGAACCGGGTCAACGGGGTGAATATCAGGGCATGAATTAACTGTGTTTCAGAGATCTTGGACTGAACGGACGCTTGGTTAGCGGGATTGTGCTGACTCACGATGTCCTGGCAGATGTATCCGATGGCCTCCAGCGTGGACTCCTTCATGTGCTCGGTGCTGGAGGGGTCGGTGACGTTGGCCACCAGCTGTGGGATCAGCTCGGGCCACTGGTTGACGGGGATCTCTGCGCAGGCGATCCCGGCGACGCACTGCGACGCCGAGCTGGGCCGGTACGTCTCGGTGCCCAGAGTCTGTAAAACCTGCCGGACGGAGAGACAGACGGACGGACGTGAGGACAGTACAAACATCAGATGAATGAACGGCGTGAGGACAGTTTCAGAGTCCTTACGTAGTTCTTGATCTCGCGGCGAGCGTTGGCGTCGATGGCCAGCCATCTCTGCTGGTACTGTGTCTTCACGTCGGGGTCTTTGGAGGTCAGAGAGTTCTTCACCTGCAGACCGGCAGCAACACGAGCCACCTGAGTGTTCCCCGGGTTAGCCAACACCTTGGACAACTCCACCAGGAATGTGGGCTGAGGGAGGAGAGAGAGAGAGAGGGAGGAGAGAGGGAGGGACAAGAGGAGAGAGGGAGAGGAAGGAGAGGAAGGGAGAAGAGAAGAGGAGAGGAGAAGTGAGGAGGGAGGAGCAGAGGAGAGAGGGAAAATAGGAGAGAGGAGGAGGAGAAGGGAAGAGAGGAGGGAGGAGGAGAGAGGGAAAAGAGGAGGGAAAAGAGGAGAGAGGAGGAGGAGAGGGGAAGAGAGGAGAGAAGGTGGGATGAGAAGAGGAGAGGAGGAGAGAAGGTGGGATGAGAACAGGAAAGGAGAGGGAGGGAGAAGAGAAGGTGGGAGGAGAAGAGGAGAGAAGTGAGGAGGGAGGAGGAGAGGAGAGAGGGAAAAGAGGAGAGGAGGGAAACAGAATAAGATGAGAGTAGTTATTGATCTGTGACTTGATGGCTGACTGATCATCCAACATTAAACGTTGTGTCACATGGAAACAGAAATACTGTTATTAATAACAATAATTATTATTATTACAATCATAATAATTATAATCATAATAACTAATAATCTGTTCTCCTGGGTAAATGAGAACGTAATGTGGAGTGTAATAATCACTAGATAGCAGCTGATGAAGAGCTCAGACAGTGATGAAGATGAGAACTCCAGAACAAGTGAGTAAGTGGCCCTTTACCGAGGATAAACCAAACACTAGTGAGAAATATAATCAGTATTGAGTCTAAACATCATGTTACAGCTTCATGCTTCAGATGTGAGAAATGTCCCATGATGCTCTCTGGTGTCTGACTATCAACATCCTCCTCTGCAGCTCTGAGCAGCTCTCGACACCCACAAACACCGACAACACCGACTCTACTCTACTCTCTCCTCTCTGCTCCGTCTTCCTCCTGTAGTTAACACATCACATCATCTCTCTCCGTTAACTCCGTCACTCCATGACGACGGTTAATAGAGACACACCGGTTCATCTACCACACCGTGACGACGGTTAAGAGACACACCGGTTCATCTACCACACCGTGACGACGGTTAAGAGACACACCGGTTCATCTACCACACCATGACGACGGTTAATAGAGACACACCGGTTCATCTACCACACCGTGACGACGGTTAAGAGACACACCGGTTCATCTACCACACCATGACGACGGTTAATAGAGACGCACCGGTTCATCTACCACACCATGACGACGGTTAATAGAGACGCACCGGTTCATCTACCACACCATGACGACGGTTAATAGAGACACACCGGTTCATCTACCACACCATGACGACGGTTAATAGAGACGCACCGGTTCATCTACCACACCATGACGACGGTTAATAGAGACACACCGGTTCATCTACCACACCATGACGACGGTTAATAGAGACGCACCGGTTCATCTACCACACCATGACGACGGTTAATAGAGACACACCGGTTCATCTACCACACCATGACGACGGTTAATAGAGACGCACCGGTTCATCTACCACACCGTGACGACGGTTAATAGAGACACACCGGTTCATCTACCACACCATGACGACGGTTAATAGAGACACACCGGTTCATCTACCACACCATGACGACGGTTAATAGAGACGCACCGGTTCATCTACCACACCGTGACGACGGTTAATAGAGACACACCGGTTCATCTACCACACCATGACGACGGTTAATAGAGACGCACCGGTTCATCTACCACACCATGACGACGGTTAATAGAGACACACCGGTTCATCTACCACACCGGTGTATCCATTTATATTCCTACCATACAACTACATTGATAGGTACTTAGCAATTTCTCCTTCACGGGGGACATATATCGATCTAAAATCCATTTACAAGGTAAATAATAAGGATGCACCGATACCACTGTTTTTCAGACTGAGTACAAGTACTTACATTTGGGTACTCTCCGATACCGAGTACCGATACGAGTACTTCTCTGTGCCTAAAGACCCTCGTTAACAGCCAGCTGGAGGGTGTGAGCGACACACGGCAGGCTGGGGAGTCGGTGGCTCACGGCTCCCTGCGCGGACTGTCCTCAGTGCGCTCCGACCGTATCGTGCCACGGCCCACGTAAAAGGCACCAGGGGTCTGTGGCGATGTCGGCAACCCACCCGACCCGTCTTCAAACACGGACCAAGGAGTCTATCGCGCGGGTTCAGTGGGGTCGGGTGCACCACCGGCCCGTCTCGCCCGCAACGTCAGGGAGGTGGAGCGTGAGGACCCGAAAGATGGTGACGGGAGGTTAACAATAATTCTGACATACTTTAGCCTCTTTTGTGACATATTTCAGACATTTTGTGGACATATTTCGGCCTTTTTAATATTTTTTTGCTTTCAGTCTTATTTCGCCTTGTTTTCTGACTTTGTTCAGTTATTTTCAGACATATTTTGGCTTTTTT